>WOVY01001654.1:0-511385 GCA_013436015.1 Rhipicephalus annulatus | reverse complement strand
ACAGTTATGGTTTGAATTACTTTAGCTGCATATAAAGAACAGTTTTTATGACGTCACCAACATCAACGTGATTTTTTTTGTTTATTTGCTTCAAGCAAACATTAAAATCTAATTTATTTATGGCTGAGAACAATGGTTTGCTCAGTGGTCAGATGTAATTCTAAAAAGTATTTACCAGCTCCGAATCTCAGGACAATCTAGATTTTTTTCATATTTTCGTGGGGTCACCCAATTGCACCACTTCATTGCCAAGGAAAAAAAAACCTAAAATGGAACTGCATTATCCTTTGCAGACTACTGCCGTAGCCTATGCAGTAGCACTTCCGTTCTGTGCTATTCAAGAATACAGGTGATAGTCTACAATGATAGTCGACACCTTGAAATTGCATTGTTGGTCTGGTTTCGTTCTTTTTTTGCGCTAGATAAGACACCAGATAGAGACAATAGCAGCGAAATTGACATGTATTGTGTCATGTGCTCCAGTGTCATTTGGAAAGTGGTTTACCAAATCATTTACCTCTGTAGCCCAATACCCTTTAACGTTACGGATGACGATATCCTGTTAGCCTTACCATATATGGTTCAAGTGATAAGTTAATCTGTGTCGACTGGTTTCCACACAGAATGTTTATAGTTTCTGCAGCGTCTAATCATCTTGTCAAGGCTCAATTATTTATTACATTCACCTATCTTTCCCGTCTCGAAGCTCTCACAAACTAGTTCTCTAAAGATTCTCGCCAGAGCGTGCATGTTCGAAACATTTTGTCCTCTGTGCAACTGATCATCGGAATTCTACACCGAATCTTCCTGCGTTGCCATTTCGTGACCTTTTGCCTGCAACTGATGTATAGTACGTATTAGCTATACCTGAACAAACGCACGCCGCTGCAGCATGCAGGGTGAAGTAAACAATTTAAATGAAGAGGTTGCTCTCTCCTCATCATTTGGCAGAAATGTACAAAGAATACACGGCATAAAAAAAGCCGCTTGGCACAGTGGAGCAGTCATGAATTTTTATCCGGTGCCCACATTTGAGGATTATTCCCAATTGCGCGGCTGCGATGATTCTAATACATCAGAAAGGTTCCAATGTCGTAGCCTGCTGTTGCTTCAAGTAGTATGGGTTCTAATTTCATTGAAGTCATGGTTAGACTGCTTGCCAATTTATATGTACCCATTTCTGCTGTGTTTTTTTCAGGACTTCAATACCAAACAATCAATGTATATGATACGATCGCTTTTCACCACTATTCCAAACAATACTGCACTCGTTGCCAGCGGATAAGGCCCACTCTCAAGGAATCATACAAAGAAGGACAGATTATCGAGAGAAATTATTGGTTAATATATGCTGACACCTAAAGCCAAAAGCATGCAAGCGAATTTGATATAAAGAACTCATATACATCAGCGTACAGATGTTGATGTTCATCAGCATATGATTTCAGCGTTGATTCAACCACTGGTCTACGCAGAAGGCACACAAACTACTCTTAATCCAGACGGAATAGCATGTGTATATTTCGGTTTCACTTTTAATTGACTTATCGAAGAACATTCGAGTGTTGACACTTCGCAGGAGTTACATGCTCGTTATCTCCTTCTTTCTCACCCATGTTTCTTATCTTTTTTGCTGCTCAGTATCAGCTTCAGAATTGCGACAGCTAACATTGCTATACAAAAAATTGGCATTTTCGAAATCAGCGAAACGTGTGTAGGCTCCAGACGAGATCTTCGAAAATGGTGTTGCTTTTAGGCGCGCAAAATCACTAGCAATTATCTTCATTCATTTTAATTACCTTAAAAACCTTGTTCCACATATAACAATTAGAGCAATAAATGCATGTGTGGGTGTGATATATGTTGAAAAGTGGCCAGATATTCTGTACGACTTTTTTATTGGCAGCACGGCGAAGCACGTTGTTCCAATTTTCGGTAGCTCGAGGAAAAATAGGGATTGAAATATTGCAACATTACAGCTCATGTTCATGAACGGTTCCTTGTTGTTAATGGCTGGTGCACGGTGACGTGCGTGATGATGATGGCGTGGTGTGTACCTTTCGCTGTGTTTACATAAGCGTGCTGTAATGAATACGCACTTGACCCCACTTTTCTTTCTCTTAGGAAGCGAGCCAGTGGTGAAGTTGGTAATTGGGAGCCAAGTCGCTGCCGCCTGCTCTTTCTCGAAACACGATTGCGGAACTTCGTGGTGACAGCAAGCCTGAAGAGGTAATGTACACCGGTTGGTTGCTCAATCGTTTGTGCCGCTAAATTCACACGTCCAGTGCCTTGTTCAATGGTCTTTTTCTGGTTGATGTTCGCTGTGAATATTTTATGCATTTATTTCGGCATAAGAACTGCTCATATATGTCATTAGAAATGGCCAAACGCTGCTGAATGGACTCAATACTGCCCATCACACTTTCCTGTTGCGAGTCAGTGAAGATGGGTTCTGCACAAACCGGAACCTGTTACGACATAACTGGTTGGTTATTGTTTCAAAATTGCACACAAGTGAGCGAAGAAGGCATTATCGAATAGGCTGCCCATGTGCATATTTAATGATGTTCAAACTCAATTTCTTCGTCATAACACACGCGTTAGGAAAATGAGGTTGTCAAAATTGACGCAGCTCTTTCCCAAACCGTCCCACGTAATCATATCATAGTTTTTAGAGGTGAAACTCGACATATTAACAATAATGTTATCGTAATAATACACGTGTATTGCTTGAAAACACACTAAGAGTGGAAAAAAAAAATTCTCCAAAACCGTAACAAGCTGTGTAAATGGCCCAAGCAAGAGTGTATCAGTCTAAAACTTTGCTCAGTTTGTTTGAAGACACATACTTGCCTGTGACACGTTATTTCATTTCCTCAGTAGAAACTCCACATGCCGGATATTCTTGTAGGTGATTGAATTATTCGTTACTCGTCAAATATTGCAGTATATTGAACTTCCGGGCGGGCAAGTGGTCGGCATGTGCTGTCCTAAGTGGTACTGTTGACATTCATCATACAAGAAAATGAACATTAACAAAAATTACCAGGAAGTTTGAATCATTTAGATGCTTTATGAGGGCAATATATGCGTGTGCGTGAAGGCGAGCGTCTCTTGAGAGGACCATAACAACTGTCCTGGAACTTTCTTGTCACATGCACACACACTTCACCAAAAGGACGCCATAAAAATGTCACTGACCTCCGCGTACATGTTCACTACTACCTTACAAGCAAACCAAACGACAACCCACTAGAGATGCAGTACGAAAAAAAAAGATAGCAAAGAAACAGAACAGTATGCGCAACGCGTAAAAGCCATGCGTAGCTTGCATTTAGCTGTATTACAAGAGCACCAGAAGATGTGCTCCTGAGGACACAAGCCGAAGTACTTAAGGTTGTTTGGGACGAAATAAAAGAGAATGAGCGTTTACGCAGCTGAGCTCGCGTCTACAGAGAAGGCTAACAGGGCAGTTCAAATGCTTTTTACGTGTTAAAATACTTTCCTGCCTGCAAAAGATTTTGTAAAATATATGCCTGAATGTTTTCGTACAATTGACTTTGTAACCAACAGATGCTAGTTGGCTTGATGAATCGCATAATTTATGACAGCGTTAAACGTACCTTATGTGCAAGACTTAGGAATGGACTTCGATGAATTACTCCTGTCGACCACATTCAAAGTGTGCGCATTAGACACCGGTTGCATGACGTATTATTTACTTATTATTCAGACACGATGATGTATACGAGTTTCGTATAGCTCACTGACCCTTACTGCCACATTATTTATTCATGTTCTGTCTCACAAAATGGCACGCGCCAAATATCGTAAGATAAAGGTAAACTTTTGTGCTTTTCAGGTGGTACTTCTTTCAGGACACTTGGATTCCTGGGACGTTGGTCAAGGTGCCATGGATGACGGTGCGGGCGCCTTCATTTCGTGGAGGGCTCTAGCTGTGTTGCGACGTCTTGGTCTAAAGCCTCGTCGAACGTTGCGATGCGTCCTATGGACGGGAGAAGAGTTGCACACTGCAGGCGCCCTTGAGTATTATCGCCGGCACTTTTCGAGCGAGCAACAGCTCATGAATCTCGTCATGGAATCGGACTCCGGAACGTTTCGTCCCCTGGGCCTCTCTTTTTCGGGCTATAACGAGCAGGCTCGTTGCATCGTGGCCGAAGTACTCCGCCTATTCACTCGCATTAACGCGACGCGCCTTACGTTAGGAGCTTCGGCGCCAGATCTTAAGGCTTGGATCAAAGAAGGCGTCCCCGGTGCGTCACTGAGCACAGCGAACGAAAAGTATTTCTTGTTCCACCACACTGAAGGAGACACAATGAGCGTGCTCGACCGCCATGAACTTGATCTCTGCACAGCACTGTGGGCAGCTGCTTCGTACGTTTTCGCCGACCTGAGCATGCGACTACCTCGATGAAGAAAACGCAATGACTATTCAGTCACACAGGTGTCGTAATACGTTAAGCATTTACAATGACTGGCACAATCAGCAATTGATGCTTCACTCAATATAACTGTCACACCGTACCTCAATGTAATTAGCTATTCGTGGTAAACAAATATTCGAGATGTGATAGTTCTAGAAATGTACTTGCAGAATGTCACGTCTGGCGAGATGGTGCGCATCTTAACAAAATAGGCATCAGCGTCTTCTAAATATCTATGTATTAGAGTGATTGCTTATTTTGAGGTAGGATTGCAAAAGTTTCTTTTTTTACCTGTTCGCATATACTGTGCCCTGTTTTTGTGCGCATACATGAAAACATGCATGTTCGGCCGATGTGTTCAATATAAACTAGTTTTTAAAAAAGCCCTTTGGAGTCAGGTAAAGTCTTCATTCCAGTTTTTCTATTCACCTACGCCGCAAATATTCCGTCACTTTGAGAATGTAATGTGCATATAAGAGCATGCGTAATGCGTAAGGTCTTCTACTCGGAGGCGAAATTTTCACCACTGTGTCACCCCACTTGCTCCAACATTTTGTTCGATTCCGTATGTGATGAAGCTTTGTGGTTAATGCGAAAAAAAACGTTGTTGCAAGAGAGAGAGATAGGTTTATTTACAGGAAGGCAGAGAGGTTGGCATGAGCGATTGCTTGCTCTAGCCTGCTACTCTACACGGGAGACGAGGGGGAGAGGGGTGAAGAAAAGACTGATGGATGATGATGGTGAAGTCGAGAGGTGAGTATGTAGAATTGTTTCTAGCTGAGACAAATTCCTAGCAGCGCATATAGTCCAGTTGCTTCCAAAATGGTTATAATCGCTCTTATGACCACAATTGCACTGTTGGTGTCTGGCCAAGGGCTCAACACGGTCTCATCAGTTAATGACCCACTGCGATATCGTTCACTAGAAGAGATCAGTGTTTGTAATTCACGTGCGTATGCTGGGTAGACACAAAGTATGTGCTCAAGTGTTTTGGCACATCACAGTGTTCACAATTAGGACCGGTGTCACTGCGACCGATGACATGTGCGTAAGGTGTGGTGTACGCCACACCAAGACGAATGCGGTGGATAATACTTGTTAGTTGCCATTTAAATTTAGGGGGCATGCAGAACCTCATTTCTGGGTCCCATTTGTGAAGTCGCCCGTGTCGCCATTCTGGTTCGGTGCAGTGCTGAATTGTATAGCTGCGTATCACGCAGCGAAGCAGCTTGGGCGTTCGGGTCAGCTCGTGAAAACACAATGCGTACTTCAGGGGCACTGCTTAAGGCATTTTTAGCTTCAGCGTCTGCCTCTTCGTTTCCCATCACGCTGCAATGCGCGAGAATCCACCGGAAAGTGATAAGATGGCCAATTGTTGAAGCAACCTGAATGAGTTCTGCGATTTCTATTGCCAAGATATAATACATACCTTGCTTCTTGATGCAATGATTGGTTTGCAAAGCGTGTTTTGCATCACAAAAAATTTTCCAGGCTCGAGGTCGCTCTCCGGAAATAAATCTTTTGGCCTCCCGGATAGCGACAAGCTCTGCCGCAGTTGATGTGGTTTTATGGTACACTTTGAATCGTCGAGCGATATCCATGTATGGGATGATAATTGCTGCGGCGGAGGTGTTGGACCCGACGGTGAACGCGACGGTGTACACGTGCAGAGAATCACCATACGTTGTATAAATGTAATGTATGGTCAATTCTCTGAGGCCAACAGAAGAAATGAGCGACTTCTTCATAATTCCAGATATTGTAAGACAAGCAGGTGATTTAAGCAGGACCCATGGAGGTACTGCAAGAACATTCGGTGGGGAAAATCTTGATCGTAGAATATTCTTATGCCACGATATCACTGTTGAGAAACTGCACTCTGGGTGAGTGGCGGGTACTACTGACAGTGGGTGCTGTCTGTGTTGGCTCAGCGATCGAAGGTGAACTTCAAGCGGCTCGCAGAGCATGTATACACTACTGACTGGTCAAGCCCGAGCCCCTACGATTGTCCTATTTGTTGAAGTATAGCGTGGTAGACCCAAGCATCTTAAGCATTGAGCTTAAACACTGCTCTAGCGTCTGTACACAACTAGGTCTCATATTAGAGAGCACCAGCATGCTGTATCGAAAACAGAGCATTGTACAATTGAAGTGACGATTATTCTGATCGGCCCCTTCTTGCTCCTGCCGCGTGGCGAAAAAACAAGAGCAAAGCTCTTCAATTTAGATTTAAGTACTGCGACATGTCTCGTCCACGATAAATCTCTGTGAACGACAATCTCAAGAAACTTGTGGTGCGTTACAGCAGGTATCACTGTCCCATTAATAAATATCGGGTATTGTGACATATGCTTGCGCGTGAATGCAAGCACTGCGCATTTGTAGATTGAAAGAGTGAGCCCCTGGCGTCGTAGATATTTGTATGCGATCGTCAATGCACGCTGTAGTAGAGCTCGCAATTGCGGACAAGTAGTTCCGGATGAATGTGATTGCAAAATTAAGCAATAACATGCTTGACAGAACGACCCCACTTTGGTCTGCGGCTTTCTTGGTGTGACGATTCGGTGGTGGCGAAACCCTAGATGCGTGTGTTCCGTATGGCATCAGTGTAGTTTAAAGAACATTGTAAAATCAAAATTGTCAGTGTCCGTGGGAGTGCACTCAAGAGGTCCTGTTTCCTTGAAGCACACAAATATTTTGGATGAAAAAAAATTGCGAATACTTGCACGAGGAAGAACACTGAACTCTCAAGTGTGTTCATTGGCATATAAAGGCATCTCAAGCAACGAAACTTTGGAACAAAAGGTTGAAAATTTTTGTGACGGGACACTGGTACGATATTCGAGGATATTCATTGAAAATTTTTACGCAAGGGCAAATACGCTATAGCCTTCCAATGTCTACAAGTGTATTGAAAGAGCAACACTTGTAGCCAGACTTAAAAAAATGAAAGACGTTTCAGCTTGACCTTCAACAATTTAACGATATAGCGACGTCCTGCTTCAATGTGCACTTGAATCGCTTAGAGCTCAGTTTTTATTGCATGAAGTTGCTCGAAAAGTTAGAAGTGTGGGTTACTACAGCGTAACGCATTAAGGTGAAAGTTGCCCCCGCCCTGATGCTCTAGTGGCTAAGCTACTCGGCTACTATCCCGCAGCTCGTGGGATAGAATCCCGGCTGCGGCGGCTGCATTTTTTATGGTCGCAAAAGTGCTGTAGACCCGTCTGCTCAAATTTGGGTGCATGTTAAAGAACTTTAGAAGATCGAATTTTCCGGAGCCCTCTACAATGGCGTCTCTCATAATCATACGGTGGTTTCGGGAGATTACCCCCCCCCCTATCAATCAAAGTTGAATGTTGCTCGTGCCAGTGAAGATTGACCTAGGGCTGAATATTCTAAGCATGTTTTAAACCACATGAAATTATGCACGTTAAATCTTTTCGAACTTTCTATGCATCTACTATGCAATCTTGACGAGATACGTGAGTAATGTGGGTGCCTTTTCTAATGGGTGGCTAACTTTAAATAGCGAAGTCACCATGATAGTCACGTGTCGTGACGCCCGAAGCAAATGAACGGTTGTACCACACAATAGAGACCTTATGCAACCTTGCTGCCATCTGCCGTCATGTGCGTACTACCAAGTGAAAGGCTGAACGGGGCGTATTGCACTTAGTCCGCATGTGCTTACGTATATACGTGTAAGTAAGATGTTTCAACGTGAGACACTCGAAATGCTTAGACAAAACAGGTAAGCCGTGAATTTTGCCTCTTCTTTTTTTCAAGCTGTCAACGTTTTCAAAATTTGCTCCAGCTACTGCTACCGGAGACGTCCTTGCATTCGCCTTTCAAGGAAAATAAGACGTGCAATAGCGTTGTTTATTAGTGTTCCCAGAAATCGATGCAAGCCATATTAATGTAGTTTTTTGCAACATCCTCACTAGCAGCCATTTACCAAGTGAAGGCGACTCGTATACTTTACGCAGAAGCCACCTTCTCGCAACAAGCTTTATTGCGGCTGATTGCACGCACCTGCATTTCTTTTATTTACCGAACACATCTAATACCTCAAAAACGCCCGCAGTCATGTGCAAGTCATAGCACTAACGGCAGCTCGTCACACTCCAAAAGAGAAAACGAAACAACATAAAAAAAAGATGCTTTAGCACCGTTGCTCCCTTCTTAGAAGAAACTGATGACGCGTCTTTGCACCTAGTTCAGCGTGTGCCGCTTATCTGACATAATAACAAAAAGACAATGAAAAAAACGAAGGCACGTGCTATTAGCTGCGATTAAGTTCGTTGCGCGAAGGTAGCTTCCGCGTAAAATGTAGGAGCCGCCTTCCCTTGGTAAACTGCTGCTAGCAAAAACGTTACAAAAACTGACTTGCTTTGGCGTGCAGCAGTTTGTAGGAACACAAATACAAATGCTATTGCCCGCCTCACTTGCTCAAAAAGGAGAACGCAAAGACGCGTTTTGGGAGCAGTAGCCAGAGCGCAAGCTGGGAACGTCCATAGCTTGAAAAAATGACAGGGGAGAAAATTTACGGCTTACTTTTTCCTTCGAAATTTGAGTTCCTCTTGCAAAACGCGCAGCAATACCTGGGCATTTCGATTATCAGCCAATACACGCCTCACGTCGATACGTCTACGTATGCAAATACATAAACACACGTGGACCTGCGCGGACTCTGCCTACTGCGCCGCGCTGAGCCTTTAACATGGCAGCAATGCACATGACGGCCGACCGATGGCAGCGATTGAGCATAAGGTCTAATACTGCGATGTTATATGTGTTGTGGAGCCTATAGAAAGGATGCGTGTGTTTGTAAAGCATTACGTTATTTTCGCTGCCTTTACAAACAAAGGGAGTTATTTTAACTGCGCAGGTGCATAGCTGTGTAGCAGAACATCTCCATTCCACGCAAACTGACTGGGTTTAATCCTCACTAGGACCCAGAAGTTATTATTATTTATTTATTGAATCTTTCTAAGCTATTCGGTAATGCATAAAAGACAATTTTTGACTCACAGCCAACGATGCTGACAATCGGCAGTGAAGCTTGAGTTTCTGCGAAAGAAGCTAGTTAACGCGATTTATTTATAATATCTCAGGTATGAGCCAGTGCTTCGGCAGAAATTTTCGTCATCACAACAAATATGGGTCTCCATGTGAACATCTTACTTCAGAGATCTTTTCTTCGACTTTGATTTCTAACATACACAGTTTGCATGATGGTATGCATATTGAGTGTAATCAAAGCACGGCAGCTTACCTAACAGCACGCAGATACAGTTTCTTAAAACTTTGCACTGCTTAAACTAGTTTGTAGTAAGTTGCGTGGCCAAATAAGAATACAGAAAATGAAAGACTAAAGAGAGAGGCTACCTGCAATAAGGTTAATAATAGCGATTCCGTGGTGAGCGAAGACTAGTCGTCCAAAAATTTCGCAATGTCAACAACCGTAGGCTACCTGCCGCTCTTTCAAACCTATGGCGACACACCTTGCAAATAATTTCATCAGTCGATATGCTTCCGAAATCATAGCAGCGCTTTTCATGCCACATGGCGTTAACATCAGCTGCAATTTGCGATGGTCACGAAACACCTGCCACAGCAACAAGCTCGGCACAGCTATCCGTACGTGCAAATATACAAACAAAGCTGGGTCCCCATTGTGAGGGTGTTCCCACTTACAGATGAAGTAGCATCTGTACAGCAGTAGACGTCACTTCGCTGTGCGGCTGCAAGACCTCATAAAAGTGCCTCTTCAGACACTTCATCGTCGTGATCGCAAAAAGCAAGAGTGTCGATGCCTATTGTCTATGCTATACCACTCAAATATATAAAATATGTGACCTCCCGAAAAACGCACGCACGTGTGAAGGATAGTTTCGCGCTATCACTTATCCGCTTTTATGTTAGCAGAAACTTAGTCATCGTGAATCTGCCACAGGCACCATTGAGTCTTCTTTCTTTGTTTACGGTACTCTTTCAAATACACCACTGAAGGTAGTAAACAATGCTGTACCACTTCGAACATCCCTCAAATCAACGAAAGGTGAATTTTGCAGAAATAGACTTGATTCTTGTTTACAAGTGCAAGATGATAATAAGAGAGAACTACAGCCCCGCCGCAGTGGTCTAGTGGCTAAGGTACTTGGCTGCTGACCCGCAAGTCGCGGGTTCGATTCCCGGCTGCGGCGGCTGCATCTCCGATGGAGGCGGAAATGTTGTAGGCCCGTGTACTCAGATTTGGATGCACGTTAAAGATCCCCAGGTGGTCGAAATTTCCGGAGCCCTCCACTTCGGCATCTCTCATAATCAAATAGTGGTTTTGGGACGTTAAACCCCACAAATTAATCGGGAAGAACTACAGAAAGCAGTAAAAAAGGAACAACAAAACTCAGTAATACAACAATCTGTGAGGTCATTTTTTAATGAACGACACTGTGTACGCGTGAGGACACCATATAAGTATTTATTCTACAATTGCACCCTAAAAAAATAGCGAGTAAAAAGGGTGTCTTTTTGTCCCAAAATGTATATTCGTCATGTATATTGCGTTCCATTCTTGCGCTATCGCCCCGCGCCCGGTACATTCCGGTCACGATCGACATGCCCATTATCAGGGTTACGTTGCATTCTCGATAGGAAAGTGGCCAGCGCCGAGTTTTTAAGAAAGGAAGCGCGCGAAAGCCTGATGACGAATACTGTTGTGGGAAAAAAGACACCCTTTTACTCGATATGTTTTTTAGAGTGTAGTATCAATGTCGTACCCAGATTTCCCTGTCGGTATTACAAACATATGTGCGTAGGAGATACAGTGAATACACCTTTGAAACATTGCTAGCGTCTGCGATCAATATTGTACTTTGAACAATGGTAGTCTAATGGTACTAAGTATCTCTATAAACACACGCTAGAGAATGTCGTGACACCCTCCTAAACAAATTTCCATGAACCAGGCAATTTTCCTTACCCTTGTAAATTATCTTTTATTCAAAGTACCTATTGACAAAAAAGCACTGCGAGTCTCGCGTTTCATTTTTTCTTCATTTGGTGCAATGCTATAAACACAAATGGTTAAAGGGATGCTTTTGTACGCACTTTTTATCACAATTCAATCAGTGGTGTTTTTTGGGGGGGAGAAGGGGGGTTAGCGCTTCAGCTTGCTTGGTGTATTCGAAAATAAGTTATTTTGATTCGACAGGCAGTTAAATAGAGACTGTCATACTTATACAATTATACATCACTAAATCTTAATACCGGAAACAGCGCAAATCACGTTGCATCATGTCCCGTGACTCGGGCTGATCTTACCTTGCTGGGTCGACGTCGGACCTGCAGTATGTAAGCTAAAAACCCTCTTGAAAGTTTTTGCACAAGCACACAGAGACACAGAAGAGAACACAAAAAGGCGCAATCAAACTGGTGTGTTTTTGGAAAAACATTCACTTTATAACAATTCAGATCTGCGCTCTCTGGCCACCAAATAACAAATGCACTGCGTACACATCACAATAGGCGATAACGAGTTCGTTGAATAACAGACATAAGACAATGAACTTTTTATAGTTACTTGTGATATGTGCGCACTGGATTTTTTTTGGTGACCGAAAAGCCCAGATTGTAGGGGTATAAAGTTAATGTTTTTCGAAACATAAACCAGCTGTTTGATTGCGCCTGTTAGTGTTCTCTTTGTTCCTGTGGGCTTGCTCGAAAATTTTCAAGATAAATATGTTCCAACTATATATATATATAGGCCGAATCGCCGTTATGCTAGAAACTTTAGCCTTGCGAAAAACACGCTTAAACCAATAATTTTATAACTAATGCTAGCTTTGGTTCTTGTGGGTCTCGACATGAGCGACGATCTTCCTGCATGATCTTCCTCCTTGCTTGTTAGCGTATACTTACAACTCTGTTATTCTGAATTGCACGCGTAATTATGCTTTAATTTCTATCAGTCTTTAAATATGCTTGTACATCTCCTCTTCACGCTTTTTTTACAGCCGAGTAACCATTTCCCATGGGCACAGTGGGCTGTACGCACTTATTCATTCGTGCTGTGCTCACACTCTACACTGCCACGGCAGCGCAATCCCAAAACCAACATAGGTGCTGCGAGAGTACTATGCTTTCTCGGGGCTTGGTTCACGAGATACGGAGCTACAGACCCATCGTAAGAAAGATCATACATGTGGTTGTGCATGGAGCCGAGCAGAATGTTACGTACAATGAACTGGCCAGATTCGTGGACAGATTTGGGGCTAGGCCGTCCGGAAGCAAAGCTCTGGAACACTCGATTGACTACATGGTCGACATTCTGCGTAGGCAGAGATTCGACTCTGTGCATACGGAGGAGGCAAGTATCAAAAACTGGAGGAGAGGGCACGAAGAAGCATGGATTTTGAGGCCCAGGAAGAAGAAAATGAGTATCCTTGGATGGGGAGGCAGCGTGGCCACGCCAGCGAAAGGTATCGAAGCGCCCGTGTTGGTAGTTAGGTCCTTTGAAGAACTTAGGAAAAATGCGATGAAAGTAAGTACATTTCATTTATGTGTTCCAGATTATATTAGCCGGTCTCTAAGAATTGTGTAATACAGTGAGAAAAGCCACATTGTGCACCCATAACATTTGTCCGGCACAGTACACACTGATTGAAGAGGGTATAGAAAAGGCCTTATTTTTGCGCTAAAATAAAAAGAATTACTTCAAGCTTTCCCTGAGAAACATATTTCATTGAGATACTTTACAATAATAAGTTTAGATTTCCTTTCAATATAACGTGTGTCTGTTATGCGGACTATAGTACGTCAATTTTCTCACACCTATCTGGCGTAACAACTATTTATGAAATTGAAGAAAATTCATGTTTGCTCTATTTTATCAACCTACCACGGTTTGAAGCATAGGCTTAGTTGGCAGCACATCACGACCAACGGGATATTTTGCCAAAGTTGGCATAGCTGTTCACTATTCTTGCACATCACCAAACGTCTACCACTTGTCAAGTTCCTTCCTTAACTATTAAGCAAGAACAGAACGCAGAAACATTTATTGGCAGAAAGGGGTATGTATAGTGCTGAGAGAGGTTTTTTTTTTTTACGCAACTCTCATCTAGTAGTGCTGGGTGCCCTCAGTTCAGAACTCTACAGGAAGTTGCCACCCAGTGCACCTGGTCGATCAAATTCATTCCCTGGCCGGAAACTTCCCCCACGGCTCTACAGTTACTGAGGCAATAACAGAAAGGCACCAATGCGCACAACATGAACACGCCGGACCGGTATGTTCATGTAGTGTGTGTTAGCGTTGGCTTTTCGGCGCAAGAAAAGCCTTTCTTTTTTCAGCGCCACCGTTACTTTGCATACTTTTCATATTTGCTCAAAGGTATTATGACGTAGGCATTGCAGTGAGTTTTAAATATCTGAGTAATATTCCTTTCAGAGGACGTGTTGAAATGAAATATGCATAAAACGTCTCTATTGATACTTCACTTAATATGAAATTCAGAGATTACCACGAGTATTAGGAGTTTAAAACGCTTACGTTGCAGGGCCTTGTACGGAACAGTAAATTTTCGTTCCACAGCATGCGATGCTCAGGCTACTCTCTTTTTTTTATGACTTGAAAGCCTGTTATCCGGCTTGTGAACTGAGCAGTGAGCATGGAATAGCACAGAGTGCGACTTTTCCTTCTTTTTTTACTGCGTCAGTAATCCTTTCCGTGACAGCGCCAAGCCGTTGCCACAAAAATTGTTGTGAGCAAAAAGCAGCGTTGCCATTGAGGGCGAAATCGCGATGAATACAGTGAAGATTAGTAGTTTAGTAGTTGAAACCAGGTATCAGTCCATGCATTCTGAATAGCATTTATGTGTGTTACCGCAGCCACTGCAATGCTTGAAGCTGCCTAAAAAAAACTTACGCAAGCGTCATGTTTCATGGCAGAAGCATCGGATTGTACCAGAAGTTTCGTCGTGTAAATCGATATTTATATGGGCGCTTCAGAGGTGCGCCTATTATAAAGCGTTATGGTATATTTGATCGCCATGATTAGCCACATCTTCAACAAAATGCGCAGCTGCGTGCGTTGCCTTATGGGAGTATAAAAAGAACTAAAAAATTAGGATTTATTTCTTACTGGCTAAAAATAACTGTACCTGCTGTAAAAAAATTTAAGTAGAGTTTAAATACTGTCTCTGCTACTCACGTGGCCGTTTAGCTATCAGCATGGTTGTGATGCTAACAGGGAAGTGAAGCGATGGAGAGGGCGACACGAACATGGGCCGAATAAACTATCGCGTTCCACTCTTGACGGCAAAGCTCTAACAATGTGCAAGTTTTTCATTCACGGCGGAGCATACAAGTGCCTATATCTCGATTTGTTTTCCTATAATTTTTATATGACTCATCTCTACATGCAGACGATCATAGACGTAAACGCCTTAACACTTAGTGTGAATTTTATATTTCACACAAGCTCATCCACCCTTAGATAGTGGGTCCATAGCCTGAAGAGCTGTTTTATGCAACACAGTATGCCACCTAAAGAGGTATGAAAATCATCTAAAAAAGACATTAAGTATGCGCAAGTCAGCATAGTCGTTTCATTAACATAAATGGTGTAATGTTTTCACCAAACATGTACGATGCTGTCAGCTAGTGCTTCGCATTCTGTGATTAAGTTAATTCTGTCTTTTGCATCACATGACTTGCAAAATGTTTTGATATTTATGTATTCGAACATCTGTTTAGAACTTACGCGGAATTGTTTAAACTCCGTGTTTCACGTATTGTTTCTTTTGTCATACTTCTGGTTTTATATCGTGTATCACATGTTAGGACACTTTTATTTGTCTCATTTTTTCTTCGTTCGTCTCGTAAGTACGGGAAAGTAGCCGATGTCGGGCTGAAGGTGCCAAGAACTCCTTTTCACTATTGCAATAAAATGTTGTCTGTAAAAATACGGTCTCTTCACCACACCCTACTCCTCACCTGCGAGATAGCCTGGTTCCTATAAAAGCGTGTGTCCCCGTTCTCGTTCGACCGCTCGCCGTTAGTGCCGCTTCCTATACCCTGTTCGTCTGCTACTTTGCGACTGTTTCGATGGCGCTGGAGTGAAAACCAGTACATTCTGCAACAAACTGTCGTCATATATGAGACTGTTTCTGCAAAGTTAGACGGCTGGTCAAGTAAGTTAATAAGGGATATTAAATATTCATTGTACACTGGTTGGCTAACACGGGCAGCCGTAGACAGCCTATATGGTGTCACGTCCGTTAAATTGCAAGGAATTTGTGTATTGCTTCTAATATATTTAATCTAAAATATTTCGCAATTACGTATAATCATTACACAAAGCAAGCGCCTTGTTCTGTTCTGTTCTGCCCTATTCTATCATTTCCTGTTCTAACTATTTTGGTGGGGAGAGGTTGAGGTTCACATTGCCTCGACTACTTCGTCTCAATAAGTTCTGCAGTGAAAAACAAATGACGGAACACTACTGAATGGTCCTCATAGTGAACTATTAGCAAAAAAACACACATGCAATAACACATCGAAACCAGTTGAAATATCATGCCAATGTGCATTTCGCTTGCAGTTCACACTGTCACTAAATGTTCACAGGTCCACCTTTTTTTCTACTTTGGGTATATGCACTAACACCTCATTTCATATTTGTCAACACTTGGTTGTCTATCACAGGTGCTTATCTAGCCCTGTCCTGGCAGAATTACAACCGCTAACTCTGAAGTTGACGTCAGCGAACAGTTGCTGACTAGCGCCACACTGCTTGTAGTACGTCTTTAGCCGTAGAAGCCATGGACTAGACGAAGGTGCAGGAGAAGGGACATCTGGACAGGTCAGGAGTGCAGTAGGACATGATCTTAACTACCACTTACGTCGGCAAGTCTAAAATATGAGCTATAAAGCTAGTCTCTTTTAACGAACATTTAAAGTAAGTCTTACCCTCTCTGCAGGCAAAAGGCAAAATCGTCGTGTTTAACGAGGCATACGTATCATACAGTGAGACGATCAAGTACCGCGGGAATGGGGCTACTGAAGCGGCAAAAGCAGGTGCTGTGGCCGTGCTTGTACGCTCCGCTACGCCTCTCTCGATCAACAGTCCTCACATGAGCTTCATTGAGTATGACAAAAACACCCCAAGGATACCAACTGCATCCATCACCGTCGAGGATGCTGAACTTCTTGCTCGATTTCAAGGCCGAGGTGAATTTAATGTTGATTTTTTGAAGTAAAGCTCCTCTTAGTCTAAATTTATTACGCGTCACGCGTAATTGAGACTAGAAGAGATTGGAAAAAAAAAGAAAGCAGTATCTCTCGAACAGTATAATAGACGGGGCTGTCTCATGAAAGTACATACAAATTGCAGTTGAGTGAGGATTATCTAGATGACGTTGTACCGCTACTCTCCGATTGGCTGCTGCGTGCGCTTTGCCTAAGTGCGCGGGGAACGAGTGCCTCTCTTAGTCTCTCGATAGTCGCCGTACTTGGTGGATCGTTGGTGTGGCATGGACGAAGGAGAGTGGTGGGTGCGTTTAAAATGCTTGAGTTCGGCTTCCTTGGCTCACGTCACGTTGGTGTTATCCGCGCGCCGTCTGCATTCTCGAACGCAATCGGACGCATGAATGAACGGACGGACACTACGCCCCTCTCGTCATCAGTCACTCTGCGGAGAGAGAGAGAGAAGTAAACGTTTATTTTGAAACCGTGTTCCGAGCAATGCCCGATGTCTCCCTGAGGTGGGAGGGCTCCTTAGTCCAGGAACCCTCTGGCTTCTACTGCCCTCTTGGCCCTGGCGACGAGTTGTTGCTCTTCCAGGTCCTCGAGGGCGAGCTTCGCCTCCCACGTTTCGGTTAGGTCTTTATTCGTCCGTCCTGCTTCGTTATCAGTCGTGTGTTGTTGCAGATTACGTTTGGCAATACACTGGCATGCAAGAAGCAAGTGCGCCAGGGTGTCCGGTACGTTGCAAAGCGGACAAATAGAGCTATATCTCGTTGGGTAGAGACGGTGCATTAGGGCCCCATGTGTGTATGTGCTGCTTTGCAGGCGTCTCAGTATTACGCTTTCCTCTTTTGTAAGTTTTGGGTGTGGTGGAGGGTATACTCGTTGCTCCAGCCTGTAATGCTGGAGTGACGACGAGTAGGTGTTTTAAACAACGTCCGTCTCTTCAACGACGGGTCGAATGTCCTGTGGGCAGGGAACAGCCCGGCTGACGTGCTCGCGGGCAGTGGCGTGGGCCGCTTCATTTCCCTGCAGACCCTCGTGTCCTGGCACCCATAATACACAAGTGTATGAGAGTGGAGTGCTTCGCCGTTTCAAAATATTGATGGCATTGGCTGAGATACGGCCCTTAGCAAAATTCCTGCAGGCGGCTTGTGAGTCGGTGAAAATCACCGCGGCGTCTGTACATGTTGTCGTCTGTACATGTTGGCTCTAGCCTTGCGTCTACTTTTGTGGAAAGTAGGATGCATGTTGCGTGGAATAGGTGCGATGGACAGCGACTCTCTAATGTACAGCGGGATGCGCTTTTTCCGGTCTGCATCGGCGATGAACGTGTCGCTGTAGTTGAGGTACCGGAGCACCGACCTCCCCGTGGGCGTCAGCTTAAGCCTCTCCAGCTGACTATTCCTATGCGCTTCGATGAGCTCTTGCCACGTGTTGTGGACGCCCATCTTTAGGAGACGTGTGGTAGAGTCATTGGCGGAAGTCCCAGGGCTACCTTAGTGGCCTTTCTTATCATGATATTAAGTTTTTCAATTTCAGCGGTTTTCAAATTTAGGTACGGCGTGCCGTACGTAATGCGCCTGGTGAACAGAGCTTGCATTACACGTAGCGTGTCGTGCTCTTTGAGTCCGTTTCGTTGATTCGTGATCCTCTTGACGAGGTGCGTGAGTTGTGATAGTGTCAGTTGGAGTCTCGGTATGGTGGCAGCTCCCGATCCATCCTTGTAGATGTGAACTCCAACCACTCGCAGGGTCTCGACTTTTGGAATTAAGGTCCCTTTCAGCGTTACGCCAAGGTCGGGCTCGTCGTATAGAGGGTGTCTGCCTCTTGTTCTCTCTTTGAGGACGAGGTGCTCGGATTTCTCGGGGGCACAACAGAGACCGCAGTCTCTGAGATACCGTTCGATGGCATCTGCGGCGGTTTGTAGGCAGGTCACTTGTCTCCCAGTGTTCGAAGCCCTGGTCCAGAGCGTGATGTCATCAGCGTAGATCGCGTGCCGTAAATCAGGTATTTTATCGAGAATTTTTGGCAGATTGATCATAGCCATATTGAAAAGTAACGGCGAGGTGACCGAACCCTGCGGCGTTCTTTTTTTCGGTAGTTGAAAGCTTTTGCTGCGGATGTTGCATATGCCCACAGTTGCTGTACGGTCTGTCAGGAAGTTTCTGACATACGTGTAGGTTCTAATGCCGCAGCCAAACACCTCCGAGGTTGTTGAGGATCGCGTCGTGGCTGACGTTATCGAAGGCCGCCTTGACGTCAACTCCGAGTATGGAGTACTTACTTCGATGAGTGAGGTGATCAAGGAGGTCTTCTTTGAGTAGTAAGAGCACGTCGTGCGTCGAAAGATGCTGCCTGAAGCCAAACATGGTGTCCGGTAGGTGTCCACTATCTTCCAGGTACTGGGTTAAGCAGTCGTGCACCATGTGTTCGAACAGCTTTCCCACGCACGAGTGAGAGAAATGGGGCGTAGGTTCTCGATGCCGACTGGTTTGTTAGGCTTAGGGATCATGGTGGTTTCCGAGTGCTTCCATACCGCAGGTAGCTCTCCTTTATCCCAGCAGTCGTAATAACGAAGAAGAGCCGTGGTGGCCTGGTGCGGTAGGTTGCGTAGGTGCTTGTTGACAATCCTGTCTATTCCGGGGCTGGTATTTCTTGTCAACTTCGTTAGGGCTGTGTGCAGCTCAGCCAGGCTGAAGGGCCGGTCGAGTTCAGTGTTTGGTGTGCCAGCGTATTCTTTGGTGTGAATTGAAGCCCTAGTGGGTGCATTGCCACAGAGCTTCTTTTGTATTTCTTCTAGGAGGTGTTCTTCTGTACCGGCGTAGTTTCGAATAAGCCTCTGAAGGTGCTGCTTCTGTGCTGCTTTGGAGGGTTGCGTGGCTACAAGTGTGCGTAGCAGATGCCAGGTTTTCTTGGTGCTCAGAGTTCCCTGCAGCTTGTCACAGAAAGCATGCCAGTTCTGCCTGGCCAATCGGTTCGCATAATCTTGAGCTTGCTCGGTGAGGAGAGAAATGCGTTTCCGTAACTTTCTGTTTAGTTTTTGCCGCTTCGACCGTTTTAGAAGCCCTCTTCTAGCCTTCCAAAGGTGGAGGTAATGCGCGTCGACGGCGGGTGTATTGACGTCAAGCTGTATGTCCTTAGTGTAGCGTTCGGCTATTTTGAGCACATTCTTAAACCAGTCTTCAATGTCGATTATGATGGTTTCAACGTCGAGGTCATTTCTAAAGGATTGCCATTCCGTTAACCGCGCTATTCCAGTCTTGGTCTGTTTACGAGTGTGCGCTACTTAGAGTTGGACGATGTGATGATCACTACCTAAAGTTTCCGGTGGCACACTCCACTCTGCCCTAGTGACATTCGCCGTAAATGTAACATCTGGATTTGTATCCCTGGAGACGCTGTTCCCGATTCTCGTCTTCTGAAGAGGGTCGTTCCACAGGGTTAGTCTGTGATGTTGAGCAGTATCGTGCACTCTAGAACCCTTCCTCGTGGTGATAGGATAGCCCCATGCCGTGTGAGAGGCGTTGAAGTCTCCCATTATTATGATCTGGTGGCCATTTGTGCGCTTCCTGATTTCTCGTATGAAATGATCGAAGTCTGGTAGTTGGTCTCGTGGGGGGCTGTATATATTGGTTATGAAAAGACTTTGCTGCGTCTTTCGTTCCGGCAGAATCTCTATTATGGTATGCTCTATTTGAGTGTCCTCGATTTTGTGTTTTTGCGTTGAAAGTGCTTTCTTGACAACTATGGCAGTTCGATAGGTTTGTGCGCAGGTCGTGTAGCCTTGCAGTCGTACGTTCTGCGTGTTGGTTTCCTGAAGTGCAATGATGTCTCGTTGGTTAAGCTTGATGAATTCTTGTAGGCTTGCGTGTCGAGGGCGGTATTACCGACAGTTTAATTGCCATATGCGTAAAGTTGAATGCAGGTTCTCATACTTATGGTTAGGGTCTGCCATCTTCAATCGATTCGATGTCACGCCTGCCATCGCGACTCGGCGAGACTGAGCGAGAGGCATTGTGACTGTTCGCTCGTACCTTCTTCCGAGTCATTTGGCGTGGGTTGTTCAAGCTGTCGAACTGTGCCATGGTTACGTAAGTTTTCTTCACGTGCGCGATGAAATTGTTGACTTGCGCAGCAATCCCATCAATTTTGGCATTAAGCGTAGTGATCTTGTATTCAAACATTGAGGCTGTTTTTTCTATTGCAGACTGGACAATCTTTTCCATCGTGGCATGCATGTTAATCATGAAAAATTCTTCGAATATCGTGCACCTTGCGTTCACTAGGGCTTGGACGCCTACCTTCGTCAGCATCGTTGCCGGCTCTGTGCTTCAGTTTGCTTGTTCTTGATATCATTGTTCTGCATTGTCCGAATGTCCTTGCTGATGCGTGACCTTTTCAAGTAGTTTGTCAGTGAGCTCTTGTTGTCGTTTTTGACTCTGAGGGCCAAACCTCATAAGCGCGAAAATGCACGCGACAGCGATGAGCGACGCTATGAGCGACGAAACAGGGCGTTCGCGCGACGTGTCGCGTGCTCGTTTTTGCGCGATCGCTTGGTTCTCCAGATTTGGAAGCCGTTGCTCATCGCCCGGAAGTGCTGAGCTCAAGCAGCCAATAGCGAAATACCGGAAAAGACAAAGACTACATAGGTGCACGTGACGCTGCCTGAGTCACGTATGCGCAACAAGAAATAACGCAGTGTTTATTACGCATGTACATATAAAAAGTGCTGCAAGGCAATAATAAAGACTTTCCGTTTCATTACACAACAATATATCTTATTTTTAAATTGCATACCGCTCGCTACGCGGTTTTCTTGGTGCGAGTAGACGACCTCATGCCAGAAACAGTGGAATTCGCTCGCCGAAGCCGTCGCGTGAATGAGGTTTGTCTGCGCTAGCGACTGATCGCACGAAGCCGATCTACGTCGCGTTGCCTGTCGCTGTCGCGTGCATTTTCGCACTTATGAGGTTTGGCCTTGAAGCAGTTTATTTATGAGACTTTGTTGGCTTTGCAGTTGGCTGTGCTGATTCTGGAGCTTTTCTTGCTGGTTTCTCAGTCTATCTTCGAGACCCTGTATGGATGAGGTGTCCGACTTCGAGGAGGTTAAGCTGCTGCGATCATTGCATCCACTTGCCATGGCAGCGTAGCTCGCACATTTAACGGAACGCGAGCGCGTGCGAGAGCGGGAGCGCGAGCTGAAACGCAGTATTGATTTGGATATACTGCGCGCAGAGACGGAACGCGTGCGAGAGTGGGAGCGCGAACTCGAACGCAATTTTGACTTGGAACTGCTGCGCGTAAAGACGCGGCCCTCATTGTTACTGTTAAAGGTAGCCGCCGATATGCTAACCTCAGGGAACTCTTCTCCGCTGGCGTTCCAGTTGTTGTCTATTTCTTGAAGCCTGTTGAGGCACTGTTGTCTTACGTTGAAGGGTGGTGGACTTGGCTTTAGTCTCCCTTTGCATTCTTTACTTGCTGTTTCGTGTCCTTTCCCGCAGATCTTGCAGATGGGTGCACATTCATGTCCCTGCGTTTGTCCGGCCTTGCCACATTTATAGCAGAAATCCGGGATAGGTTTCGGACAGACGTCCTGGCGGTGACCCGTATTGCCACAAGCTCGGCAATACTGCACTGATTTACGATATAGTCTGCAGCGGAAATCTACGCTCTGGAAATTATGTAGTAGGAAACGTGCGGTCCTTAAAGAAGACGACTGCCGCGGTCGATTGACCTAGCATTCGGGCATGAAGTACTGTGTATCTTGCCGGTGCGCGAATTCCAGCCATGAGTTCTGCGGTGCTCGTACCGGGTATCAAGCCACTGATGACGCCTCTGGAGACATCGTCCGGTGTTCTGATGTTGCCGTTCACAGTGTAAAAATTTCCTCCAACCTGTATTTTCTGGATACTTACCAGCTTCTTGGCGTCTTCTTTGGCGGCGGTGCTTGCTATGATTAGGTTTTCCATTCTCTGGACTTGTACGCGTACCTAGTGGTTAAAGTCTTGCGGTGATAGTCCACTCACTCTGCCCATGGCATGCGTGACAGCGACGGTGTTCCATTTGGCGAGGTCAAGACCTGCTTGCGGGCGGTAGACGATCTTGAAGTCATCGAGCGGCAGAGGTGGCATCTTGGGCCTGCGTTGTTGCTGCGTTGGTGATGACTTTAGCGTCGGCTCATTGATAGGTGGCTGCTCTGTGGGTTGGTTGGCCGGTGACCTTGGATTGGCGACAACCTTCTTGTCTTTCTTAATTCTCGTGATCCAAGCGCTTTCCGTTGCAATCGTTCTGCCACTGCTAGCGTCATAGATCCACGAATTTTCTGTTGTTTTGTTTGCCTCCACTGGGTCAGTTTGCATTGCAATTCCTTAGTCTTGCTGATTTCTTTGCAATTCGCTTGCTGCGGCTGCGTCTCTGCTCATTCTAAGCTTTTCGCCATGGTGAGCGCGAGCGCTCGCGCCGTGCCGTCAGGAACGCCTGAGCGCGTTGTGCACGCGCCGCGCAGCTTTGCTCAGGAGCGAACTTGACATTAGGCTTAATAAACTGGATGCGCGCTTGTCGGGAATTAAGTCTTATATCTTGAGACAGGATGCACTCACCCAAAAGAAGCTGGTGTCCGCCGATTCCTCGTGTCTTGGCGGCTGAGGCTGTAAAACTCTTGGGTTCGTCACTGGCCTTGTTTTAGGTTAAAAAGCACGAAAAGCAGGAGCCCATGCGAGACGCGTCTGGTCTACACGGCCCCGCAACGGTGGATCTCCACTCTGCGGATATGCTGTGTTTTTTTTAAACTAAGGGCTTCATGCGGACATGGAGCATGCTGATGTAGATTATCATTGTGTTAAACACATGGGCTCAGTGCAAAAGCTTAGAAGACTCAGCAGTGCAAATAAAGAGACTAAGAAATAATGGACAGCTGGCTTGTGAAAAATATATATGTCGGTTTTCATGCCATAGCAGCACAATAATATAATGCTTGTCATAGTGGGGCACTGCTAATTTCTTACTAAGAGTGCATGCAGCGGGTATTCAAAATGAGTCGAACCTTGGTCGCGGGTATGTCATGGTCTCTAAAAAATGAGATCAAAGAAACTGACACCATGGAAAGCCCATCGACATACACGCAGCTTCACATTTGCTAACATTCCTCAGTGTTATAATGTGTTCTACATTTACATCAAACATTTACACTTGATAACTCGCTCTGCGACGTCGAAACACATTCGAACCGAAGAAACAACCTCTAGACATAGTTGTAGTTTTACACTGTTTTTGTTACCATCGGAGTTATTCTGATACTTTTTTACGGCCACAAAACTGCTAGTGTTCCGCTGCACGTGGCCCCAAGTGCATAACAGTGTAGACTTTCCAATTACTAACCGAACAGCCAGTTTATAGCTTAAAAGGACGTTCCTTGAAATTGAACATGGCACTACACTACACGTATTTACAGTGCAGTAACAAAACTTCTCTTAAATATTTTTTCAACTTCTTTGCTACATTTTTGTGACCACCTTCCCGCATTACAACGTTGTTCAGCACCTTCAAAGCAGCTAGTTTTCAACAACTACTTGCACATCCCTCTTTCATGACAGAAATGAGAGTGTTGTTTCTGGAATCTTTGCCAAAGTGTCTCAGCCAGCAGTAACTATTCCGAAGGATCAGGACCGAGATAACAAGGAGCGAAATTACCTTTAAAGAGGCTTTTATTGTGGCAGGTGACACGCGAACAATGAATGAAGTCACTGTTCACCTCGCTCTTTCTAGCACTGACATGCGCATCTGTAACACGCGTGATGCCCTTGTACCTACTTTACCTAAGTAACCTTTTGATCACTAATGCTAGGATGCCATAACAAAACTCTGAGACCCACAGACATTGTTCCTACGTGGGCTGTCCATCGATGCCAACACGAACTACTCAAAAGGTCATCTTGCGTCATCGCCCTACTGTTGTCATCGTTTCGTATTTTCATGCGTTCTAAAGTGACTAGTCTTGTCCACTTCCACAAAGAGTAAGACGTATTGATCTTTCTTAGACAAAATTCAAAAGTGCAACGCTGAAATCGTTGCGTGCGTGAGCAGCACTGCATTAAAAAAATGGTTTCACATTCTTTCGAAACAAGAGAAGAGTGTCTTGACAGCTCCGAAATTGTTTTAAAATACTATCGAACTCCCTATTCTCGTCAACTGGGCGTGATGTGTGTATTAAGATCCTGGGAATTATACATTTTAATGAACGCCCTTCTACAATAATTGTTAATGAAATAGCACCAACGAATTGCCGAACGGCTATTATCTTTTATAGCTTTGAAAAGAGAATCACACATTGTTTGCTTAGGTGGGGTGAAAAAACGTTTCTGCGTTATCAGGGACAATCGTACAAATAAGCCCTCGTAAATTTACGTTAACCACATCACGTAAACTTTTTGAGGTCCATCACGCAGAATAAAGTTTTTTACGACCGCTGTCGTAGAATGTAGGCCACGTTCACATAATGTAACGGGAAAAAATAAACTGTGGGGACAGCAAATAACGTATAGATTCATTTTCGGCTTTCAAACCTCTTGACTTAGTTTTATCTGTTCTATCGCCTTCGAAGGTCACCGTAAATGCGCGTCAAAAGCTTGTTTTTCTCAGTGGCATTCTACCAAGCATGCTGGCAGAAATTTTCGTTAACACAGCTTGGCGAAAACTCTTGCTGTACGTTTTAAAGTGCACAAACTATATATTGTCCCACGTTCACAAACACTGGTGGGAAACGCCTGGTTATTTCAAACACCTAAGCTTCTTTTGGATCAACCTGAGTCTCCTAATTAGAGAGGCAATACTCTTTTTCACCGCCAATAAATGTGACCACAGGTAGAGCGAAGGTACACGAAGAAGAAAATGATTCATAGAGAGGTAACGGAACGAATGAGCTTGACAGAAAGTATAAAAACTGGCAGCAACTTCTCACAGCTTCATGTAATAAAAGTATTAGACTCAGTGTGGTAAAGACAAAAAGTATAGAAAGAGGCACTGTCTTTCATAACTTCTTTGGGTATTCTAGCTGGAAGGAAGCGTATTTATAAGTTTGCTTAATGAAAGGAGTGACCATGTAATATATCTTTCCAATCTTCATATATCTACACTGAAGTACTCATATGTTTCGGCATGACGACTCCATTATTTGTTTCCTTAGGAAGACACCCTGTCATTATGTTTGTGATGCGAGCCAAGACATTGCCGCCTGGCATTTCTCGGAATACAATTGCGGAAATTCGAGGCAGAACCAAACCAGAAGAGGTAATATTTCTGAATGCTTACACTGTCACTATAGAAAACACTATGCATAATTTACTTTATAATTTTACTTTGGAAAATGAAAATAGTTTAGAAATAAAGGCACTTCTGCGTTTCTCCGAAATTTGCATTTGACAGCACAGAGGCCAGCGCTTTTGATTTGAATGCAAACTACTGTCCGTGCTTGTGCGCACGCTCATTTTGCACATCTGTCCAATCAGTCCTGTTTCATTTACTTTTTTTTTCGTTCTTGATATACTAATATTAACAGTTATATATATATTTAAATATTGCTATTACTAAACTTGAATAATAATCAAACTTTTGGCGTTTAACGCCCGAAAACCATGACATGATAATGAGAGACGCCAAAATAGAGGGCTAGCGTAACTTAAATGAACTGGGGAGTCAAAGAGTGGACTCCAATGTACATGGCACTGAAGCATTTTCAGCTCCATCGTAAATGCCGCATCCGCAGATGATATATTTGATTACGCCATGTTCAGGTTAACAGCAGTCGAGTACCACAGTCAGCAGGCCACACTGACGGGTTTCGCCAACAAGAAGCTTCGGCTTTCTTGGTTAGCATTGCTGCCTCTCTTCAGCTTTAATTAAAAGTAGAGAAAAAATATTTTCGTCGAATGCCACACTTATGCCAGTTTTTCCCTGGTGTCATTTTCAGAGATTACTGTCCTCCAATTTGCTGTGGTTCTTTTTTTCGGAATATTTTATTTGACAGAAAATAACGTAATGTAAGACATAGATTCATTGTACGAGCTTCACTTGTTTATGCAGATTGTTTCGCTGTCCGGCCATCTTGACTCCTGGGACGTGGGTCAGGGTGCCATGGATGACGGTGCGGGGGCTTTCATTTCGTGGAGGGCTCTAGCCGTGCTTCGGCGCCTGGGCCTCAGGCCTCGGCGCACGCTGCGTGCCATCCTCTTCGTTGGAGAGGAACAAGGTATCACCGGGGCAATCGACTACTTCATGCGACACTTTCCCTATGAGCGAGATCTCCTTAATGTAGTGATGGAATCCGACAGCGGGACGTTTCGACCGTTGGGTCTCGCCTTCTCGGGCACTAACAAGCGTGCTCGTTGCATTGTGGCCGAGGTACTCCGTCTGTTTGCCCCCATTAACGCCACACAGCTCACGCTTGGAGTTTCAGAGCCTGACATTGATCCCTGGATTCAAAAAGACGTGCCAGCCTTGTCTTTGAACACTGTAACCAAAAAGTACTTCTACTTTCACCACACCGAGGAAGACACTATGAGCGTGCTGGACCGCCACGAACTGGACCTCTGCACAGCCCTCTGGGCGGCGGCTTCCTATATATTTGCGGACCTCTCTATTCGCCTCCCTCGATGAGAAAATGGCATGAAGCCTCCGTACGTGCAGCAGTCGATTGTGTTTGGTAATTCTAATCATTTCAGTGGTCAGCTCGCTAATCTCGCGAAAGAAGTCCTGTTTACGCTTCAAGATCTCAATCTGGCCTCCCTTCTGGGCCTTTCAAGATATTTTAGTGAATAGGCTTTGCTAACTTGGATGGTCCTGAACTTTAATGAATAAAGTGGTGCAGAAATGAATACCTAATGGCAAAATCATTTTCATCACGTTGCATTCACCTTTGAATACAAAGGCAACTTTTAATTCGAAGTTTGGTTTCTGCATTCCACATAACTATGCGATCACATCGCAATGACACAGTCTCCAAAGCCTACTTATATGCACTTGTATAACTTGGATATTCGGCTATTTGTGACTAATGTGGTACGCGTATATCCGAAGGGCCAATTTCATCGGAATAACCAGATCAAAAAAACGGGCGTATCCAGACATTTTTCTTGAGGGGTGCGGGGGCACCACATTGATTTCAGGGTTCGGGACAAGGAACCGGTGCACCACCACCTGACTACGCCCCTGATCATCAGCGAAAAAGGCCTGAATATGAGAGTAGGAGAGGCTGCTAACGAAGAAAGAATATATTTAGTGTACATATCAAATTAAGCCGCTGCTTTAAAAGCACTTTCAAATTGCACTCAAGAAGTGCTATGTGAGAACCAGGAAAGACGCTTACGTTGATTTTAACACTTTTAAGGTCAAGCGTTTCTTTGAGTATTTCCTTAACTCTTGGAATATATCTGCGTACGTATTTATATATCTTGCCACTTACGTCTGGGGGCTCTCGTGATCACCTCCTTAACTTGGCGAACCAAAATTAATATGGGAGGCTAAAGTGGTTTCATGGTTCGACGAACGTAACGCACTAGTCATCGCATAAAAATTGTCACCATCCCGTCCTGTTCGTTGTCAAACACTTCCCGCAAGACAGTGGTACATACCAACGGGCGAATATGTAACACTAGTACGCTGGTACGTGCCAGGAATGAATAATACTTAGTATATACCAAGGAACAACGAAAACACACATTGGTAATTTTAACACGTGGGCGTTCAGAAAACCTGGCATCGGCAGCGTTGAACCGACGAATGTAGCGTTGACACGATGACGTTGAACCAACGGTTGCACTTCTGGCTATCCAATTTTATAACGTTTCATATGTACTGCTATAATACTGCCGTCCTGTAGGGTTAACGTCAGTTATAGTTAGATGCCTTGCGCTGAAGTTAATTTGTAGCAGTGTTCAGGGCTACCATCCTCGCGAG
This sequence comes from Rhipicephalus annulatus, assembly GCA_013436015.1. Taxonomy (NCBI): domain Eukaryota; kingdom Metazoa; phylum Arthropoda; class Arachnida; order Ixodida; family Ixodidae; genus Rhipicephalus; species Rhipicephalus annulatus. Next base: position 482,742 of record WOVY01001654.1, on the reverse strand, counting down.
CACCAACGCTTCATATCAGCATATCGCTTCTGGTGTCTCTAAAACTCATGTTCCTGTTGGCATCGTTCTGCAAGTACAAAGAACTGGTGATAATAAAATCTAGAATCGTTCAAGATTTCTCCATGCGCGCAACATTTGTACACATATTTAGCGTCATTCATTAACGCATTTCTCAATAAACAAATTGAAACACGGTCACCTTACCAGCGCATGCTTCGCTTAACGTCGATTCCCGAGGTACGTGGGAGCTGCCGAATTTTTTTCTGTAACCGTGGCTGCTGCTGCCGAACGTTACAGTGGTGGCGCTCCTTAGGTGCTCATGATGGCGGCAGGTAGGACCTAACATGCACTACGCCACTTTCAGTCGGCCAATGCATTTTCGGGTGCAAGCTTCCAGAGTTACATTTACATGAAGTTGCTACTTTTCTGTTCAGTTAACTACGACTTTCCACGTATTTTCTTCCACAATCGCCTTCACAATGAATATAAATTTTTTTCTCGATCGTAGCATTTTTTGTTATAGACAAGAAAAGAAACAATAACACTAGTAATATAATTAAACACATTAAAATTCATAATAATGTTAACCAAAATAATATTTACTATATTAATAGTAGCTGGGTGTTTCCATGCCAAAACCGCGATATACTGAGGCATGCCTTATTGCGACACTTCGGAAATTTCCGCCACCTGTCTTTATTTAACGCACACCCGGGCCTGTTGCACTTCACCTTCACAAGAAAAGTAAAGTCATAGTCCTTCATTACTTTTACTGAACATGAAGCTCCACTATAGCTCTATGGGAGAGCTTTGTGCGCTGCAAGCCGAGGCCACGGGGCTCACTGCATTCCCGCGTGAGGCATCGGGTAGATGGTGGCCGCACCACCATGCCGTTTTCATCATACATTTGGTGTTGTGCGCGTTGTGCTTGAAGATTGAAAAAGATGCCGTGCACATGCGGGGTGCATTGGTGTCGATCCATTTACAGGGAATATTACGAAAAGGTGTCTATGTTCTGGATGCCTAAAGAGCGAACGGCTAAAAAATGGTAGCATATCCACAAAGTGAATAATGGAGAGTGGGGCGAAGCATTCGTCCGTATACGCGTCCGTCTGTGTGACCGTCCATGTGTCTCTTCGTGCGCCCGTCTCTGCGTTCGTTCATGCATCCACCCCTGCATCCGTTCATGCGTCCATCCATGCATCTGTCTGTGTGTCCGTTCGTCCATCTATTCAACACTCCAAGTCCCACCATCTCGCATCTTTTTATTATATAATCCCCATATAGAAGCACCACCATTCAGTGGAAATTCCAAGGACTAAACGAGAGGTGGCACACGCACACTTTCTTACGGCTTGCGCTTCGGGTCACCTTCCCACCTTCAACCACCTTGAGTTCATGGTATATACTAGTTCACTGTATTCATGGCACTGCCGCCCAATGCTCGCTAAACCTTTCTAAAACCAAGAAGGTTACGCCCAGCGAGTATAACGTAGCAACCTTTTCCTGTCAGATAGTGCTCAATGTACATGCCAGTGGCTGCTAATGTGAAATGAGAGACAGGAGGATTCAGCTTTTAATTTCTTACGGCTTGCGCTTCGTATCTGCTTCCCCCTTTTAACCACCTCAAATTCATTAATGATATATACTAGTTCATTGTATTCATGGCCCTGCGGCTCAACGCTCGCTAAACCTTTCTAAAACTAAGGAGGTTACACCCACCGAGTATAATGTAGCAACCCTTTCTTGTCCGATAGTGCTCAATGTACATGCCATTGGCTGCTAATGGGGACCGCAGCGTGCGCGTTGACTAAACGCCGAATGCTTCTGTCTCTCATTCCCCATTAGCAGCCATTGGCATTTACATTGAGCACTATTTTTTATCGTTCAACAACGCACAGAAGAAATCTCTCCAGCACCACCTTGGAGGTCAAATGTTATACCTATTTCGGGTATGTACCACTGGTGGTTACGTACTACGAGGGACGCACAAGCCGCGCCATAAGGAGCTTCGCCCCTAAAAATCCTAGAAGACAGGGCGCTGTTGCAGCGAACGTACATCTCCACAAATATAATTCGCTTGTTCAGGGATGCAACCGCTTACTTTAGACGTTGTGTGCATCGCATTGTGTTCCACAACCAAAACGGAACAGGTCAACTGAAGTGCACGTGCCAGATTGAAGCCTGCCCCCTATTGAACACCCGTCTTCTTTATAGGAGTTTTAAAAATACAAAATATGCAACGTTTCATACTCTTCTAAACGTGCTAAACGCTTGACTAGGAGCTGCATGTCTCATATGCGCATCATGTCCACTATTCTTTAGCAAAGCTTGGGGTAATTTGTTAATTGGTTAAGGAACAATGCAATGCGTGAGACTTCTTACAAACTTCAATCTTTTGCAAAAATTGGCAACATATCCACGGAGTGAATGATGGAGAGTGGGGCGAAGCATTCGTCCGTCCATTAGTTCTTGCTTCCGTCCGTCCATGCGTCCGTCGGTGTGACCGTCCATGCGTCCATCCGCCTATCCGTGCGTGCGTCTGTACGTGCGTCCGTCCCTGCGTTCGTCCATGCATCCACCACTGCGTCCGTTCATGCGTCCATCCATGCATCTGTCTGTGTGTCCGTTCGTCCATCTATTCAACACTCCAAGTACCACCATCTCGCATCTTTTCATCTCATATTCCCCATATAGAAGCACCGCCATCCAGCGGACATTCCAAGGACTAAACGAGAGGTGGCACACGCGCACTTTCTTACTGCTTGTGCTTCCGGTCTACTTCCCACCTTTAACCACCTCGAGTTCATGGTATATACTAGTTCACTGTATTCGTGGCACTGCGGCCCAACGCTCACTAAACCTTTCTAAAAAATCAAGGAAGTTACCCCCAGCGAGTATAACATAGCAACCTTTTCTGTCAGATAGTGCTCAATGTACATGCGAATGGCTGCTAATGGGAAATGAGAGACAGGAGAATACGGGTTTTACTTTCTAACAGCTTGCGCTTCGTATCTACTTCCCACCTTTAACCACCTCGAGTTCATTCATGATATATGCTAGTTCATTGTATTCATGGCACTGCGGCTCAACGCTCGCTAAACCTTTCTAAAACTAAGGAGGTTACACCCAGCAAGTATAACGTAGCAGCCTTTTCTTGGCAGATAGTGCTCAATGTACATGCCAATGGCTGCTAATGGGGATCGCAGCGTGCGCGTTCACTAAAAGCCGCATGCTCCTGTCTGTCATTCCCTCTTAGCAGCCATTGGCATGCACATTGAGCGCTATCTTTTTTTGTTCAACAACGCACAGAAGAAATCTTTGAACGGCACCACTTTGGAGGTCAAAATGTTATACTTGTTACACACTAAAACGGCTACGAGGGACAAACGGGTGCCGCTATAAAGAGCTTCGCCCCTAAAAAACTTTTCAATGAAGCTGTTGTCTTGTTGTTCTTCCTCCCTGGTGCGTGAACCCGTGCTACTCTATAATTTCTTGGCGCTGCATCAAAATCAGCTCCTCAAGGCTGTATGTCGATTATTTGACTCGCACCATGACTGGAGAGGGCTCTTCGTTAATCACGTACACTGCAACAGAAAACAGCAGTTTCCTGTTACACTGTCCCGGAAGATTGTGTTGAATAATTGGTGGGTGTTTTGCAGAGTAAGAGCGCGAAATTGCGAGCACGTAAGAAACGTGGTGCAGTGGGTGAGCTCGTCCACAGTGCTATTGTCACCCTCGTCATTTGGCACTGTTTCTCTTGGATCACTTTTGCTGCCTTCCTTACCGAAAAGAAAGAATAAAAAAGAATTTGGTGAAGACAATCGCAGGTTGCTTAGCGTGAGAGATGAAGTTCACAAATTACTACAAATAACATATATGGCACGTGGTGCTAAAAAAAACGTTTAAGTGTAGTAGCAACATCACCACGACAAATCAATCACTTAAAGTCATACGTAGTTTGTATTCACATGTCCTTTCTTCTTCCGCGTATAATGGGCCTTCTGAACACCAGGGTGTCGTAAGTGTAGAAGGGTGAACCCGTGAAGGTGCATCCAGGGCAACTGTAAGTAAGCGTACAGGCATAGTGCCATTCCACCAGTCCCAATGTATCGAAATGCTGTGATATTCAAACTCATCTTCTTGAGAACCCTTGACAACCTCTTACAGAAACATTCACGCCTCCACCATCAAACACACCTGACACATGAACACACCACACATGAACACAAAAAAGGACACAGTTGCCCTCATTCCAACCCACTGTTTTAACAAAAAATGCAGAGTGTGGGATGTGAAAAAGTGTGGGATGAGAAGTTTACTTTTTGGGTGTGTGCACGCCACTGAACGCCTACATGTTAGAGCACACTGATGAGCCCCTAAGTCAAAGTCCACTAAAGCGTTCTTCAGTATTTGTGTTTGATAAACTTCTGCACTTTGTCTCTTTCAATGATATAATGCGCATAATGTGCTACATGCTTGTCTGAAAGTTGCAGTAATGAAGGCAATCAAGGAGAGCTTTTTTGCTACCCTTACCACCTTTCGGCAACCAGGATAGGGGAAGAGACAGTCAATTATGGAACGACGTACATATTTTTCGGTGGTGGATCTTTTTTGGTGACATTAGTGGGTCCTTAACCAGACGAAGTGATCACTATGTTAGAAGCATCTTCCGCACACGTTTGAATGACAACTGTTTCCCCTGATGGTGAAGTATGCGGATAGTAGATATGACAGTTAGTCGAAAGTCAGATAACATTGTTAAACTGTTCACTAAAAAGCGTGCTTGAGTGCCACCTGTGTGCAAACACGTCCACACACAAACACACCTAACCATAAACACCACTGCACTGGTAATATAAATATATATATGGTTACTAGGCAGACATACATAGGGGTACACAATTTCTAAAGTATGTGTTCCTTCAAGAACAGATAAAGTTTTGTTGTTGTTTTTTAACCCCGACCGGAGATTCATCACTCTAATCAAAGAGACAATGTTAGCGAGAACTAACAGATAATCATGCTGAGGAAGGCACTGCCAATGTGCACGGTTGAAAAAAGTGAATGAAAAATCGTACTGCCACTGTTGAGAGCCGAGCCCAAGTTTTTACTACTTTGCTTTCTTCAGAGTGGTGCATTAACTCTCAAGCGACTATTTTGCTGTTTAGAAAACGGCTAGACATGAGGTTGCAGAGGAGAGACAATAAATATATTTTATGACACAGATGCGTATGTGTTTCTTCCCAGAACTTTTAGAGAGAAACATCTGGAGGGTGGCTTGATGGGAGGTGGTGGAGATACCTTTGAAAGTTGAAAATTTTGAGCCTTGGACAGATAACATCACAAACAACTTTATTTTGGATCTGAGAGGCGAGTCAGTGGGCCAATGAGGTAGGTTTCCACGCAGCCGTCAGGTATTCCCATGTCGTAACAGAGCCCTTGCCTCTCCTCACGTTTACCAGCTCTCTAGATAGACTGAAGTTGAACGTCTTGTCAAGGGTTTGTGACTGCCGTCGTCTAGTCATCTCTTTTAAAATCATGTAATGCCGAGCACTCTGCCAGAGCACATGACTCAAATAACAATATTCACCACAATCGGGGCAAAGTAGATCATTTTGCGGATGAAACATGTCTAGAAAGACTCTAGAGGGATAATACTCCGCCTGGAGCATGAAGAGCGCACTTGCTTATGAGCTGTGGAGCTTCTAGGCACCCCCTCAAAAAAGTTCAAGTGTTCGGAGTGACGATAACGCTAAGCTTTGTCTTTGGGAGCAAGAGACCGGAAATTGGGTTCATGCAGGATAGACGGCGCAAAATATTCAGTGTGTTTCACCGCAGGGAGAGCACATGCGGCAAGCGTTCTGGAGTCCATGCGGAGAACTTCGGAGCCAAGCCGTCTGCTATGGGTGCTGGAACAAAACGCTTACGGTTCAACGTTGCTTTTCCCTGATGGCAGAAGTGACCACATGGAAGGGTCAGTGAGGTCCGAAGTATTCTTCTACGCCATGAGAGTGCATACAGACCGAGACAACCAATCCACCTGTAAATCGATTGGTTGCAGGACAAGTCGTATAGGACACAGACATAAAACAAGCGTGGATCACTGCAGGTAAAAGAATAAAGTAAGTTCTAGCTCTGTCTAGCCTTCCGTTTTAATTTTCCTAAATCGACTGAAATTGTTTCTTTCAACTACATGAATCAATACGTGACAAGGCGCGTTCATACAACGATTGCAGTACTGATAGTTCCCTCACATTGTGAAAGTCTAGTTGTGGTTGTATGTTGAAACAAATTCGTGTTTTCATTCCTTGTGCTTTACAGATATAACTCGGGGGAGAGGGAGTGCCGACATCTCTGTAAAGTTGTTTGCGCCGCGTGGCGGCCGTGTCTCGCGCATTAGCCGTAATTCGGGGTCACAAATATTGAGCGGTAGGTGGCATCGTCTTCACGAGCGTTTATCACCACTATCATCATCGTGGTTAGATTGGTAGCGCCGGCGGTGACCCCAGGCGGAAAGCCTTGATGGCGGCACTAAAGAATTAAGCTAGTCTCTTCTTGGTTACCGTTGGTGGCGTTCGGCGCGAACGGTTGTCTCTTGCAGTGGGACCCCGGTACACGGCATCGCGGGCCGTCTGCCGGGGGCCCTTGTGGTAAGTCAGGCGGTGGTGACACCACCTTGTTTGTCACGTTTTTAAGTGCTGTGTATTATTGTGTTAAGTTGTTTAACATGTGGTTCACAATTGATGTTATAATAATTCGGCTGACGATATCGTTCTAAAAGTAGCTGAATAAATGTGTATAGTTTTGGTTCCTTCCGACCGTGTCTAATGCGCCCGTTCACTCCAAGAACGTGGTGCTCTCTCCACAGTGAGACCCACACCGGCTGCCCAACGTGAGGCTCTTGGAGCACCAGACGACTGTTTCCGCGGTTCCGTACAACCTTCTGTTTGAGCCGGGGAAGAGTAGGCCTAAGCTGCCTAGGGGGACTTTCATTGCAACCGTCAGTGGTGTGCTTTGTTAAGAGCGGGGAGATTGGTTGTTGGGACGTGTTCGAACTTGTCGGTATATGGAGTTTTTATTTTTTCTGCTCGCAAGTGGTTTTTTTGTTGGTTTTCAACAGCGTTGTTGAGTTGGCACGAGAGCCATGCAGTCTGCATCCTGCGGTGAACAAAGCTTAGAGCAAGTGGAATATAGGTGAAGCCCGAAGTGAGTGCGTGCGGTATCCTCGTGGGTGGTCCGAGTTTTTGTAAATAGCTTATATCTCTTTGGGCTTAGGGAGCCGGGCGTCGCTACTGTCTTGTCTTGCAGCTCGACGCAGAGGCGTCGTGGCACCATCTGGTACGGTGGACGCGATAGCTCGGCAAGCTGCTGTGTGCGGCGAGTGAGTAGGGCCACATTACAGAGTGGATGTCTCCTAGCGGCTGCCTCTTCTGCGCCTGGGCTGGGTGCTGGGTAGATGCCGGTTGTTGTCAGGTGACTCATTAGGCCTAAGGCTTGGCGCAGCTGCCTGTCGCACGTGACACAACTAGCTGGACCATGGCCTTGAGGCGTTGCACTCTACTTCCCTCACTTTTTTTATCTTGCGATGCACGAGCTAGGAAAAGCTACTTTTGTTTTATTTTTGCGTCTACTTTTGTTTCCCTTTTGTTTTATTGTTGTGTCGAGTGTTTTGAAATGTACGTAGTGGGAGTGATGTAACCTGCGGCTCGCTGTCTTCGGCACATCGTCAGCGCCGCTGGCCAAGACTGTGGTCATGAGGTCAAGCGATGCACATGCCTGGGACCTGCGCAACTGCCTGAAGTCTGGCGCCCTCATAAGTGCTCGTCGCAACCAGAAGATGTGTCGGCGCGAGTGACGGTTTCCCGCGCTGAAGGCAAGGTTTTCGTTGTGGGACCAGTACTGAGGTGAAGTCGCCGAGCCGTACAGTGCAGCAGTGTCGACCAACGGCGGTGTCGTGGTGCACGAAAATTTTTGGAGCACATGCGCTGTCATTTTTTTATACAACTTGTGTAGCTGATTTCTTTGTAATTTTTTTGGGGGGGGGGCATATGGTTTAATTAAGGTTGGAGGGATGTAAGAGTGTTGACACTACTGTAGAGTTGTTTGCGCCGTGTGGCGCAGGTGTCTTGTACAGAAGCCGTAGTTCGGGGTCAGAACTATAGCGGTAAGTAGCGTTGAGATCGCGAACGTTGATCACCACTATCATCATCATGGTTAGATTGGTAGTGCCTGCGGTGATCTCTGGTGGCAAGTCTTGGCAGCCGCCCAAGAGAATTGAGTGAGTCGCTTTTTGGCACGTGGAGTTTTGTGCCAACGATTGTCTTTTGCCATGGGACCCCGGTGCATGGCACCGTGGGCCGTCTGCTGGGGGCCCTTGTGGTGAGTGAGGCGTTGGCGACCCCACTTTGTTTGTCATATTGTTGCGCGCTGTGTAATATTGTGTTAGGTTGTTTAGGGCGTGGATCACAATTGATGCTATATTAATTTGGCTGACAATATTGTTCTGAAAGTTGTTGAATAAATTTGTGTTGTTTTGGTTCGTTCAGACCATGTCTAATGCGTCCATGCACTCCATAAGCGTGGCGCTCGCCACATCAAGACCCCACAAGCTGTCATTGTTGGATGTTCAAACTCGCATAAGTGATGCCATGGTAGGCATTGCGTTGTTGGTTACTTTCAACTGAACCACGTACATTGCCAAAGTATTCCCGCCTGTAATTCAAGGTTGGGAAACGCGGTATCTTCACGCCGGAATGAACATCCGTGCATATTCAGCAAAATGACATACTTCAGCCTCAAAATAATGAAACACAGAGTAAAAAAAACGTAAAAGGACAAGGACAGGTGCCAACCTTACCGGTGTGTGTTTCTTTATTCTGTGTTTGTGTTATTCGTGGCTAAAGTATGTCACAAAGCATGTACCAACTAGGCCACCAAACAGTATTGATACATTTTCAGCCAACTCTGACGTCGTCTTGCTAGTTTGTTATATTTTTGTTGCTTTATTAGGATGATATTCATTCTAGCGCCTGAACCGAACTTGCTCTAGATACATTCGGAGATATGCGGCTTTTTTCACACACACACCACGTGTATGTGGGCTACGCTCCATAGAGTGCTTCCAGTGTGCGCTAATTGCTTTAGCTCGTCGCGCACCCTATATCACACTGTGCCTGAAACTCGGCACCTTTCACGATAAGCTGCGTTCACGCAGTAAGATTTATACACCTGTACAGTTGATATTCTCGTAAAAGGGAGCAGAAGCCGCGACTAAAAAAACAAGAAAAAACGAGGGTAGTAGCTCAACTTGCTTCGAAACTGGTGAAGCTAAGCTAGATACCACGCAGGTAATTCAGCGTGTATTGCTCTAATGTTACGAAGGACATGACACCAACGTTATCAGGCATTGTAGTGGTATGGTAATGTCATCTTTGTTTCTTTTTCACACACCACGGAAGTTGGTTCTCGAGAGCACACATCTGCTACTGCCAGCATGCACATAAAAAACAACAATCAAGTTTTTCATCGCTGATAATACAACATCCAACGCGTGCTTGGCTTCATTTCGAACTGCATATACATCATTAGGTATATTTAATGTATGACAGAAGCAAGCTTACTTCGATCTATCGTACAGAGTAATGTCGCGGACTTCAGAAATGCTGATGCTGATGCTGATGCTGATGACCTCTGATGGATGGCGCTTACCCACAAAGGGGGATGGGCCAAGAACCGGGCGGCAGGATACTTAAATGAAACTAAACTGAAAATCAAGCCAATTTGAAAAAGAAGCTTAAAATAATACTACCAAAAACAAAAATGTGTGCTGAGCAAGTGGTCAAACCATTTTTTGTTTTTGAAAGACATAACTACGAATTATAAACTAAAGATCTGAAAAGGTAGTGGTTCACTAGCATGGTAATCTTTTAGTTGCGTTGAAGTAATCAAACACAGCGGAGCATACGTACATCCCTGTGGCAGTAACCAAATGAAGTTCCGCCACATGATAAAATTACTGGTAAATTTACTTGTATTCCTAGCTTTTGTAATGGGGCTACTAAAAATCTTTTTCTCTGATAAGAATAACGATGACAGAATAAAAAGAAATGTTCAATTGTTTCAATTTCGTTGCACCAAATGCATAGCGGTGACGCCTTAAGCTGAGATTTATTAAGGTAATAATTTAGTGACCTCTAACTGGCAAGATACACACCACTGTTTATTCCAGCAATAGCTCAAATGGTCGAAATCTTTGAATTTATCCAAATTACCTTTTCCCCATTGCAGGCAAGCATTTCAGAACCTTAGCGCGGTTACGTAAGCCGTATCTGGCAAAACTGGGATGGTGGGCCCACCCAGGGATACTGCTGCTAAAGAGTCCGCCGTTTCGTTCAAATATAATCCGCGGTGGCCGGGTACCCATAGCAATGCAGTTTTTTTACGTTTTTCGGTACTAAATGCCGAAACGTATTCATGAGCTCTGAATTTACTGCCGCAGAAAGTGCATTACAAACTGATAATGAATCTGTAATGATAACTCCTAATGATTCGCTTGAGGGTAATTTGCGTAGGGCAAGAACAATGGCCAATAATTCTGCCATGAATACCGGGGTATAATCTGGGAGTCGAATTGAAAAGGACCAGTCCAAAGAAGGAGAGAAGATGCCAACCCCAGCCTTTTCTTTTGACACAGATGCATCAGTCGCTATGATATTGATTATCTCTAGGCGGGCTAGATAATCTGCTAACTGGTCATTTAAATACCTATATGCCAATTGTTTCGCGTTATGAGGAAATATATCATCGAATTGTATGCTAAGCATTGACTTTAGGTTGTGTATTGGACCAATATGTCTAATTTTTACATTCAGTTGGTTTAGTAGCGCTTGTGCAAATACTATTTGCGGGGTGTGTAGTCGCGACCAATGGGTTTCGAAAAATAAAGTCGGTTCTTGAATGAAAGCGTAAAATGAGAGTCTTTGGTGCGAACTGTATATCTTTAAGAATGCTTGCACAGTAAGAATTTCAGAAATGCATTTTGCGCTAAGTGGGGCGTCGTTGTCGTCTTCACAACGCAACATGATTAACAAACTTTTATGGTTTCATTACATTCGCTCTCCGAAGTGCCTGTGCAGCTGGGAGACTTCTTTTTCGAGTGAAGCGCGGCGCTCCAAGTGCAGAACGAGAGCCCTGGACGTGCACGGAAGCGAGCGGCAGCACGGCGGAAAAAAGAAAAAAACGTGCAACGTACAGCCGCGGCCACGTCTGTGTAAAGCACGCGAACAGCCTGTTTTTGCTCTGCGGGGCAAAACCTTGGGACAGTGTCAGGTGGCTCTGACATGGACATCTTGACAAGTAGGACGTGCATGCTCCTGACACACCACCTCCGAGCCTGGAACTGCCTCAAGGTTTCGGCCCACAGAGCAAAAACCGGCTGCTCGAGCGCTCTACACCGAGGTGGCCGTGGGTGTACATCCCCAGCTTCTAACTTTCAACCAGGGAATGCGCTGTCTGTCCATAGTCGCAGCGCTACCAAGCATTGCTTTGAGTGCCTTTAATAAACACCCATCACGCTTCTTTTTTAATGAGCTGTTATCTCGTGAAAATTAACGAGAAGATCACTGTGGACGAGCTCTCCCGAACTCTCGCGAGATACCAGCCAATGCGGCATAGCAAACTTCGCGTAAGGCCATGGGCTTATCTCCTTTGGGTTCAGCTTACCCGGCAGTACGTCTGGTTTCATGGGAGCTGGAAACCAGTCTATGTGATGAATATCTCAGGGTGGTTTGCCGCCCACAGCCCTGGTTTTTTCTGTGGCTATCAATCCCAATTTTCTTCTCTGATGCTATCAATTCCGATCCTTCTGTTTTCTGCTCCTCTTTGCTCTATCTTGGCTTGTAACCTATCTCATATACTGCTTCATTCTTGCAATGAACCTTCAGTTGATAGTCTTCGCTTCTCTGTCTTTTTTTCTCCTTTCGTGTTTCTGACCGTTTTTTGTGCAGTTACCTTGGTTATCATTACCAACTCGCCCAACTTGGCATTCTTCCGAGCTGCAGTCTTGGTGTTGCAGCCCTTAGAATGTAATGAAATAGGTTAGAAATGCTTTACAAGATTTTATTACTCAAGAGACAAGTGTGCTTAAGCATTTCTGCCTTTGATTTACAATACGGGGGACAATTATTTGCCATCAATATATTATTTCAATGGTTCATAACGGTTCCGATAATTGTGAAAATGCTGAGTGTCATACTTCTAAAGCAGAAATTTAAAAAGATGGCATAATAGAAAAATATGCCACATTCGTTCTATTTTCGCTGAAGATGGCAGAAACAATTCTGCAAGAAAACGATATTTCGTTAAGTGACGGCCTTAGCAGTATCTCAAATTATGAAGCCAGGATATCATATAGTTTTTTGCAGGATGTTGTTGCGACCGGAGTTTGCGGTACCGGAGACCCGGAATCAAGATGTCGAGGCAGCAAGAGGGTGAACTTCATAGGGATGGTTTATTTACATTATTTACATGGCACAGGCTCTCTGGCCTGAAGCTCTACATTGAAAGCTCTACATTAAAAAGGTTGTCTATTGAACAAGCTTCGTGAACCATACTAAGCAGCCTGCGAGGGCTGATTAAATAGAGTCTTTTCTCCCCAGATCCCTAGATCGGAGAACAGGTCCATACAGCTATGTCCAATAACATGTCCCGCAGCAAAAACGAGTGTAATTAAGCCGGCAGCACCCCCAACAAACGCACATACACAAACCAAGCTCGTGTACGGTACAGGCGATGCCGCTTCCTTCGGCGAATCTTGCTTGAGTTGGGTGAAACAAGTCTGTCATCTCGCCGCTCGGGCCGACCACCCATGCTTTGTCGAGTGGCAGTCGCGGTCTAGGCGCCTCCGAGGGGCCATGCTGGACATCTGACGCCGATTTGAGCGTCAGCGGCTCATCAGTCAGAGATGCACAGTGTGATTGTCCGACGTCCATAAATGGTGGAAGCTCGCCTTTGTGGCTTTTAACGCATCTCTGCGCGGACCCAGGGAAAAGAGATGGTAGGGTAATTACAGCCACGCAGCACCCAGCCCATGGAGACACCAGGACGTATTAGCGCTGCTCCTTATCTCCACGAAGTGAGGTGGCTGCCTTTCATCTGTTCTGGCGGCGGTGGCATCAGGGTGGCCCGCCAACCGCAACAGCTCGTCCACTGATGGGAAACTAGCGACCTGAGGGTGGCCAGCCGTACAGGTTGCCCGAAGCGTCGTTGTTTGATGGCGTCATTCAGGCCACTGCCGATGACGCAATAGGGCAATCTTCGATCATCCATGGGCCTTTCCTCCTTGGGATTACACAGACATACACACAACCACAGACATTGATGAGCACCCTGCCCGCACTTGAGACACATCGAGTCCAAAAATATTCTACAACCAACCTTTCTTAAGTAATATGATCAAACACAAACCAGCAATCAAAGCGTTTCTCTGAGCTCTTCCTCAAGCTCTCGATTCCAACACGAGAATAATTTTCCTCTAAACTGCTTTTTATGAAAATAAACACCCAATCGATATTCTCACCATGGCCTACTTGTGTGCCAGCGTTAGTAATTCGCCGTAACTTACCAGGCTTCATACTCATAAACAAAAGCCTTTAAATTTACATTGTCCTTTCGTTTCCAAAATTTTGTGCCGCCAAAGCTAATCGTCAATTTCTTTAGAGAAGACGAAAGAATAGCTGTCGTGCTGTAGCTGCATCAGGGCATCCCCATTACACGTCCGCAATCACACGCTATAGTGCTCCTGCATGAGCTAAATACTAACTCTGCCTGGCGGTTAACCTCTTCGCAAAAGCTACACAATAACTTCCGAACCAACAAACTCACTTTCTCTACGTTCACACTGGACACATGCGAACAAAACAAAAAATAACAATGAAAACTTTTGCAAGAATCCTGAAAAAACTTGCAAGGAATACCTTAGCATCTCTTCGCCCACTCAAAACTTCAAGTGACAAGTGACAAATATCTCAAGTGATATATATCAAGTGACAAATTGTTACAGAGAACGTGGTATGACGGGTACCCACTTGTTGCCATCGATGTAGTAAATGTAGCGGTATAAAGAACCACCGACAAGCTTAGATTGTTTAAGTAGTCGACAGAGTATGGCGTTTGGAGGAGTAGTAGAGCCGGTCAAGCGGTAACCAATGGTGCGGCAGTATGGGTCGACACGTTGTCAAACAAGGACAGATAGGGTGGCAGGTGATGAACTTAGCGCTGCAATTGGAGAGGTGCTGTCGTTTTGCAGTATCGATGGTGAGTGGCCCCCGCTGGGCAAAGGACAGCGGGATAGAGCATCAGCATCTTGATGTTTCTTCCCAGATCTGTAGGTGACATCAAAGTCGTACTTCTGCAAGCGAAGCTCCAAGCGACCGTGGCAGCCCGATAAGTTTTTCAGCGGTGATAGCCAGCATAGGGTGTTATGGCCGGTAACGACGGTAAAATGACTGCCGTCGGAATCGTCGCACTGCCTAAACAACAGCAAGGCACTCCTGCTCAGTGATAATGTACTTCTTTTCTGCAGCAGTAAGAACATGACTAGCGTAAGCAACGACGTGTTTGCGCGCGCTTTTGTCCCATTGCAAGAGTACCGCACCAAGACCATGACTACTTGCGTCGGTGTGAATGATGGTGGGTGCAGTTGAGAGCATGGCAACGTCGGCGTACGTGGGCGTCTGGCGCACGCAGGGACTGTTGGAACGGGACTGAGGGACGGTCTCGACCATGCACAGGCTCTCTGTGGGCAGCAGCTACACATGCACCTGACAGTGCACTTCGGACGGGCCACGAAATCAGCGGCAGACGCAGAACGCCGTACGAGGGTTGCCGAAAGTGTATCACAAAAGACGCACTAGGTGCCATAGCTGGTGTCGAGAGTGGGTACGCAACTTCTGCGATGTGTGACAGAGAACATAATTTACGGCCGGTCATGGCATCTGCGGTAGGTCATTCTGTGAAGCTGTTATCTTAAAGACTGCTGCCTGCATCTTGAGCGCCAACTTTCTCCTCATGATCTTGGTCAGTGAGACCAGCAGTGGTTACCTTGGGCTTTACTGGAGCCATGACCGTAGGGCAGTTCAAGCATAGGCGATGCTGGTGTCTCCACTTGCCTCAATAAAGGTGATAGTGAGACCGGCTTCTTTAACTGAGCTGTATGAGGACTGGTATCAACCTCTTCCACTGACGTAATGGCGTCGCGTACCAGTGTGGGTACTGAAAGCAGCAGTGGAGTGTCGCACCTGCGTCTGACGTTATTTGAAGGACAGGCGGAGAAGCATTCTGTCGCGGGGCAGGAGGGCTCCGAGGAACCTTCGAGCTGTTGCTCCACTTCAGCTCGGTGAGCGAAAGTGGGTGCGTCGGTGAAGGACAAGGCAGTAGAGTCAAGATGGTTCTCTGTGGCGGTTTCGTTGGAGCAATGCCTTTCACGAGGTCCGACGTCAGTAGCGGCCTCTGGTCGCAGTGAACTTGCTTCGGGTATGGACAAAGGGCCTAACTGCTCGAGTGGTAAACTGCAGCACACAGCTGCAGCCTCGAGATGGAAAGCCTCTGGGGTTTCGTTCTCGATACCAGTCAGGTTCAACGAGGTGGTAGCGAAGAGGTGGTCAGAAGTATGGCCAAAAGCACCTATGAGCTTGCAGCTCCAGTCTGCCCAGCACAGCTCCTTGACGCCTTCATACCGGTGCCACGGCGCGGCACCTTCCCAATGGTGGTCTATGGTCACGCACCATTTATGAGGCTCTGTCCAAGGCTCACGCACTGCTAGCGTGTTCACGGTTGCCACTCAGCTGTCATCGTCATTCTGAAACCCATGGGATTCCGGTAGTTCGCAGACGGCCGGTGATGGTGGGGGTGGCAGGTGGCAACGAAGAGATCACCAGCGCAAATCAGGCGAGTGGGTGGGAGAGCCCGTTGAGAGAAGACCGAGGCTCTATTCGTTTCTTCGGTGGACTTGCCTCAAGGTCGTGCGCGGCAGCTACGTTCAACGCTGCGTTAATGACACGCGATGCTGGCAACATTCTAGGAGCTCGCTCGGAGATCAACGCTGTCAGTTTGTTAGTCTCGACTTGGAGTAGCGCAATGGTACGCCGCAGGTCCGTGGCGCTGTCGGGCGTGAAGCCCAAAAAGTCAGTGATCGCGGTCTTTGAGTAAGTATCAATTTCAGCACTCCCGCCGGTGAGAATGACGAGTAGGGAAGCCTGGATGGCGTTCTGTGGTGGCTCGTATGTTGAAAGAGTACTGAAACGGGAATGTAGGCCATCGGCAACGTCAGCGGCATTCCCAAAGGACAAGAACCAGTGCGGATCCCTGCCGTGAAATGGTGGCAGGGTGTCAATCACGTAATGCCCTAGAACCCCAGGGGAGGCCTGGACGCCGTCCACTGGTGGTCTGAAGGGTAGCTGAAGCGGCCGGTGGGACCCCATCGCCAAGGAAATGTGAACGGCATTCCTCGATGGAGAAGCCCGCGCTGCCGGCGAACCACGAAGACACGTACCGGTGGCTTCCAGCAGAGGGATCACTTGTGGGACTGCGCCATTGTCATGTACTAGACAGAGAACCGTGAAGAGACAACACCCGTTCATCGGGCGAGCTGTTCTGTTTTTTGTTTTGTTATGTTTCCCTGGGATGTTGGCTCATACCCACTCAGGGGGATTGGCCAAGAAAGTGTAGTGCAGTTTTTCTGTGGTCATTTTAACTATGTGCAATGAATTGGTATTATAATAAGACTAATGTAAAAATAAAAAACAACATAAAAAGAGCAAACGAAAAAAAAATCAAGTTGAGCAATTTTGAGATTTGAGGTGTTATGATGACCACTCAGCTGCCTTTACTTCACTCTGCCCTGGGGAGTAATAAATGATTTTTTTTATTGAAGATCACAAAGGTAGACGCTTGGTTGCCTGAATATAATCGCAAACGGCATTAAAAGCATCCCTGTGGCAATGTCCCAAAACTGAGGCACCAAAGCTTAGCGCTGTTTCCGCCGTCAATCTAAGGCCTATTTTTTGAAATGGAATAACTAGTAAAATTTTTCTAAGTTTATCGTAGCGGCGACATTACAAAAAATAATGATCTAGTGATTCCATTTCTCCGCAGAATGCGCAGATGGGTGATGTTGTCTGACCAGCTCTGTGTAGATACAGGTTTAGGGGGGGGGACACGACAGCGAAATTTAGTAATTAAGACTTCGAGCTTTCTGGACTGACTCCAGAACAGTAGCCTCGGCGGCGAGGCTACTGGTGGCGCTGACTGACACTCCCACGTTAAATTCACATATAAAAACCAATAAAGTGGTTGGGGGGATGGCTGTCGTGGTAGCTCAAGTGGTAGAGCATCGAACGCGTCATTCGAAGGTTGCAGGTTCGGATCCTGCCCACGGCAAGTTATCTTTTCTCCCACTTTTCTTCTTTGTTACATTACTATTCGGTCTAATATCTTCCCCTATACTTTTCTTGGCATTATTGTCTGTGTCACACCTGTCCCGTTTATTAGGGAGGCAATCGCCGGGCTAATTCCAAGAGCCGAAGTATCGGCTCCCCGAACCGCACCGCGAAAGCGTGGACAATTTTGAAGTGGTCCTTTTTGGTGCGCCAGCGGTCGCCGGTCGTGGTCCAAAGAACAAGTCAGAGCCGAGGGTTGATAAACAAACAAATTATATTCTCAATAATGGCAGATCGAAAACAATACATAAGAATGCACACTCCACAATAGTTGCATACAATATGACACCAATCAAACCAATCAATCAACGTACTACACAACACAATCAGCCACACTTAATACAACGGACACGGACAACAATACGCACTACAATGCAGTCGCATGCATTGAACAACCAAGACACTTAAAGACTAAAGAGATAGAAAACCTATTCAGTCCAAAGTTCTTGGAACCAGAGTCTAGATGATACTCTTCCTTGAATCACTCACTCAAAGTCCAGCGTTGTTGTCGTTCCGCAGCCCTCTGAAGTTTCTCTTCCAGGAAACCTCGCCGGAGTTTCTCTTCCAGGAAAACTCCCGTCTTCAATAGGCCACTCTCCAAGCTTCAAACTTCTTCGCCGAAAATCCGTCGGCTTCACACACGCAGCTGTTGCCCGCGTCTTCGCTCGATAGCGGTAAACCCACGCTCTCGCCTGTAGCTCGAGCCGTCCCTACGGACCAAAAAACTCGCCGACTACACGGCGGAATTCCTTCGCGCTCTGGCGCTCACTTCCGTCTCCTCCTGTTCTGTCACTACGGGCAGAACCTTCGCCGACTCCACGGCGAAATTCCTACGCGCTCCGGCGTTAACTTCCGTCACCTCCTGCTTTCTCGTCTCGGCTGCTCGATTAAATACGTTCCGCGCCACCTTCCAGAATGTTCTCCTCATTTCGTCGGCGCGACGCGCAGCGAAGGCTGGGGAGAGGCACGAGACGGTTCGACTGCCCTCTCCTGAGGTGATTCACTCGGTCTGACCCCGCCCCGTTCGTTCTGGAAATTTCTAGCGCTTGCCCGGCCGCCGCTGTGGGGTGAGGAGGTTCGTCTGCGAAGCCGTGCTTCTGCGGGGAGAGGGCGCGCCCGGGAGCCTTGGATGTTTGCTTTCTTTTTTTTTTCTTTTTACCTCGCGGCGTTTCTGCTGCCCGTTGTCGCAAGGATTTGGCGGCGCGCTCTTTTTTAGCGCTCGTTCTGTGACACTGCCCCCCACTTTAAGAATATTATCTCATAATATTCAAAACTCCACAGACGAGCGCGAACAGTCACCACACACTCTCACAGACTGTAACACCATCAGTCGCTCATAACACTTCACATTCACAATAGATCACTTAATACAATTGTACTTTGTAGTTCAATTCCACAACACATGAAATATAGCCACAGGTACATGCCTACAACACTTCATCACACATTCCAAACAATACAAACGTACAAAGTTCTGTCTATACGACAATTATACAACACTATACATCACATCATCGCACAGAACACTGACTCGCTCGCCATCCACTTGAGACATAGGATAACAAGAACATTAACACAACATATGTCACTCAGCCCTGCCAGACACATTATGATTCCACCTCAGCACCTATCCTGTGTGTTACGTGCTGCGCTTGCGTCCTTTCTTGCGGTGCTCGCTCGATCTCTTCTTGTTTTTCCTCGTTCTTTTTCGGCGAGCCCTTTCTAACGACGATATCTGAGGCGTCGTCTCAGCCACCGTTGTCTCTTCCGACACCGTTAACGCGTCATTACATTCGACGGGTCCTGTCTGTTTATTCACCCGCTTGATCATACCTCTACATTTTGCCCGGCTGGCCAACTCCGTCTCCTTTACACTGTCGGTCGGTTGAGGTCGTGCCGACGTAAGTCCGGTTGCTCGGCCCGTGAACTTATTCGACACTATCGTCTTCTCCTTCACTGTCTCTTGCGCCGCAGCTTCACCTTGGGCTCTAGTGAGATCCGTCACGGGATGCTCCTCCACTGTATCTCGCGACCGCTGTGTTGGCGAGGGCTCTATCTTCGGGTCTTCTCCCAAACATTCTGGATCACTTGGCCCTCGCGCCCCGTCGATGTTTCCGATGACAAGGTCATACAGGGGGGTCGTCATGCATAACGCAGTAACCTTCCCGCTGAAGTACGGGGTTTCAACCTCAATTTCTGCTTCGGGAAGCATCCGAACCGTACGGTCAATTAGGCAAACCGGCTTCGTTCTGCCTGTCAACTCCCTTTCCCGTACCAAATTTCTCCGAACGATAACAGCAAAGCTGCCGGTATCTCTTAACACCGTAACTTTCTTGCCCGCAACTTTTCCAGGCCGCGCTGGCATTCCTTTCGTAACACCGGTTGGCTGTTTTGACATTACAGCACCAACAATAGGAATTTTCTCCCCATTTTTCAATTCTACGAATCCGTCGGTAACGGCATTATTATCAGATTTCGGTGCTGCTTGCACACAGGATACCTGGTAAGTTTGACTCACTCCGTTCCGACAAGCATCTGCTTTGTGCCCAGTCTGACCACACTTAAAGCATTTTACTACCGTAGGGCTAGTAAAGATAGTTCGACAGTTTTTCGCGCGATGACCCACTCGGTTGCACAAAAAACATCGCGGAATGCTCTCTGGTGCACGCTTCTTTTCTTCGGGAACCAATTTCTTCGAATCCTCGGGACACTCCTTCTTGACCTTGGCCAAATTAGTTCCACCTTGTGCTTCCAAGAATTGATCAGCCAATTCAAGCATTCCTTCAAATGACTCAGCTTTCCTCTCTTTCAAATACAGCGACAGGCTTGGGTGGCAACTAGTAAGAAATTGTTCTCTAATTAGGAGCTCTCTAAGCTCATCGTACTCCTGTGCTGTCCCTGAAAGTTCAATCCATCTGTCGAAATAATGGCAAAGTCGGGCGGCATACTGCGTAGCCGTCTCACCATCAGCTGGCTTTCCTGTCCGAAATCTGTCCCGGAAACCTTCCACAGTGAATCTAAATCGCTTCAACAGAGCCGCTTTCACCTTTGCGTAGTTGGCTGCATCGGTCGGCGTCAGCCTACCGTACACACTGAGCGCTTCACCACTCAAGCAGGTACTCAAAGCAGTTGCCCATTGCTGTTCCGGCCAATTCTGGCTCCTCGCAGTCGTCTCAAATCTGTGGAGGTACGCGTCTAGGTCGTCCTTCCTTTCATCAAACGCTACGAGCAGCTTGCTTGGGTTCAAGCGGAAGCCGTGATCTTCCCGTTCGCTGCTTTCAACTCTAGCTTGGACGGGAGTTTCACTTCGCTGTTGCAAACGGAGCCGCTCGAGTTCCATCTCGTGCTGCCGCTGCCGCTCCCTTTCCTCTCTTTCTTCTTTCAGCTGGCGCTCCCTCGCTTCTCTTTCTTCTCTCGCCCTTTCGGCTGCCAACTTCTCTCTCTCCAGCTGCAACTTCAATTGCTGCTCTCTTTCTTCTTTCGCCCTTTCAGCTGCAAGCTTTTCTCTCTCCAACTCCAACTTCAACTGCTGCTCTCTTTCTTCCTTCGCCCTCTCTGCCGCCAACCTCTCTCTCTCCACCTCAGCTTCTTTTTCCGCTTTGGCTCTTTCGACCGCCAACCTCTCTTTTTCCAGCTCCGCTGCTTTTTCTTCTTTGGCTCTCTCTTTTTCTTCTTTTTCCTTCTGGGTGACCCACTTCCGTAGTTCGGCGCCAGAAAGACCCATCTTTTCACCAAGAGCAACTAACTTTTCGAGATCCATTGTGTCTCGCAACTCGCAACTAAAACCTTGCCGCGTGCAAAAAGTATCTGCCTAAATCAGTCTACTGGAACACTCCCCTGCACTCGTTAACGAGAACACTGAACAACACACAAAATCGTTCCGATAGCAGTATCACCCACTCGAGGCTCTTTCTTACTACTTTGGACACACTGTGCACCAAAAAGTCCTGTATCGCGGACGCCAGATTAATTGTCACACCTGTCCCGTTTATTAGGGAGGCAATCGCCGGGCTAATTCCAACAGCCGAAGTATCGGCTCCCCGAACCGCACCGCGAAAGCGTGGACAATTTTGAAGTGGTCCTTTTTGGTGCGCCAGCGGTCGCCGGTCGTGGTCCAAAGAACAAGTCAGAGCCGAGGGTTGATAAACAAACAAATTATATTCTCAATAATGGCAGATCGAAAACAATACATAAGAATGCACACTCCACAATAGTTGCATACAATATGACACCAATCAAACCAATCAATCAACGTACTACACAACACAATCAGCCACACTTAATACAACGGCCACGGACAACAATACGCACTACAATGCAGTCGCATGCATTGAACAACCAAGACACTTAAAGACTAAAGAGGTAGAAAACCTATTCAGTCCAAAGTTCTTGGAACCAGAGTCTAGATGATACTCTTCCGAGAATCACTCACTCAAAGTCCAGCGTTGTTGTCGTTCCGCAGCCCTCTGAAGTTTCTCTTCCAGGAAACCTCGCCGGAGTTTCTCTTCCAGGAAAACTCCCGTCTTCAATAGGCCACTCTCCAAGCTTCAAACTTCTTCGCCGAAAATCCGTCGGCTTCACACACGCAGCTGTTGCCCGCGTCTTCGCTCGATAGCGGTAAACCCACGCTCTCGCCTGTAGCTCGAGCCGTCCCTACGGACCAAAAAACTCGCCGACTACACGGCGGAATTCCTTCGCGCTCTGGCGCTCACTTCCGTCTCCTCCTGTTCTGTCACTACGGGCAGAACCTTCGCCGACTCCACGGCGGAATTCCTACGCGCTCCGGCGTTAACTTCCGTCACCTCCTGCTTTCTCGTCTCGGCTGCTCGATTAAATACGTTCCGCGCCACCTTCCAGAATGTTCTCCTCATTTCGTCGGCGCGACGCGCAGCGAAGGCTGGGGAGAGGCACGAGACGGTTCGACTGCCCTCTCCTGAGGTGATTCACTCGGTCTGACCCCGCCCCGTTCGTTCTGGAAATTTCTAGCGCTTGCCCGGCCGCCGCTGTGGGGTGAGGAGGTTCGTCTGCGAAGCCGTGCTTCTGCGGGGAGAGGGCGCGCCCGGGAGCCTTGGATGTTTGCTTTCTTTTTTTTTTCTTTTTACCTCGCGGCGTTTCTGCCGCCCGTTGTCGCAAGGATTTGGCGGCGCGCTCTTTTTTAGCGCTCGTTCTGTGACAGTCTGTTATATATATATATATATAGATATGAGTTATTACAGACAATAAAGTCAACAAATGTATAGCAGAAGGTGTTTGAACGAATGTAATGTAAATTAGAAAGAAAAGTCGGTGAAAAAATAGCTTGGCGTAAGCAGGAATCGAACCTGCGACCTTAGAATAACGCGTTCTGTGCACTAGCCACTGAGATATGCCGGCTATCCCTCCATCAACTTTATTGGGTTTATATGTGAATTTACACGTGGTAGTGTCAGTCAGTGCCATCTGTAGCCAAAATTCACTTACAAAATTCACCTATAAACCAAACGATGTGGCTGGTGGGATGGCCGCAGTGATAGCTCAGTGGCTAGAGCATCGAACGCGTTATTCGAAGGTCGTAGGTTCAATTTCCGCTCACGACAAGGTATTTTTCACCCACTTTTCTTTCTAATTTACATTACATTGGTTTTAATAACTTCCTTCTCCTATACATTCCTTGGCATTATTGTCTGTTAGATCTCATTAATATTGTGTCGAAACACGAAAAAACGAGCCCTTAAGTACAAACTTCTTTCCCTTATATATATATATATATATATATATATATATATATATATATATATGGAAAGATAAAAGAAGGTTCACATTTACAGAGTAAATGATGATTGGTGGGGCGAAGCGTCCGTCAGTGCAGCCGTGCTTTGTTCCGCCCATTTATTCTTGTTTCCGAACGTCTGTCTGTCTGTGCGTCCGTCCGTCCGTCTGTCTATCTAGTCAACACTGCAAGTACCGCCATCCCACATCTTTTCATCAAGTATTCATCATATACAAGTGCCGCCTTCCAGAGGACATTCTAAGGACCATTCTTTCGGGTATGAATTACCGGTGGCTGCATACACCATCAAAAGATTGACAGACCCACGAACTAGGGAGCTTCGCCCCTGAAGTAAATGTGAAGTGAGAACCACGAATTGTTAGAAAAGATGTTGAAACACCTGTTTTTAAATGAACTCTAAATGATCTAATATTGCGGCAGCTTTCAATGAACTGAGGCAGTACATTCCAGTGGTAAATACTACGAAAAAGCACCGTAAATTTGTCATAGTTTAAATGAACTATTGGCAGCGGTAAGCTATTTTTAAGGAGAACCTTCTCAAGTTACCGTTTATTAAATATCGAGATGGGATACTTGAATTAAATGTCATGCTGACGAGTACAAAATATGAGCACACCTAACTTCAGTGAAATGGAAAGATGGATGGGAAGAATGCCAATATCACTGAAGATAGGCGTAGCACAGTCTCTCCAGCGACTGAAAATGATAATTCTTATAGCTTATTTTGTAGACGAGCAATCTTAGACAGATGAATTCTATAGGTGTTTCCCTAGGTAGAAGAACAGTAAGTTAGTTGACTGTGAATAAAGGCGAAGAATAATAAACGAGTGTGCAATGGAAAGAATGTGCAAGTTTTATTCAGAACGTGAATACCAAAAGAAATTTAAGATGAGATAGCGGCAGTGTGCTTATCAAAGTTAAGGTGCGAATCAGTGGTAACGCCAAAAAACGTGGTTGCGTCAGAGGAATAAATAGTAGGTGCGTCCATTGCTATGTGTGACAGAAATTGTATTCTTTGCGTGGGCAATAAAATCATAAATGTTATTTTATGTGCGTTAATTACCAGCTGAGTGTTGCGGCACCACTGTGCAATATTGGCATCATCTTCACTTAATTCCTAAGTAAGTTATCTAATGCGCTATCAGAGGAAAAGATAGTGGTGTCATCAGCATATAGAATACATCTATATTAATTAAGACAGTTGGGTAAGCCGTTTATATACAATAAAAAAGCTGCGGCCCTAGTTTTGGGCCTCGCGGAACACCATAATTTATTGTATTAGATTTAGAATAGGAATCACCCAAAAAACAACCTGAGACCTGTTTAAAAGGTATATACGTATGAACGTTAGTGTTTCACCACAAATATCATAGAAGTGTAATATAAAAAAGGGGTAGCATGTATAATGGGGTCAAATGCTTTCGAAAATTGACAAATATGGCTCCAGCGAAACAGCATATGTCGATAGAATGTTTAGGGTAGTCTGTGAATTTTATTAGTGCGAGGTCTGAAGAAAACTTGGGCCTGAAACCAATTTATTAGGGTGTCAAAAAATTGACTTGTTCAGATAATTTATCAGCCGAGTGAACAGTGGTTTCTCGATAACCTTACTAAAACTGGAAGAACAGTTATCGTATAGTATTTATTAATTAGTGTGTGGTCACCTTTTTTGAACACTGGAACTACTCTGCCCTTTTTAGTTCACCAGAAAATTCACCCTTTCTAAACACAAAGGTGATTGATTGATTGATATGTGGGGTTTAACGTCCCAAAACCACTATATGATTATGAGAGACGCCGTAGTGGAGGGCTCCGGAAATTTAGACCACCTGGGGTTCTTTAACGTGCACCCAAATCTGAGCACACGGGCCTACAAC
This sequence comes from Rhipicephalus annulatus, assembly GCA_013436015.1. Classification (NCBI taxonomy): domain Eukaryota; kingdom Metazoa; phylum Arthropoda; class Arachnida; order Ixodida; family Ixodidae; genus Rhipicephalus; species Rhipicephalus annulatus. The sequence continues at coordinate 457,597 of WOVY01001654.1, read as the reverse complement.
ATTCCCCCCTCCATCGGAAATGCAGCCGGCGCAGCCGGGATTCGAACCCGCGCTCTGCCGGTCAGCAGCCGAGTACCTTAGCCACTAGACCACCGCGGCGGGGCACTCTAAGCACAATGGTGAATACATGAGCCAAAAAAATGGAAATGTCCGAGGCAATGCGTTTTATTCTAAAGGAATGAATGCTATCAAGGCCAGTGCCTGTGCAATTTAGTGGCTTTACTTTTTAGAAAATTTTGTGCAGGAACACAGGGCTTAAATAAAATAAATCCGAACATCGATGGAGAAAGGAGCAGGAGACGTTGGTGCATTGACCTTGAAAAAATGTAAGGTTAAGGAATTTAGAAAGTCCGCAATATTTGTTAGCACGCGCGTGCTATAAAAAAAATTTGATATCTCAGGCTCGGAACTACTCTGGTTCAAAAATTCCCCAACTACTTGTCGGCTGGTAGCGCGGTGAGCAAACTCGGCATGGTAACCGGGCGGAACAATCAGTACGTCATCTTATGATGATAGCCAAGTTTCAGAAAGACATACGACAGAAAAACCATGATCAAAGAAGAACATCAAGTTGATAAGCTTGTCAAAATGTTTCACTAAGCTACGCGTATTGAAATCAACAAGTGAAAGGTGAGTGTGGCAAGACAGTGGAACAGTTCCTTGGCTCATTCAAAGGTATAGAAAGCCCTATTTGAAATGCGCGTTATAGGTTGAAGTTACAAAAAGATAAAAAGATTGCTGAGCATGAAAACGCGAAAAACACGAATGTAAGGTTTCCTTCCGGCTTTGATATTGCAACTGACCACCCACTAAGGTTGCAATTTTTTTAATTTCTTTAGCGAGAAGGCTTGAGGATAGATTGTTATGTGGAGTTTAAAGTCCCAAAACCACCATATGATTAGTAGGGACGCCGTAGTAGAGGCCTCCGTGAGTTTCGACCACATGGGGTTCTTTAACGTGCACCCTATTCTGAGCACACGGGTCTACAACATTTCCGCCTCCATCAGAAATGCAGCCGCCGTAGCCGGGATTCAATCCCGCGAACTGCGGGTCAGCAGCTGAGCATTTTAGCCACTAGACCGCCGCGGCAGGGCAATACTTGAGGAAACCAGCGCTTGATTTCAGTGGTCTAACATATGGTCATTGAGAAACACTGGTTTTTTCGTCATGGGCACTGAAACCTACGGCACCTGTCGTAAGACGAGCTTTCTGTAGCCTTGTTTGCGAAGTCTGCTTTTTTCAAACTAGAGTGTAACCTGGTAATTATTACGCACGTTGCATCTTCATCTAACTGCTCGAGTAGACTGAGATGTAGCGCGCGTTGTTTCTTTCCTGTTGGCCGACTGCGATATTTTGCGGAAATAGCGTAACTGGGGAACGGGGTGCGTGGCCATATAAATCAGGCGCGTTACACTGCTGTTCTGGAGCGAAGCTCCTTATGGGCTGTAGCCTAGGCCTTCCTGCGTTGTCGTCGCCACTCTGTCTGTGCCCGTTGTCCTAAGAAAGCAGACGGATGGATGGACAGATGCGTTAGAGACGCGCGCCCGACAGTTGTTGGTCAAACGAGCACAAGGACAAGTGGACGCCGAGCTGAGAGCCCGGGAAGCTTTGCTGCACTCATCATCATTCACTCAGTGGACATCCTGTGAATATTTATGGTGTCTATGAATGCCGCGAGCCACGCCAATGCTCTGAGCAATGTTTTAAACAGGTGGTGTGTCAAGGCGTTGGTAAAATTACACTTCTGGTAGAAACGCACTGAATAGGACGGACGCATAGGAACGGTGCATTGAAGGATTTATTTGTCGGTGTCTTGGTCAATATGCATTACTTCACTCTAAGAAGAACGATGAGAGAGGACAGAGTTAGATAAAAGACGCTTATTTTTATAGCCTACATAGTCAGCGACCAGGGCACAATTCATTACGTGCTCGGCAACTGTTCACGCCCATCGAGAAGACATGGGTTCCAGTACCACTGACGAATTTTTTTTCTTTCTCTTGTGATCACGCGTAGCTTTCTGATGGCATTTCCGGGATGGAAATACGTCACTGTAGTTTTGGTGGACCCCGGACTCACAATTTCTTGTGCTATATACTGATTAGTGCTTAAATTCACCACCACAGAATGCAGGATTTTAAGCAAGGGCCCTGACAAAAAGGAACACCGGGCCGATGTGTATCACAGTCAAAGTGAAAGAGGGAGAAGCAGCCTTTCCAGAGGTCGCTCTAAACTCCTTGGTAAAATTGCTACAAATGTGGCTGAAAGGTTCCCACTATACCATATTTAGTAAAAATTGGGTAAGTGTAAACTATGACACTATTCATGATTCTGCGAGGAAGTCATGCAGCACCTCGGCATCTGGGCAAAACTATATGCCCATTGCGGCTGCTCAGGGTCATAACAATGAAGAAATATGCCTGGCCCTACTAAAATATGTGGGAAGCTTCAAGTCATCGAGACGTTTCACGATTCACATTGCGTGACACCTGATTGTTATGTTACTCTCACGTCGGGCTACCTTTCGCCTGTTAACGCAAATGCTTGCCTCGCATGACACAAAATTGAAGCTTTTTGCAGAGTTTCAAGCAGGAGTGTTGCTTTATGGCAAAATACGGGACTCCCATGCTGGAAAAAACGCGCCCGGTAGTGATTGTTTTCTAAAGATTCTGCGCAATAAGCGTTATGGACATTGGTTAAGTGGCCAGGGCAGACAACCACGCCGCTACGCATTCAATCGTTTTGTTGTGGCCCTATTATAGGTGTCACTGTAAAAAAAGTAGTGTACCATACCGTACCATACCAGCACTTTCGCAAGAACATGTAAAAAGGAGTAAATTCCTACAAAGAAAAGCTGAAAAGAAAAAAAAATTGACCATGGTTTCAAAAAGTGAAAACATGCAGCAAAGCACGTTTGTGTGAATGCGTGAATAACAGGCCCGTAGACGTATAATTATAATCATAAAAAAACTAATGGCCAAAGACTGAATTCTGTTTCACTCTATAGCTAGTTATTTTAGGAGAAAAGAATGTTTCACGTGCTTACACCTCAAAGGCTCGGTGACCTAAATAATTCTTCAATGTATTGAAGCAGACCAGGGTTCCCATATGCCTTGAGTTTACGATAGTTTACGGCATAAAATTGCCTAATAAACAGTGAAAAACAAATTAGTAAGGTCAAGAAAGGCGAAAACATGCAAAGAATTTATTCCTATTAAGAGTGCTTCTAATGAAATATTTAAGACAAAGTAAAGCTAAATTGGTAGAACTTTCTGTTCGAAAACCGAAGAGACAACACATTAATATAGAGAACTGATTCTAGTAGTTTGTTATTCTGAGAAGAGGTAACTTTTCGATCATTTTTCTTAGCTAGGTAAGGGTGTGAATTGGATGGCACCAGGATAGCAGGTATTTGTTACCTTTCTTGAAAACTAGGATAACTATTGAACAATTTAATGAATGCAGAAATTCGTCAGTTTAGAAGAATAACTAGTTACAGCTAATTATATCATCAACCAGCATTATAATGCGCGTGTAAATACCAATCGATTCGGGGCAGACAACATGTTGAAAGCGTGGCAAAAAGTAAGTAGTATCTGACTTGTCTTAACAAAAAAAAGATAAAATAATTGCATGGATGATTTCTTTCAGGTTGGGAAATGACGGCGGACTGCTCTTAAGTATTGTGAAATGACCTGAAAACGCGCTAGCAGTCTCAGCAGGCGGGCTGAAAGTCCTGCTGTCGTGTTGAAATGAGTTGAGTTGCGCTGATAACCATTGGCAACTTACGGTTCGAAAAATCATGCAGCATTTGTCATTCCTTTTTATATTTGCCCTAAATCCAGGTCATTCTGTTTTCGTAGTGTCACCCTCGCGTTTTCCGGAGATTTTTACAGAGAATATTTCAATACTTCTTGCACCTATTAGTCATGGAGTTATTGAATGACTGTCTTTCAGCGTTCTTACACAAATGGTTGTTTTTTTTTCCTTTCTGTTCTTAAATAAGCCATCTGTCATACAAAGCTTCGTGAGTTATTTGTACGATTTTTGCAGCGCACCAAAGTGCAAGTGGTTGGAACTGCCTTTGGAAATTCATCACAAAAAAACTTAAAAGCCTCTGTAAGCTCACTAGTTAATTACGAGGAGATCAGTCGGTGATGCTAATAGCAAAAGTTATTCTATCTAAATCGAACGTTGTGGTGATGTATGAGGTGCCAATGCTAGCTAAATGAGCATCCAAAACGACAAATACCAAAAAAGTGATCTTTAGGCTTCGTGTTAATGACGCCTGCAGCAATCGGTAAGTTAAAGTTAGTTAGATCACTCCATACTAAAAACTGTACTATTCATTAGAGCATTGATTTATTGATGAGATGAGACATTCAGAACCGTGTCACTGAAACAATCAATGTAAGCTGTGCACACGCTACAATTAATATCAAGGAAATATTTTTCATGTCACCCGATATCATCACACTTTCAAATTAAGATAACAGCTAGTTAACCACGTCATGAGGAATGTGAAAGATAACCAGATACATTAGAGGTCGGTGATCTCTAAAGACTGCCACGAACATGACTACAGATTTCTATGTCTTGAAGGGCTCGTTGTGTTTCCACCCTCATCAATTATTCTAGAAGTTTGAACCGTCCCTTCCAGTATTGCTGATGTTGGGGAACACAAATATAGCACCTTTCCTATTGTATAACGGTGTACAATAGTCGGGAGAGTAAGAAACGAAGCCATATGGTCACTGCTAGAAAGCCATGTTTTGGACACCCAAATGAAAAAAAAAGTATGATCACGGAAACTTTGGAAGCTTTTGAAGCCTTTGCGATTCCGTCATAAAATTGAGGGGTCAGAACGCACCAAAACAATTTCGAATGACCTTAAGTAATGGAAAAATTTTGTGCGGACACTGGAGAGACATAGCGATGAAAATGCTCACCAACACGTGTGTCAAATAGTCGCTCCAAGAAGGCTCGTATATTATTGAATGCGAAGCATTTCTTGGCGAACTTGGGTGTCTTTGAGCGTATCTATCTATCTATCTATCTATCTATCTATCTATCTATCTATCTATCTATCTATCTATCTATCTCTCCAATCACCTATGACTTTTAGCGCTCGTGATTATTTGATTGATTGATTGATTGACATGTGGGGTTTAACATTTCAAAACCACCATATGATTATGAGAGACGCCGTAGTGGAGGGCTCCGGAAATTTAGACCACCTGGACCACCTGGAGCAGCAAGCACAGGACCGGGTTAACTGGCGGAACATGGGAGAGGCCTTTGTCCTGCAGTGGACGTAGTCAGGCTGATGATAATGATGATGAGTTCTTTAACGTGCACCCAAATCTGAGCACACGGACCTACAACATTTCCGCCTCCATCGGAAATGCAGCCGCCACAGCCGGGATGTGAACCCGCGACCTGCGGGTCAGCAGCCTAGTACATTAGCTACTAGACCACCGCGGTGGGGCTTTTAGCTCTCGTGGCCGTTTCAGTAATGTTACCTATACCAAAATGTCCGTGGCATAACATGACTGTATGACGAGCATAATTACTAGTCATACCCTGAAAATCATGAAATGTATGTCATGATTTACATTTCATGATCTAGCTGTTCTTGTGGTGGTATCATTGACATGGCATATTACAAACTTGGTATGGTGTGAGATGACTGCATGGCGAACAGAAGTGACAGACCCTAACGTGGAAATCATGAGATGCGTGTCATGTAAGACATATATAACCACATACCACGCTCATGATGCGCCCGCGCCCGTTTCGCATAGCTTCACATTTACCAACTTTTGCATTACGGGACGTGGACACATTACCACGTGTACGGTTCGTGCAAACATGACAATCATGAGATGCGTGTCATTTAAGATCATGACTACGTGCCACGCTCATGATGCGCTTGCAGCCATTTTGCTTGTTTCACTTACACCATATTTGGTATCACGGGACGTGAATAGACAACCAAGGTAAATGAATCGTCTATACATGATAATCATGACATGCGTGTCATACAAAACATGACTACATGCTACGAATAATGTGTGCCCGTGGACGTCTCGCTATCTTAAGATATACCAAATTTCGTATTACGTGACGCGAATGGATGATGAGCATTGATAAAAACCAGGCGCAAACAATATAATTATGACATGGCAGTCATGTACGGCATATTTTACGTCTGCCTCGTAACGTTGTGCTGCTTTTGAATTAATAAATCAACCTTCCGCATTTGTGCTTCGCATATCATCGATTTCCACTATACTTGGGGTCTGCCAATGTTCTCACCCATCCATCCATCGTTTGTTACCATTGTCATCGTCAAGACGTCTAGGGAGTATTTTGCATGGGCTGTGCCCGACAACGCACAACAAACAAGCCAAAACTCTAAGGTGCCTCGTCCTAATGTAAATAACAACGACCTATTAGAGTACAGATGAGCCAGCGCATATAAAAGATCAAAACTCAAAGTCACCGGGTGCAGTGTTTCTCTGATCCGGCTTGGTAAACTAGCTGAACATTTTGAAGCGAGAATGGCAGATGATTTATTCACATTTTTGAACTAGGAACATATTTGGGTGCAGGTTAAAAAATCTTAGGTTATCTAAACTTCAAGAGCCCTGCACTAAGGCGTCTCTTATAAACATATGGTGGTTTTAGGATGTTAAACCCCACATATCAATCAATCTTGAACTAAGAAGACGATTCAAATAAACAAAAGTAGCTACGAACGATCGCTCCATGCATTACGGGTTGTTTTATATCAGTAATGATTTCTCGAAGGTATGAGAGACTGTACTTGTGAACGACAAATATTGACCGTTTCACCTCTGTCCTGGCCTACTGAAGGGACCGCTAGAGATCGCTTATTTTTACTTATTTCTGCAGCAGTGCAGTATTCAAGCACGGATGAAGCACTCTCAGCAATCGAAGCGCAAGCTGCTCAACTCCCAAAGCCCAACCAAGTGATAAGTCCCAGTGTGCGTATTTGGTTTCACGGCAACAACAACGGTACACAGTGTGCGCAATGGACACCAAAGCATCCACGACCTATTCCTTCATATATGTCGTTATCATGGCCGCATAGCGCAATACACGCGTGCACCATAGTCTTGTGTCGCGTATATTAGGCCATCTGTTCAGGTGATGGCACTACACATCAGAACATGTCTGGAACAGCACGCTACGTACCCTGGTTTTATCCCTCAAGGTGCCATCTTGCTTGTCATGTATGCCTATTCCGCGGTAAATTAAATGGACCTTCCCGATGCGCCTTTCCCTTCGCTGGTTCTCTATAGTGTACGAATCGAGAGCCTTAGTCCATGACTTGTATGCTATGCACCAGTGAAAGCATGTGTATGCAGCGGGTTATTATGACTAAAACGAGAACGAAGTGCAGCCGACGTCTTTGGCCGCAGATTAGTCATAAAGGAAAAAATTATTAAGGGAAGTGTGGGTCGCTTCGCGAGAATAGCGTGGCAAAACGAACGCTATGTAGACAGCATGCGAATGCTATGTAGACAGCACACACTTGATATATTTTAACTTGCAATAATTTAACTTCGTGTTCGCGTTCGCTTATGCTTTCTCGTGGGAATATTTCGGTAATCAACGCCACACCAGGTGCGAAACGAAGTATTGGCTGTCGTTATTCTATACAGCGTTTTAATTTGCTGCTTTCGCATTGACCGTTTCAGCATTTCCTTGGAACTGAGGCAGAGTTTTGCACAATTATCATATGTACGCCAAAACAGTGAAAGTTGACATGGTTGCCATTTATATGCCGCACGCAGAAAAACGCCACCATGCAAAAATAGGAGGAGTCAAGACGCAGGTGAACTCCCTCGGACATACAAACCTCGAAATACATAATTTTTATTTTGATAACTTCTGCCCCATGTTATAGCCTAAACACAACGTAGTTGCTTTCATGTTCTGGATATTACTAATTCCATAAAGTGCTCAAACAACGTGTCATTCTATATACAGTATATAATCTGCGCATTAGCTACACTTTTCAGGTATGTGCCGATGAACATTCTGACCATGACCACTGCGGGCCAGAATGCCGCTGTGTTTACAGGGCGAATACCGTTAGCCTGAATGGCGAACGACTGAAGTATTGCTCAGCTTGAGTAAAAACAAGAGCGTCTTCGAAAGTCAATGCGACAGTAAAATTAAGTGGAGGTACATCATGCACCTTGCAAAAAGGAACAGATCTTTTCTATAGCCTGTCCATGCTAGTTTTGAAGATATATTTATGTCTGTAGCAATACGAGATTAACATGTTTGCAACATAATGACCAGAGATTGGTGACGTAGTGCTATCGCTCGTCGGACACAGCGCTGCTGTGACATATTTATGTCTGTAGCAATACGAGATTAACATGTTTGCAACATAATGACCAGAGATTGGTGACGTAGTGCTATCGCTCGTCGGACACAGCGCTGCTGTGACGTAACCGAATGGGAAAGGTACGAAAAAAATGCCTTTAAAATGCAACTTACAAAAATCTACTCTCACTCGCATGCAGCAGAACCCGCTGGAACATTCTGCTAAAATCGCACTTGCCCTTTACAAACCACATGGCTTTCCTGAGCGTTCACTGTTTAGCAATGCTGCCCCATATGTTTTAAAGGGTATTTTTTAATGACCTAGTAAGCCAATCGTTTGGTTGTGTGACAGTGCTACTTTAACCGAATGATCCAGTCAGTCTCTGCTACAAGTAACTCAAAGTCATTCTTGGTGACAACTTTTTTCTTCAGATATAAATTTCTTCAATCTGCTCTTTATTGAGTTATAAGAAGATGGCAGTCAAAAGATGCCACCACGTACATATGTCTCCAATTTTGAGAAGGGTATTGAGATGGGTAGCTGCAGAAGAAGAAAAAAAATTCCGCCATATCCACGAAGTGAATGATGATGAATGGGCGAAGCTCCGGAGGTAAACCTGGTAAACCATGAATCCTCTGTACATTTTGCCCACTCGATTTTATTACATCGCTCCCCCTAGCGTACGTCGCCGCACTAAATCGAACGATTGCCTTCAACCAATGACACGCGCCATATGTGACATCATTCCTATTTTATAAGATCTCGCGTCTTTCATCAATTTCGTCAACTACAAGTACCGCTTTCTAGTTTATAACATCTTGCATCTTTTCATCATCAGCTACAAGTACTACCATCGAGTAAACACTACAAGAACTAAACGAGAGGTGGCTACATACAGGAGACGGTACCGCCATCTAGTGAACACTGCAAGAACTAAACTAGAGGTGGCTAGATACAGGGGACGGTACCGCCATCTAGTGAACACTGCAAGAACTAAACTAGAAGTGGCTACATACAGGCTACAGGGGACGCACAGCCCACGCCCTAAGGAGCTTCGCCCCTAAAGAAACAAGGAAATATAGCGTATATCGCACGCACAGTGGGAGTGAATGTTACGTTAAGCACTCTGCTGTGCTAAAGTAGGGTATATAGTTCGGCAGAACAACATAAACGCTCCGACACCACGTATAACTCGTCTCTGCATAACGCATCATCCACGGTATGGGAGGCCGCGTGCGTTAACACGTTAGTTCATACCGCAATGAAAATGTGAATCACATATTTTACGTGGCTTATACTTCGGCGCGTTGCTTATGCAATATTTTTGTGTTATGCGTGCATGTCGTCATATATTTTCACATGTGTCAGAGGCCTTTATTTGTACATATACTGTTACACGTTACTGCGTTACTGGATAGCCTTCACGTTTCAGGTCCAATCTTGCAAATGGAACTTGGTTCCTGGCTACTCTCGAAATCTGTTTGGAGACTCCAATCACTGAATCAAAATAAGCCGAAGTGCAAGCGCCACTTAGGGTCTCCTTGTTTCAGCCGGATTACGGGAGTTAGAGTGAGCTAGAACGCGAAAGCCGCTAATATTGTGGACCCAAGGACCCTGAGAGGCTGAATAGGTGGTGGCATCTAAAGCGGCCGAGATGAACCAGGCAAGCACAAAATGGCTGTTGAAAAATAATTGTTCTTCTGGTGCGAATGCCCAGCAGTCGCGTTTCAGGAAAGACTTGCCTTTCCTCAAAAGCACTAGGCAAAAAGAACGTCTCCATGCACAGAGATTTTGACACAATCGTGCGGTAAATCGGCATCTTACACCCCATTACGTCAATCATGTTTCCGCGTCTGTGATTAAATCTTATCTAAATAAATATAGTCTTAACGCAGTCATCATAGCCAGCCAGCGCTATGCGCAAACACAAAGGGAGATTACCTACGTGCGTAAACGTTTACGTATCAGGAGCTGAAACTGAGCTAACATGTATTTCGGTATTATGGTAAGCGCAACTGGGCATTGGTGTATTATGGCAACGTGAAAAACTATGCGTACTAAGTGCTCTATTAACGCATTAGCGTTAAAGAAGTATATTGCAGGTATTCTGGTATCAATGTCATTGGTTGAGGGCAACACATCAGCCTTGTCCGCTAGCGAGATTTCTGAGATGAGTGCAAGTAGTGAAAATTTTGGTGGAAGTTGGAATTCAACGCAAACATCTGTGGTACAAGCAGGCGTTACACCCAAATATTTTTGGCCGAGTTCTCAGCTGTTATATTACCCCTACGTGATATTCCTAAGGCCTCTACTTATGTGGCTATAGTTACACGTTCATTGTCGTTGTGTTCGGCACTAACTGCTTCAACAGGTTCGAATATTCTGAGATTATTGCGATTACTTGTTCCTCGTCATTTGCGAAACCTGCGATTATCTGGGTGCCGGGACACAAAGAAATTGTACTCAATGAAGTTGCGGAGAGAGAGCCGGACAGGTCTGGTTTTCTTTCTTCTTCCTGTTACGGCGTTTGTTGTTACGGGAAGGTTGAGAAAGTATGCATTATCTGTGATTACTTTAAGTCGAGATTCATCCCCCGACTTTCTGCATCCACAGTTTCCTCGGAGCAGGAAATGGTGTGCAGCAAGACGAGCTCAAGTTGCAATAACCAGAATGCGTTGTAGAATTTCAAATCCATTTTTTTTTTCGTGCACAGAGCGGGTTTTAGCGGTCTCGCTTCATTGCTCATATTGCACCAAACTCGAAACTATCGAACACTTCTTGTTGAGCTGCTGACATTTTTCCTTACGCAGAAAACATATCGAAACAATAATGCGGCAATGTGGTCTAGCGGTTACGTCGGCCATGTTGCTATCATTTGGGGCCTTTGCGCCCCAAATGATACCATACCACTTCTTTATTCAGCCTTGCTAGTCAAAAGATTTTTAGTCTCAGGGAGATTACACATAGTACGACTTAAAACATAATTATTTATAATTAACGTCACAATAAAAAAATAATCTCTAAATTATTTTAGCTCCTACTATATAAAAATCATAAATTCAGTATGTATGATCCGCCCGATCCATGGCCGATCCCCCGAGTGGGTGGCGGCCAATAATCCGACTAGTATCACCACCACAATAATAATAATATTAATAATAATAATAATAATAATAATAATAATAATAATAATAATAATAATAGAAATCATCGTCATCATCTAAGCGCTGCACCCGTTTCGCTGGACTTAAATTCGGGAGCATCGGCGGCAAATCGACCGGCCATCGGCGATGGTGAAGAAGTGAAAAGGAGATGGCCATTACATCACGTGTTCAAACGTTGCAGCATCTGTTCGCAGCTGCAGAAAACAGTCTGTACATGTGTCGTCCAATGTTCCAGCTGTATCACTGGTCTTCGCACAAGACCTGAAGTATTCTCCAGTGTTCAGGCCTGGAGCACAATAATAACACAACGATGTACGCACAACGATCACAAACCTCTCTGAACGATGAGGTCCAGTTCGCGCTGAGCATTTCTACAATAAATTAAGGAAGCAACGCTCCTGCTGACTGCCCTCCGCTCAACAGCCATGGTCCCCTCTACCCTACGACTAGCGATCTGCCGTTTCTTGTTCCTCACGCGGATAAAGAAAGCCCCATTCGTGATGATATCGATGGCAGAATTAAAAGTCCCGGCTCTTTTTGATACTACCTCAGCTGTTTCTATTTTCGGGGATCGCATCAGGAATGTGTACGAAGTAAAAGGCGTAGCTTTGTGAAGGTAAACGCTAATCTGCGTGTGGCTTCTGCTCAGGCCATCACATATACACTTGCAGGTCGTTTAGAGGTTACACTCGACAGGCGAAAATTTCGTCTACTTTTCCTACATATACACGAGTTTGTTTTCTGATGATCTTGGGACGCCATTTTATAGCCAAGTAGGGAATCGTGCCAAATATCCGTACGGGCATCAATACATAAAGCATAAATGCAAAACCACTCACGTTTGTGCCAACTTTGCCTGAACGCCAATCTAATCTGCTAGCAACAAATGTGTATTCGTTTTTCGAGACCACAGCTGACTTCTTGACTGTTGTCGAATGCTTCAAGGGTCCATCAGAGTTAAAAGCGAAAATTGAAACAGCCCTGAAGCCCTTTGCGGCGATGTTCACGGAGGCTCCTGGCAAGGTCAATGTATTAGAACACAGGATTGAAACAGGTGACGCCCACCCTATCCGTTTCCATCCGCACCCCCTAAGCGTGCACTTCTGGACGCTGCTCTCCAAGAAATGCTCGCCACTGGTGCCGTAAAAGCATGCAACAGTTCATGGGTGTTTACAGTTGTTTTAGCTCCCAAGATGAACGGCTTTGCGAGGTTGTGCGTTGACTACCAGTGGTTAAACGCCGTCACGGTTCCAGACTCATACCCGTTCCCATCAACAGACTCGTGGTGAATTTCAGTGGTAGATCCGGAGTGGCCGTCGAAATTCCGGAGCAAGCACTCGGATTGTGCGAAACCAGATCAGCGAATGGAACACAGTGATGCCCCGCCTGAAATCTCACTAGACGTTGTTTGCATATACGTCCCTAAACTAGTACCGAAACCTTCTTCGACACAGCTGATTATCTTCAGCGACTTTGGTCCTGCGCATGGCGGAAAAGCAAGTACAGCTCGTTGTCCTCGCTGCTGCTACTGCTAGCAGAACTTGTGCTCTCGCGGTCGCTCAAAGCGATAAGCTAAACATCAGTAGCACGTGCAGAAGCATCAAACAATGTCATTTAGAAATGTAAACACGTGCACAAAATACCGCCCCAACAAAAAACAAAAAGAAAAAAAATGCTCAAGGCAGGTGCAGGCAACACCGCTGCCCAAGTGTACCGGAATTGACAGCAACGCATTCTCGGAGTACAGACGAAATCCGTCTCGGCTAGACGGAGCACGGGGAAAGCTCTGTCACGGAGTGGGTTGCTCCTAATCTGCCAGTGAAACACGTGAACTTGCATTGAATCTACCAAAGAAACGCAGCTTCTCGGTGGCGGAACAAGAAAACTTGCTCACGCTCGAAGAGTGCAATTCGCCAATTGTTATGTACTCCCTTGGCACCACCAAAATTTTTGCTACCCTTGACTGCAGCAGAGGCTTCTTGCAAATCCCTTTAGCAGAGTGCGATGCTGAGAAAACGGCACTTACTTGCCACAAGGGATTGATCGAATTTACGAGGTTACCTTTCATATTTTGTGGTTCCCCCGCCGCATTTCAGTACGCCATGGACATTTTGAGTCGTGCATTAAAGGGGCCCTGAATCACTTTTTCAAGTAACCATAAAATGCATTTACTGGAAGAGCTTATTTTCTCAAGAATTCATCACCGCGAAAATTTTAAGAATTAGTCCTGTGCGAGTGGAGTTAAAAAGGTTTCTCGCATGCTGCAATTGCATTCTTTCATCTCTCTTTACGACGAAAGCGCTGGAAGCTAAGCAGGGAGGGATGGCAGGGCCACAGAAAAACTTCACGCACACCTCGTGACCTTGACCATTTTTTTTCTTTTTTTCTTTGAATGCGCGGCTTTTTCAGTGTGATCGCACGCGCACGCCTCGACACGTAGTGACCTCCCATGGCGACGTTTGTAACGAACGAGCGCGCCTTCCTCAAATCAGCCAATATATGATAGATGGGTTCACTACTCCACGAGTGGTATTTGGGCTTATTCCGTGATTTGTCGAGAGAAAAGAAGGCAACTTTGAGCTGACTGATAAATTATTGTGAATTCCAGGCTGCGTGCTGCGCTCTAATACTTGGCTCGCGTGTTGTCAGGAGCCTATACTACCGATAGGCAGCGTTTTCTGACCATGATCAAAAAGTGATGCAGGGCCCCTTTAAATACGATTCTCGTTCCCTGCGTTGCTGGCTTATGTACTGCGAACTTCGGCTCAATGACCCCAATGAGCGGAGGCGGAGCTGTCAGGCTGGAGGTGCAAGACATGAACGATTTGAGGTTATGCGCTGCTCCGTTGACAGTTAGTGATGCTGTCGGCTACATACTCGTGGTCAGTAGGCTGAGACGTCGAACTACTCTGTACCGTTCGAAGTACCGTCACAGAAAGTTTCGCTTCATTCACGTTGGAGTACGGGCGCCCACACCCAAACACGGTCACCATGTTGATATTCCGTGAACAGTCGTCGAAGATTGTAACGGCCGCTGTCATTCAACTGTTGGTTCTCGATGCGGAGGCAGGCGAGTTGTCACGCTTCTTCGGCGCACTCAAAGTAGACAGCCACGTCGTGGTTTTCTTTGTTCGCGACGATGGGCAGCATGGCGTCGAGCGTCGTGGACTTGTTCCCTCCGTTGACAAACTTGTGTGGTGACAACAACGTCGTCTCCTGCACCGCCGTATTGTATGCGAAGGTCACGTACGGAATGATGACATCCCATGTCTTGCGTTAGACGACGACGTACATGGCCAGCATGTCAGTGATACGCTTGTACAGCCGATTGGCGAGACTGTTTGTCTTGAAGGTGGTACGCTGTCGTCGAACGGTGGCTTGCCTGGCTGTGTACCAAGATCGCCTGAGTTATTTCAGAAGTGAAGGCCGTACCTCTTTTGGTATTGTAGATGACGCAGGACCGAAAAAAGTGCCTTGACGCGGGACGATACTTTTGAGAAAGAAATTGGCTATTCTGACGTCGGAAATGTTCCTAGTATACCCTTTGAGATTTGCTGGGACGGCTGGTGAGGTGGCTTGATGGGCTGCAGAAGGCCAGCTAGCCTAGGTGACAGTGACTTCCGTCGCTGAAAGTCTCGGCAGGTGTTTAGGCAGTGAGGCGGGGCCAGCATTACTTTTCCTGTATGCTCGCTAGCATGCAAGAAAATCTGTGGTGTCAAGCCATCGTCATGCAGAGCATGCAGAACTTTTTCACGTAAGGCCGAAGGTACTACAACTAGGTAGTTGGCCAGATGTGGTGAGTTCTTCTTGACGAGGATGCCATGACGCAACAAAAACTACGCCAGGCCTTACTTGAAAACCTTTGGAACAACGATAGCTTTGCTCTCGAGGTATTACACAAAGTCATCAATTTCAGGGTTGGCTCGCTGTCGTTCTGCAAAGTCATGGACGCTCAAGTTTTCAAAGAAGCTGTCGCCGTCCTCGTATTTTTGCGCTGGTGTGTCAACGGTGGTGCGGGACAGGCAGTCGGCGTCAGTGTCTTCACCCCGACTTGTAAACAACTTCACTGTGTACTGTGACCTGAAGGGTACTTCTACGTAGCTTGCCAACGCAGGGCTTGGTAGTGGCTCACAACTTCGTAAGTCCTACCGCAGAGGTACGGGTGAAACGCGAAGGTAGCCCAGATGATCGGGAGACACTCCTTTCTTGCTGTGGAGTAGTTCACTCCCTTCTTAGATAGCGACTGGCTCGCATAACTTATGACGCTTTCAAGTCTGCCAATCTTCTGCATCAGGACGGCTGCCAGCCCGGCACTGCTTGCGTTGGTGTAGATTTCTGTGCCGCCATCTTTGTCAAAATACGCCAGCATCGGCGGTGTCTACAGTCGTCGTTTTTTTCTTGAAATGCTTACGCCTACGGCGTTTTCTACTTGAGCTCGACGTTGATCTTTGTAAGGTTAGTGAGTGGCTCGGCAACGCGGGCAAAGATTTTGACCAAACACCTGTTATAGGCGCAAAGGTCGAGAAATCTACGCAAGGCTTTTTCTTCATTCGGTGGCGGGATTTCAGCGATGACTGCTGCCTTCTGCTGGTCGGGGTGTATTTCAGTCATTATCACGTGTCCCTAGAAAAAGAGTTTCTCTTTTGCAAAACAGCACTTTTCTGGCTTGAGGTGAGTCGGCAGGTCACATACGGCTTCAAGGTGCCAGAGATGGTCGTCGAAGAGAGAGGACAACACGACGACACCGTTCAAGAACACGAGGCCAGTCTAACACTTTATTCTAGCCAGTAAGGTGTCCATAGCCCGCTGTAACGTCCCAGGTGCCGAGGAAGGACTAAAGGGCATCATTTTGAACTCTAAGAGGCCGTCTGGTGTAATGAAGGCCGTCTTTTTTTGGTCACACTCGTCTACTTCGATTTGCCAGTAGCCTATCTTGAGGTCCATCGATGAGAAATATTTAGCGTTGTCGAGTCGATGAAAAGCGTTCTCCATTCGGGAAAGAGTGTATACGTCTTTCATCGTGATATTGTTGAGGTGCTGGTAGTCAACGCAGAAGTGTAGGCTACAATTTTGTTCACTAACACCACATGTGATGCCCATGAACTCTTCAAAGGCAGAATATTGTAGTTGCGTAGCACTTCGTCAACTCGTTCTTTATAGCCTCGCCTTTCCGCGCCAAATCTCTGTATAGGCTCTGAAAGAGTGGCCTGGCACCTTCTGTTATGATTTGATGTTTCGCGACAGGGGTCTGCCGAACTCTTAAAGACGACGACAAGCAGTTCTTGTATTTCAGGGGGAAATTTCTGAGCTGTTGTTGCCTATGCGTAGGAAGGCATGAATTAACGTCGAAAGCTACCTGAACTGTTTCAGTCAGCGGAGTAAATGCGGCAGAATCAGTGAGCACGAGAGCATTGTTGGATTCCAGTATTTTTTTTTCAATGTAAGCAACCATCATGCCTCTTTTGATGTGCTTGTACTCATTGCTGAAACTCGTGGGCATTACAGTTGCTTTTCCTCGACACAGCTCGGCACCTCCTTTCACGACGCAAATATTGCCGTCGGGCAACAGGTGCTGATTGCCTCCAACGACGCCTTCAAAATTTTGTGGTTTCGAAGTCCCGACAAAACTGATGACGCTTGACTGAGGCAGAATGAGGACTTGGTCTTCCAGCACATTGAGGACGTGTCATCCTGGCGGTGTGTGCAGTGGCAGTGCCTTTTTTGTGCATGTTGTTATCAATTTGTTCTTAGTGTAAAGAGGACGATGATTATGTGCCGCAGTGGATCACGACGTTGGCAAGAGGAGCCGAGCACGAGCTGTTGGTTGTAGGATTGTGATTCCTGAGTCGACTGCTGCCGCCCGCTTTTCGTATGAACAGACCTGCTGCTCAAGTGATACTTACGCCAATAAACTCCTTTCATTAGGTATATGATGGCATCATGAAGGCTTAAGAAGTCCATGCCAAGGATGACACCTCTCGAGCAATGCTGTAGTATTACGAAGCTTGTGGACTAAATCTTACTGTTAATGGTGACTCTGGCTAAGCAGATTCCTGTCGGTGCAACTAGGCGACCTTCAGCTTCACGGATTTCAGTGCCTTCTCTGGCGGTCCTCACTTCCCTAAACTTCGCGGAGAACGCCCTACTGACAACGGAATAGTCAGCTCCAGTGTCAACGAGATCTGCGACGCTGTGGCCGTCAATGAAACATTTAGCTTGCTAGTTCATTATCTTGCGTTGCAGTTGGGTCGTGGCGTCGGATCACGGCTGTGATGGTTTGTATTTCTAATTTGAAGTTGTGCCATAACATCAACTTCTGGCCGTGAATTATCGACGTCGGAACTACGTCGGCGTTATGGCGGGTTCTTGAGGTTTTGTTGCAGTGTCAACGGTGGCGGCGGAGTATCTTCAGTGGTTCGTCGTACAGCAACTGCACCTTCATTAGTGGCGGCTCTTAGTTTTCCGAGTACAGGCTAGGCGACTGGCCCTGCATTGGGCCAGTGTACGAGCGCCGGTGAGGTGACATGTAGCGGCCGAGGGATAGTCAATGGCAAGATCCTCGGAGCGTCGATTGCGCTGCTACGAAGTAGTGGGTGACGTCGCGTGGTTTTTCCCCCCGCTGTAAAAACGGCACGTCAATAGCGAAACCACACGGTCCCAATTGGTGGTACTGGCAGCGGCAGCAGGTGAGGTCAGCTTCTCCGCAGCAGTAGCAGAGTGGTCGGTGGTCGGCGGCGCGTGACAGGTCAATTTTCGTCGGAGCGTAGCACTGGCTGGTGGTGGCTCGAGGGTATGGGGTTGGCAGTGGTGGCGGTGATGTCTGGCAACGAAAATGCGGTGGCTTAGCCTTTTCACGCACACTCGGCGGGGGAACGTTGCGTCGAGATACAGCAGCGTAGATCATGGCTTGTAGATCAAGCTGCGCTGGCTCGGGTGGGCAGAGAAAATGCTGAACATCCTGGTGTATGACGTCAAAGATCGGATCCACCAGATTCTGGGAGGCCGGCAGCAGTTTCCGCTGCTCTCTGCCTCTCCCTAATGTTATTCTCTCTCTCTCTCGTCCCGTAAGATGTTTCTGGTGGTCTCGCGCAGGTCGTGTATGCTGATGGCTTAAACTTTAGCGTATTCTGTCGTTGCAGATTGGCGATCGTACTGCCTTTTTTTCTCTTATCAAGTGCCTTTACTATTGTTGTGGTCTACATCAGGATTCGTCAACACTCTTGGGCGGGTTGTGAAAAATCCTGCAAATAGGTCCTGCTTTACACGTCGCATTAGGAACTGGAGCTTCTTGTCCTCAGCCATAACGGGGTCGGCGTGACGAAACAGGTGGGTGATTTCTTAAGTGAAAATGGTCCGTTTGGTAGCTGCACTCGTGTCTTCGGCAATGCAGCGGTCTTTTGTTGCGGGCAACGGTCGTGAAAGTTTCCAAAAATGCGGCACAGAAGAGATCTCAAGATTTCAGTCCAGACTCGAAATTCTCGAACCAGGTTCTCGTCGCACCTTCCAAGTAGAAGTAGACACGATGCATATTTTCTTTTGAGTCTCACTGGTCCCAATCAGCCACTCAGTTGTGCGTCTCCAGCCAGGTCTACGGATCTTCAAATGATAATTTGTGGATGGTCGGTGACTCCTTTGGCTGCTGCATTACGACCATGTCGGGCATTGTCGCCCTTATGTGCGTACAAGAAGGGTTACCAGCATAGAAGCTGGTCATCCTCGCAGACTCACCAGCAAGGAGACCAACAGCCCTATTCTAAGCAGCATAATGGAATCCATCAACAATATTCTGTCACGTTGGGTATGCCTAGCGGCACAGTGGGTACCTTCGCACGTAGGTATGGCGGGTAAAGAAGAAGTGGATCGCCTGGCTCCGTAATGCAGTCATGATGACTGCGACTGCCTGGGAATTTTATTTACTATGGACAAAGCTCGTCTGCTTATACGCCGACACCTTCTAAAACAGCACCAAGACCAGCGTGTGGCGAATGGATTGTTTTCTCCCAGGGTTCATGGCCATGGCTTGTTTCGTCGTTCCCGAACGCTGTTGTACTAACTAAGAGTGGGCTCTGTGCTGGTGTGTGAACGATTACACGGTCTAGGGCGTGTGGACAGTCCATTGTGCGCGGCTTGTAATTCCTCCAAAACACTTGAGCATCTCGTAGGGCACTGTCCCACCTTTGCTATGCAGTGATCTTTGCTGATTAAGAAATATGAATTTCTAGTACTTAAGTGCGCTACCCTGGACAACTACCTCTTTCCGAGTGGTTGTGCATCCCGACGCGACCACGCCCACCGAGATCTCCTTACATTTATGAACCAAATGAACCTGGCCACCTATTTATAGACGGGTTTTTAAAGACGATAGTCTTTTTTGGGGACCTTCGACGCAAAAATTTTGGTCTGTCTGTCTGTCTGTCTGTCTGTATATCTGTCTGTACATATATCTATTTGTCCTTTCCTAACAACATCGCGTATTTGAAACGGCATACCTCATCTGCAGCGCCCACCTATGTTGCTCAAGTTTCAGCTACCATACTTGTGCAGTTGTCAAATAAAAACCAATTATTGCGCGTGTCCGGGACACCATAACAACATGTATATATTCTGCATGAGCGCCTTTTACTAGAAAAGGCATACATAAATAATTTTAGGAACTGTCGCACTCATCACGCTGCGCTGACCAACCAGCGCTTGCACGGAAGGGTGAGTGTTTCCAATGCTTTGCTAAAACGAGACGGTGGTGGCACCTACCCATCGCCTTGCGTTCTACACCTTATCGTTAAAGAGGTGGGCGCGCATGCCCGTCTCAGAGCCACGCGCTTTGTTTTTTTTTTGAAAAAAAAACTGCCAGATGACGCTCATGTCTCAAGTATGACGTCACTTGATGCGCTCGTTCGCTTCCACTGCACGCTCGAGGCACTCTAACGCAGCGCCTCCAGAATACCATTCACCAAATTTCTTGAGCAGATCATCAAATAAATGTTTTGTTCACTCTCTCCACACGAAAGACTACCGTCTTTCGACGAGATTTGCAGAATAATTGCAGATACGGGGCCAATTTTATTATTTATGTTTTTTACTCATACTTGTTGATGTCTTCGACAATTTTTTATTCCTCATCTTCTTTCCTCTTTCTTCCCTCTAGTCTTTGTTTCTCCTGTTTTTTTCCCTCCTCCCGAAAGAGTGAGCAGGCCTTGTGCCCCTCTAGGTGGCAGTTGCCAGCTTACTCTCTCCCTCTTTCCTCTGTGTCCTTGTATGCAAATCAAATATTATTAATATAATAAGTGGAACAGGAGCCCTCATTGTCGCAGCAGTGGTGGTGGCTTTGTGCTCGGAAATGGCCCCGCCGCGGTGGTCTAGTGGCTAAGGTACTCGGCTGCTGACCCGCAGGGCGCGGGTTCGAATCCCGGCTGCAGCGGCTGCATTTCCGATGGAGGCGGAAATGTTGTAGGCCCGTGTGCTCAGATTTGGGTGCACGTTAAAGAACCCCAGGTGGTCTAAATTTCCGGAGCCCTCCACTACGGCGTCTCTCATATCATATAGTGGTTTTGGGACGTTAAACCCCACATATCAACCATTGTGCTCGGAAATGCTAGTGTGTAAAGCCCCGTATTCTGGAGGTAGCCCTTGTTGCCTGCGGTCTGCTCGCTGGTTGAGGTTGGCGTGGATGTTTGCTTCAAGGTTGGGGATTGGCTCTCTACTGAAGGGGGTCATGTGGTGCAGGATGGAAAGTGTCCACGCCAGGTGTTATGGGGTCACGACGTGGATGAAGAAAACAGACTAAATGCTCATATGAAACTGTTTATTCGGCCAAACTTGCGACCTGGAAACTGAAGGACAGAATACAGCAATGTAAGGGCACTGATAGCGGCGAACGAAGCGTCGGCCATCGATCAACGGACAAGCGGCGAAGCGCAGCGGCATTTATACATGTGTCATTGAATATTGCAGCCTTATCACTGGTCTTCGCGTAAGATTTAGAGCAATCACTAGTGTTCGCACGTTGCGGCTAATCTTAGCAGAACAATCTACAATGATCACGAACCTTCTCGAACAGTAGTGCACAGTTTACGCTCACCATTCCTGACCGAGGCTTTTTAGGCGAAAGCCGATTCAAACAAAAGGGAAATAAAGAAACGCACGTGGAAGTATTAAGGATCAATCTTTGAACAGTTTGAATATTTTTTGCTTTCTCAATAGAGTTGAGTGACTTTTTCATGGAGTAAATGAATGTCTTACATTATTGATGGGTGTTTTTAAAACGACTTAAAACGGTTCTGAGCTGTTGTCTGCACATCTTCAATTATCGGCCAGTGAAGTGGTGATGAGGAAGAAAAACTTCGCAGCCACTTGATAAATGATGTTATTCGCATGAAAAACCAAGTGTGTCGACGTGAAAATACTTGCGACAAGCAACAATGCCGACTGACGACACGAATATTCATAACAAAAGCCACGGATACACCAACTTTATTCTTAATAACTGATTAATTATTTTGTAATCGCTGTTGTGTGTCTATCTTCGTCCTAGGTCTCTATCTATTTCTGTCTTAAGGAAGCAGCGCGTACACGACGTAGACTAAATACTAGAAGGAGGCAGTACAACTGCGCCCTTGTAGTCTAATGCCTCCGTCGTGTTCTCGCGGACTTTCCAAGTATATCAAAAGGTTATGGTTAGAAACCACTCGCACAGATCTTCATATGACAAAGGCCTGGATGCGTTTTATATTTAGTTGTGAGTGCCTCAGGGTATAATTTTGAAAGACTGCACCCAATCTTACTTTTTGCACGTCTAGTAAGCAACGAATCTTAGAATAGAGCAAAATGCAAATTCTGTTTGCATGTGTCCTGAAGGGTTGTTATGACGAGACCACACACAAATTGAAATTAAGTCTGAGATGAGCAGGTATCCATCAGAAATGAGTCGAATGTCGTATGACACTCATGCTTAGATATGAATAAAAGTGGGATGACATAAACAAAAACATCAATAAATGAACGACTTTCTGTTTAACAGCACCACAAACTCGGGCCCAATCGCCACAGTTTGGTGAAACTGAGAATCGTTCCTAACTCTTGCGGTATTCCAATTCGTGTAAAAAATAGAGCGAACAGGTCAAATCCAGCCTTTGGTTTCCACGGCGTTTCATTGGTTTCGGTAGAAAGAAGCATGGTCGATAGATATAAAAAAAACATTCCAGCAGATCTCGGGCAGAGTACTAACAACTTCACAAAAAGTAATCTGCGAGGAGCTGTCTGTGCCTTGATTTCAGGTGAAAGCGCCACAAAAAATTATGTACTTGTTCAATTCAGTAGGTTAGCCTGCATGGTAGACAACAGATAGAATCACGTTAGAGCGCAGAGATCAGTTTAAACGACAACAACTGCATGACTTTATGCGCGAATGACTGCAGCCATGTTGTACGGAATGATGAAGTTTCTTCCGAATATCTCGAGGACAACAGACGTTCCCCAAAATTCATGTTTGGCTTCCGAGCTCACCCGTCCACGCAAGACACCCTACTGCAGATCAAGAAAAAAGTCATAGAAAGACTGGTCACGCATTCCAGAGATCCATCCTTGCACTAGACGTGAAAGCGGCTTTTGACAATGTGTCGCATGAAGCCCTACTGCAACATTTTAACATCTAGAACTGTGGGGTAAAAGTTTATAACTACGTTAGATTTTTTCTGAAAGAAAGGACAGCTGCAGTGAGAATAGGCGACTTGCGCTCTGAGAAGTTGAAAATACCACCGAAGGGTACGTCCCAAGGCTGCAATATATCTCCAACTCTTTTCAATCAAAGGAAGTCCAACAAATGAAGTCCAAAAAATAGCAGGGATTGACCATGCAATATATGCTGCCGACCTCATCATCTAGACTACGGGGATCGACTGGCCAACAGGAAAACGCTCTGCAAGAAGCGGTCCACCGAACAGAAAGATATCTGGGAGCGTGTGGACTGACGTTAGCCGCAGAAAGGTCTGAACTCTTAATTCTAAGAAAGCGCCCAAGAGGCTGACAGCTACCGCAGACACGGGACCCAGAAGTGAAGGTGGGAGGCATCGTAATTCCTCAGGTTTCAACGATGCGCATTCTCTGACTGCTTATTTAAAAAGATGGGGCTGGAGGTGCAGAGTTAGAAAACGTTCATAAAACTGTGCAACTGGTTAGTCACCTGTTATAAAGGGTGACAAGAAAAAAAATGGACTGAGAGAAGAAGACTGCACAAAAATGATGTAGGCGTTAGTCACAAGCATATTCACGTACGGGACTCCGTATCTAGATAAGAAGAGTAGCCTGACGATTAAACTTTACACTCTTATAATAAAAGTCTATAAAATGGCCATGAGCCTGTCACCTTCCTCATCTATGGAAAAGTTGTTTAAATGCGAGTGCACAACGCATACATGGGTAGAGCTCAGGGAAGCACACCTTGCAGACCAGCTGGAGATACTGCAGCTGACGAATATGGGTAGAGCCCTGCTTCAAGATTTGGGTTACAGTATTGAGGATGACATGCACGTATCTCAGCGTATTCATTACGAGATCACAAATAACTTACATATAAGCAATATACCAAGGAACATGCATCCCGAATACGACAAAGGAAGACAAAAAAAGCCAGGATAGAACTGCTCAAGCAACTACAACGCGACAACAGCAATGAAGAAAATGTGAGATACACGGACACAGCGGCTTACCTTACAAATGACCGTTTCGCTATAAGGCCGCGTTTACACTGAGCATTCCGGCAGCCGGAAGTGCTCCGAATCCGGTTCGGCGGCGGCGAGATCCGCCGAAAGGGCCCTCTCCGCGCCGATCGCTCTGGGACCGATTTTTGCAGCATCTGTCGCCAAATCGGTCACCGCGGACCAATAGTAGCGCTAGTCAAGGAATTTGGAAAAATGGCGGCCAAGCCCTACTCACTTGTGTCGCAGTGCACGTAACTGAATGTTGTAATTAACGGGAGTTTAACCTACTCTGTGCCTACTTCGAGTCCGTATTTCGTGGAAGAGGTGACCGAGCTTGCTGTTGGCGTGACCGAGCTTGTTGCGGTCTTGTAGAGCAAAACGAACCCACCGACGCCAGTGGCGTCGGTGTTTTTTTCTGCTCTTCGTGCATTACAAGACAGCCACTTGCCAGCATAGTAAGCAGTACTGTCTTTTCTTGCTTCCTGCGTACGAGAATCATCGAAGTATGCAGCATCGGATAGTGTAGTGGCGTTTGCGAACCGCGACAACCACCGGGTGACAGCGCATCCATCCCACGTTCGCCCCGTGGTAGATGGCATATTCGGCGGCAAGGGAAGCGTCCAGTGCGAACGACGCTGCGTTTCGACGGCGGGGGAATTTCGGTCACTGTAAAAAGCGAATGTTTCAGTGTGAACTAGGCTTGAGAGTGTTTTACAAAAGCGGCAAAAAATTGAGAGCAGCATCCATACGTGCCAAGAACTCGAGTACAGCGGAAAAGCTGGGCATAGCCGTGGCCATCGCTACATGCAAGAATACGCGGGCTACCATGATAACAGTTTTGTAAGAGGCGTGTAGAAAATATATGAACGGAAGGGTTTGAAAGGCAGCACTGAATGTCCTCAGAAACACCAAGGTGGACAAAAAAACTATTCTTTGTGCACCGGGATATGAGTCTCTCGCGCGGAACCACGTGGTGCACGCGCGGCTCGAGATCATGCACGCCATGTCATCTCCGACACACTGGCATCACGTACCGACGGTTGTCACGACGAGTATGAGCGCATACCAAAGAAGTACGCAGACATTGTGGCACACTACAGGAAGCAGAGGAGGTGGTAGCTACCAGCATACAAGAGTCAGAGTAGGGAACTAGCGGAGACATAGAGAACCCTACAAGCCGGAAGTTACCCGCATGGAACATTGATGCTAGCTATGTATTCATGAACGTTCAGGCGGGACTGCAAGTTTTGCCTACTAAACACGTGCAACGCTCTGCGTCACATGATGCCCCGCCGCGATGGTCAAGTGGCTAAGGTACTCGGCTGCAGACCCGCATGTCGCGGGATCAAATCCCGAATGAGGCGGCTGCACTTCCGATGGAGGTGGAAATGTTGTAGGCCCGTGTGCTCAAATTTTGCTGCACGTGAAGGAACCCCAGGTGGTTTAAATTTTTGGAGCCCCTCACTATGGCGTCTCTCATATTCATATGGTGGTTTTGGGATATTAAACCCCACATATCAATCAATCTGCACCACATGATGCTGAAGTGTCGCAACAATCCGCACATACCTCCATCATCACTGCCAAATGCAAACGCAAACGAACAGGAAAAAACATATAAAAAGGAAGCATTCGAATATCAGTGGGAGGCTTTGCTGGGACGCAAGACCCTGACAACCAGCTACTTTTGGTGAACCGGGCTCGAGCGGTGGCAGCGAGCCATGGCTACATGGACTGAAGAGGCCACCCATCATAGGGCTGAAGTACAAAAAGCCTGCTACAAGTAAAGTTCATTTCAATAATTTATTCTTGCGCACTTGAAAAAGAGACATTTTATTAATGATTCTTCAATGACTTATCTGGTTAGAATATAGATAACGACAATAAAGGTACGAATGCACATAGGCTTAGTGGTGTAAATTCACAGTAGCTGGCATTGCAAAGATTAAGCTGTAGTCACCTGTGACAGAGTTTCTTACCTGATGGTGAAGTCTCAGCAGCTAATATTTCAGAATGGCGCAAATGAGGAGCGTTCGATATGGATCTGATTTCTAACGTCGATGAGCGCAGCGCGTTCTTTGTCCTGGTCCTAATCCATTATACGGTCCAGGTATTAAGGTTCAGCCACAAAGAGCCTGTAAATTTCAGCACCACACAGTAGTTTTTCCTATGCTTAAGGTATGTGTGCAAATACGTTTTGTTTTGTGCTCGTTTGCGAAACCTGTTTGACTAGTAGGTTATAAATGTGTAGTATTTTCATTTATTCGATCATTTCGCTAATTAAGCCTTACCAAGCTGAAGCAATCTAGCTGCTCATTTATTCAAAACTCATTCATCGTGAAATTCAATTGCTCAGTAGACCTTTTTAAGCAGTTAGAGAAGGCATTACCGGCCGGCAGAGCAGTATGAAAAAAGTGTGTAAGTAGAAGAAGCCGGCAGGCTGGCTGTGTCGTCGGTCACTGCTCGTTGTGCCGTGAAATCACGAAGCAAAAAAAAACAAAAAAACGCGTCGTTTTTTATTGGTCGTTAGTAAAGCATAAATACTGCATATGTCTGAACGCACCTGCATGCATCTGATCGCATAAAGTGTGAAAGGAGTAATTGGTGAGTCAATGTAAGTATTAGCGAGCACGTGAAATAAGGCAGTCATGACTCATGTGGCATGCAAGTTATCACGGGCAGATACATGTAATGAAAGGATGTTTCGTGACATATCTGAGCTGGAACACCAAATTTATGTTTATTCAACGACTACTCGCTCAATCTTCACACTGGCATTTATTTCAATAGCGGGTTATGATCAGGGTGTTAGCGCTGTAAAGTGCCGAAAACTGTTGCAGTATTTCGGTATATATATATATATATATATATATATATATATATATATATATATATATATATATATATAAATGCGAATAAAAAGAAGACAAACGTCGAAAAACAGAAAGGTCCCACAGCCGAAACATGAAGAAACCTTTCTGTTTTTCGACGTGTCTTCTTTTTATTCATACTATTTACTGGCGTCCAAGAAATTATTCCCTGCCTTATATATATATATATATATATATATATATATATATTTATATTTATTTATTTTATTTATTTTCAATACTGCTACTCTCATTCGAGAGCGTGGCAGTTGGGCAGTACAATGATTTTCAGTACAGGCAAAAAAAATCAAAGCAAAACAAGTGAGTTAAACATACACTAACATTTGTAGCGTAAAACAAGAAGCACGATATATACAGCATACAGTAAGGCAAACAAAATGCTGGTTAAGGAACAGCATACTCAGTGGAATTTACACAAAAACGCCTAACACATGCTAGGTTCAAGGGAAATGATAAAGAAGCAAAAAGAAGGAACATGAGGCTTCGCAAAAAGTGACCAAAGAAATAATAATAGTACAGGTGTCGGTAGGGGCTGGAATAAGACTAGGGTAAATAAGATTACATTTCTGGCATTGAGCAATAAGTTGACGTAAATGGGAAAGTTTCTAGAAGATGAAATGAAGAAATCTATGTTGGTGACTTTGCATGCATAGGTCCTCTTACGCAAACACATTTTTTTCTATTTGTGCCATAAATTCCGATAGTGATTCGATGTTGGTGATAGTAGCGTCAAGTTGATTCCATTCTGATATTGCGAGCGGAAAAAAAGAATACTTAAACGTGTCATTTTTACATGCATATTCTGTTAATGTGTGCGCATGCTTATTACGTGTAGGTCGAGCCTGGGAAAACGAAATATACTTAGAAATATCTATTCGATAGTTATTTTTCAGTAACTGAAATAAGAATTTTAGGCGAGCGTGTTTCGCTCTTGTGGATAGCTTTTGCAAACCGGATTTCATTAAAAGATGCGTGGGCGAGTCTGTGCGCTTATATTTATTATGAATGAACCTCACAGCTTTTCTTTGTATTGATTCAAGTTTTTTTATGTTAGTCACTGTATGCGGAAACCAGACTGTGTTAGCGTATTCTAGAACAGGCCTTACAAATGATGTGTAGGCTAGCAGCTTCGTTGCCGTTGTTGCGTGTGCTAGGCTTCTTTTTAAGAAAAATAGCTTCCGTAGCGCCTTTGAGATTATTTTACTTATATGCTTGTCCCACTTGAGATCCGATGTTATTGTGACGCCTAGATATTTATGTTCATCAACCCTATTAAGGGGGGTGCTATTAATTACGTATGTGAAGGTGGATGGTAGTGCTTTCCTGGTCACAGACATGATCGCGGACTTTTGTACGTTGAGTGTCATCTGCCAACTAGAGCACCAATTAGCTATATCAGCTAGAGAATCATTCAGCTCATTATGATCACTGTAATGATTAATTTCTTTGTAAATGACACAGTCATCTGCGAATAGCTTTATATTGCATTTGATGTCAGCTGCGATATCGTTAATATAGAGCAAGAAGAGCAATGGTCCGAGGACAGACCCTTGTGGGACTCCGGATGTAACTGCGACTGTGTTAGATAACGTATGTTCGTAAATTACAAATTGCGAGCGGTTACTTAAGAAGCATTTTACCCAGCCAGAAAGTTCTCCTATACCAAAAACATCTTCAACTTTGGCGATTAATTTGCTATGACACACACAGTCGAAAGCCTTAGATAAGTCGAGTAGAATCATGTCAGTTTGACCACGGATATTAATTGTAGCAGCGAGGTTGTGTACTAGTTCTGTGAGCTGAGTAACTGTGGATAAGCCACTGCGAAAACCATGTTGGTTGGGGGAAAAAAAATTAATGCGCTCTAGGAATACTGTCATGTGCTTTAAGATTATGTGTTCGAGAAGTTTACATGATGTACTAGTTAGAGAGATGGGCCTGAAATTTGAAGGTGAATCTGCGTCTCCTCCTTTGTGGATTGGTTTTATCTTGGCTATTTTCCATTCTTGAGGTAGCTGTGAAGTACTGAGTGATTTCCGGAAAATTAGGCCTAGGTATCTACTGCACCACTCTGCATATCTTTTGAGGAATGTATTTGGTATATCGTCGGGGCCGCTACCTTTCTTGGGGTCAAGTTTAAGCAAAAGGTTGAAAATCCCTGCGTCCGTAATGTCCAGTTTATCGATTTCCGTGTATTGTTTTGTTTTAATCGCGGGAATGATATTATCATCCACGGTGAACACTGACTGAAAAAAATTATTATATGCGTTGGCCTTAGTTTTTTTTTTTTCGGGAAGAAGATGTGGTGTAACGGTTTTATTGGTACGAAAGTGATTCCAGAACCTTTGGGGATTATCAACAAGGAAGTTAGGCAATACTACGTCAAAATAGTGCTGCTTAGCACGTTTAGCTTTAAGTTTGAATTCCGCGATAGCTTCCGATAGTTTCTGAATTTCGGATTCTCCCCCTCCTTTCGCTTTTATTGCCCTGCGTAACCTTTTCAAGCGTCGCTTTGCTTGAATTACCTCCCTCGTGATCCATGGATTATTTTTTGGAGGACGCTTTGTTTTTGTGGGTATGTAGTGCGCGATACAGTAATGTACAACTGATTTGAAGTGGAGCCAAAGAGAATCTACATCTATTGAAGCATGGGAACCGGTTTCTGAAAAATGCTGGAATTCATGAGCGAGATGCGTCAGCACGCTATCATCATCGGCGTTTTCGAAGTCTGTTACTACAGATACAGAAGAATGAGTGGTTATGGTGCCGTCAAGGGGTACGAAGCACACTGGTACGTCGTGGTCAGATATACCATGGACTACGTCAGTTTTAATGCGGTTTATGTCGAAATGATTACTGAAAAATATTAGATCAAGTATGTTCTGTGAAATTCCCTGTGAGCGGGTTGGACGTGAAACGACCTGATGGAGATTAAAGGTAAGCATAAGGTTAAACAATGTATCCGAAGCCGATGATGAGTAGCACATACTATTCCAGTTAATATCTGGCAGATTAAAATCACCCATGAGAACAACGCGCGAACCAAAGGTGTGACGTTGCATGTAATCATGAATGGCACTGATAGAAGCATCACCAGAATTTGGGCTCCGATAAACACAACCTATGAATATACTCGCGCCGTCACAGAGCAGTTTGCAAAAAATGGCTTCTGCGCTTTGTACATCCGGAAGAGCAACAAATGAAAGTCCCTTTTTTATTAATAACGCCACTCCACCACCACGTGTGGGGCGGTCTTTTCGGATCACAGAATAGTTAGGTGGTGCAAACTCGTGATCAAAGACGTCAGGCGTCAGCCAGGTTTCTGTAATTGCTGCCAAGTGGGGCTCATGATCAATGATCAGATTTTCAAGCAATTCAGGCTTATTGATGACGCTTCGTGCATTCACCGTGAGGAGTGCTAGTTCACCGATTTTGCAGCACGACGAGTAACAGCTCCCTTTTTTGCTTGATGACTAGGTACGTTCACCGCCGTTGCTGAACTTGTAGTAGCCGAGGCTTCTCCTACGGTTTTTTTATTAAGCGGTACCTTGTCATCCTTCTCATTGTTCCAAACATATGCGCGATTATTTATATATAACTTATCAAAAACAAGAGAAACTTTCTCATTATTTTGTCGGTTAGCTTTCGCACTGTTCCATAGTTTCCTTCGGATATCGCGTACATGTTTAGAAAAGTCTTCAGCAATCGATAGGCCGGTATCTTTAAGTTTATATCCCCTCTTTAGTATTGAAGGTTTGTCTCTAGAATCTAGTAGTTTAATAATTACAGGTCTAACCTTGTTTGGCGCTGCTCTACCTATCCGGTGTATGCGCTCGATTGCTATTGGTTTTAGTTCAAGAGTGCCTTCAATTATGTTTTTGTTTACTGTACCTTCAAGTATCGGGGGCGTCTCGCCTTCTGCCTCTGGTAAGCCGTAAATTATCAGGTTATTTCGCCTGCTACGATTCTCGAGATCGTCAATTTTTTCTTGCATGGATTTTATGAGAACATTCAGATTCGCGATTTGTTCTTGACAACAGTCGACTTTTTCTTCTAGGCTTGCCAGCAAGTCTAATTTCTTGTCAATTTTAGCCAGACGACTTTCCTTGATCTCTTTTATATCCGCAGCTATTTCTTTTAATTGTTGGCTGATATCAGGACCAGGGTTCGTCTCGATGTCTCCGCCAAGCAATAAGAGTTTAAGTATAGACACCGCATGCTCAATCGCAACAGCATATAGCCGTGGGCACGGCAGCACAAGCAAGAAAGGGTTGTTTGAGCTAATGCATTTTCCATAACGCTTCCTCAC
Organism: Rhipicephalus annulatus; assembly: GCA_013436015.1. Taxonomy (NCBI): domain Eukaryota; kingdom Metazoa; phylum Arthropoda; class Arachnida; order Ixodida; family Ixodidae; genus Rhipicephalus; species Rhipicephalus annulatus. Next base: position 426,173 of record WOVY01001654.1, on the reverse strand, counting down.
CTGTAGGATGAAGACAAGCGGATTGTTAGCTGACCGCATTCCGTGAGTGCCACCGTGCCCAATGGCCCGGCCGTGCTTGAGGTGGTCCTTTATAGCTGGGTCTAGTGGTGGCGCTGAGCTTGGTCTATGCGCACAGCAAATGCGCACAGTGTCCGCGCAGGTAGACGATGAACGTTGCAGCACGGGATCCCATGACTGAATCAGTAAAGAATCTCGAGTGTTGATAGTGACGTTGACGCCACGTGTTGTTCTGGGTAGTCCTGGTGGCTTGAAACCCGGACCGGCATGAAGCAGCAGTCCGAGGATGAGCTGTAGGATGAAGACAAGCGGATTGTTAGCTGACCGCATTCCGTGAGTGCCACCGTGCCCAATGGCCCGGCCGTGCTTGAGGTGGTCCTTTATAGCTGGGTCTAGTGGTGGCGCTGAGCTTGGTCTATGCGCACAGCAAATGCGCACAGTGTCCGCGCAGGTAGACGATGAACGTTGCAGCACGGGATCCCATGACTGAATCAGTAAAGAATCTCGAGTGTTGATAGTGACGTTGACGCCACGTGTTGTTCTGGGTAGTCCTGGTGGCTTGAAACCCGGACCGGCATGAAGCAGCAGTCCGAGGATGAGCTGTAGGATGAAGACAAGCGGATTGTTAGCTGACCGCATTCCGTGAGTGCCACCGTGCCCAATATATATATATATATATATATATATATATATATATATATATATATATATATATATATATATCGCTGGTCATCGTTAGGTACGAAGACCGGCCTATCGGGCGAAATCGTTCGGCCGGGCATTTCTTGACGAAGGCTATGCTGAAACGTTAGACATAAAAGTATTCTTCTGCCATACGTTGGTATATATATATATATTGCAAGGGGGTTTATTAGCGACGCCAGATAATAGGCAGACACCCGGTACAGAAACAAATGCTCGGGCAGTCCAGTGTCTACAGCTCGTGCTCGCGCTTCGCACTCAGCGGTGGTCCCACTATCATTGCCTTGCGAATTCCCCACTACAATGCCCCGGCGACGAAGACGAGCCATCCTGGCGACTCAAGGTGACGAGAGAACAGGAGGGTCGTAACAGGGCTTGAGGCGACTGACGTGGACCGTCTCACGACCAAGGCGGCGTTTGTCCGTGGACGGCTTGAGTGGTTCAATCACATAGGTGACAGAAGAAGGGTGTTGTATGACGCGGTAAGGGCCCGTATACTTCGGTGCAAACTTGGGAGTCAGTCCAGGAGAGTGGAAAGGCAGTCGGAGCCACACAAGAGAACCGACGGGGAAGGTATTCTGAACAAGATCATGGTCGTGGCGATCTTTTTGGAGGGCTTGGTTATCGGCTGTGAAGGACCGTGCAAGTTGACGACACTCCTCGGCATGTTCAGCCATTTCAGAAACTGGGCTGAACTCTGAGGCATCAGGATTGTATGGCAAAATTGTGTCGAGTGTGTTGCATGGGTCACGACCATATAAAAGAAAAAATGGAGAAAAGCCTGTTGTTGATTGAATCGCCGTATTATAGGCGTACGTCACGAAAGGAAGAACAACGTCCCAGTTGGAGTGGTCGGAATCAATATACATAGCGAGCATGTCTCCGAGGGTTCTGTTGAAACGTTCCGTTAGGCCGTTTGTCTGAAGGTGATAGGCTGTTGATGTGCGGTGTACCGTACGGCATGAATGTAGGAGCTGCTGCAGAACTTCGGACAAAAATACGCGTCCTCTGTCACTCAGGAGCTCCCGTGGTGCACCATGACGAAGAACAAACCGGTGCAAGATGAAGGTTGCAACGTCACGAGCACCAGCCGAAGGCAGCGCTGCCGTTTCGGCGTACCTTGTCAGATGGTCGGCAGCCACAATCACCCATCGATTGCCACCAACAGAGCACGGTAGCGGGCCGTATAGGTCAATTCCAACACGGTCGAATGGGCGTGCAGGACATGGCAAAGGCTGCAGTTGACCGGGTGAATGAGGGAATGTCTTGCGCTGCTGACACTGGGAACATGAGCGAATGTGTTTGCGTACAAACGTGTACATACTACGCCAGTAGTAACGTTGGCGGATCCGCTCATACGTCTTTAGCGCACCGGCGTGTGCGTGTTGCGGTTCAGCATGAAAATATTTGCAGATATCAGACCGCATATGGCTGGGTATGACTAGCATCCATTTACGACCCGTCACTTGATAGTTGCGACGGTATAACAGGCCATCCCGTATGGCGAAATGCGTTGCTTGGCGGCGAAGAGCACGCGGGTAACCGGAAGTTGATGCGTCAGAAAGCATATTCAATAGCGAGGCGATCCAAGGGTCCTTGCGCTGTTCGGATGGCATGTCTGTGACGCTGACGGCAGAGAGGGGAAGGTCCAGGGCTGATATATCCGTATCATCGGATTTCACGGGTGATCGTGAAAGCGCATCTGCGTCAGAGTGCTTTCGCCCCGATCGGTAGACGACGCGTATGTCGAATTCCTGGAGGCGTAGTGCCCAACGTCCGAGGCGGCCGGAAGGATCTTTTAGCGAAGCCAACCAACAGAGTGCGTGATGGTCAGTTACCACATCAAAAGTTTGGCCGTACAAATAGGGGCGAAACTTGTTTAACGCCCACACAATCGCGAGGCACTCTTTTCCCGTAACAGAATAGTTGGCTTCTGCCTTAGTGAGGGCGCGGCTGGCATAGGCGACCACATACTCCGTAAAACCTGGCTTGCGTTGCGCGAGTACTGCACCAAGGCCAACGCCACTTGCATCCGTGTGTACTTCGGTTGGCGCAGTACGGGTGGTGAGGTAAGGAGTCGGCGCAGTGTTGCGAAGGCTTCGTCACAGGCTGCTGTCCAATTCGAAAGATCTGCAGGGCCAGCAAGGAGTTCGATGAGTGGAGCGATGATGGAGGCAAAGTTCCGGACAAAGCGACGAAAATAGGAGCACAGGCCCACAAAGCTCCGTAGTTCTTTAACAGTAGTCGGCTTAGGAAATTCGGCAACAGCACGAAGCTTGTCAGGGTCGGGAAGAATGCCGGCTTTCGAGACGACATGACCAAGTATGGTGAGTTGTTTAGCCCCGAAGTGACACTTCTTCAGGTTAAGCTGAAGCCTGGCGTTTGTAAGGCACTGTAGAATCTTGCGCAGACGAGTGAGATGCGAAGTGAAATCGGGTGAAAAAACCACAACGTCATCAAGATAGCACAAGCAAATGTTCCATTTGAGACCACGTAAAATGCTGTCCATCATTCGCTCGAATGTGGCAGGCGCATTGCAGAGTCCGAATGGCATCACGGTAAATTCATAGAGGCCATCCGGTGTGACAAACGCCGTTTTTGGACGATCAGACTCAGCCATTGGGACCTGCCAATAACCCGAGCGAAGGTCAAGCGAGGAAAAGAATTCTGCACCTTGGAGACAATCGAGAGCGTCGTCTATGCGGGGAAGAGGGTAAACATCTTTCCTCGTAATGTTGTTTAGGCGCCTGTAGTCTACGCAGAACCGGACTGAACCATCCTTTTTTTGACGAGTACAACTGGGGAAGACCAAGGACTACAAGAAGGCTTGATGACTCCGCGCTGTAGCATGTCGTCTACTTGTTCTGCAATTACCCGACGCTCCGCTGGTGACACACGATAAGGGCGCTGGCGCAAAGGAGTACTCTTTCCTGTGTCAATTGTGTGCACAACGGTGTTCGTTCTTCCTAGCACCGCTTGGGGAAAGTCAAACGAACGCTTGAATTCGTGCAGCAGGGTAACAAGCTGCTCTCGTTGAGCCGGGGCGAGATGGCTGTCAATAGAATGGTGAAATGCATCGGTAGACACGCTGTTCAAGGCAAAGTGAGGAACCAACGCGTTCAGCTCCATATTCGGCTTGGTGTCGAAGAAATCGGCAGGCACGATAGTACCTTCATCGATGAGCTGAATGTGGCCGAGCGTCTCGTTGCGGCGCAAACTGAGGGGGCACGAGTTGGGATTGGAAATAAATATCCCGGTAGTGTCTTGACAAAGCTCAAGAATGGCGAAAGGCAGCGATGTGTGGTGGCGGCTACCGAAGATGTCAGATGGCGTGAATAGGACGGTAGCGTCAGAAAGTGAAGCACAGCAGGCAGGGACAAACTGGGCGCTGAAAGGAGGAAGGTCTATGTCCGTCGCGACGACAAGGTTAGCCACACTAGATACGGCCGCATCAACAGAAGGCGCACCACCAAACGGTAACAGCTCCACTTCGGCCCGAGCGCAGTCCACGACGGCGTGATGACGTGATAAAAAATCCCATCCTAGGATGACCTCGTGGGAACATGAAGCCAACACGTGAAATTCAATGGTGTACAACACGTCTCGAATCACAACTTTTGCTGTACATAACGCGACGGGCTCAATTTGCTGGGCGCTCGCAGTACTAAGAAAAACCACGGGAGAAAGCATCGTCACTTTACGAAGAGAGCGGCAGAGTCTCTCACTAATCACAGATATCGCGGCACCGGTATCGATGAGTGCGAGTGTTCGTACACCTTCGACGATTACATCGATAAGATTGGCGGGAGACAGGCGAGGACTTGAACGATTATACGATGACGCAGCTCGTGCCTCCGGAGCTGCGGCAGTTAGTTTTCCGTCTCACTGGAGGTGGGTCGTCGACGCATAGGCGACACGGAACGACGACTTGGTGAAGGTGAAGGCGAGCGGGAAGTAGAACGTCTAGAAGCGAATGTTCGGGCGCCGGAAGCAGTTTGCGCATCGCGTTCGTGAACTTCAGGTGGTACGTGAGGCGCGTGGTATGGAGGTCGAAACGAATAGTCGGGATATCTTGGTGCGTTAACTGTGAAGCGCCGACGACATAGACGTGCAACGTGACCTGGAATTCCGCAAAAGAAATATATAGGCCGGTTGTCAGCGGTGCGCCAAGGATTTCCGGCGTGTTGCTGTGGAAACGGCGTGGTGGACGGTCGCACAGGTTGTGGCGTATACATTGGCAGACGAGATGCAGGAGGCATTGCCGCGACGGCCGCATAAGTCAGTGGCGCGGCAACAGGCGTTGGTTGAGAGGCAGGCGTAGGTAATGGCAACGCCTCGGAGACCTGCTCCTGAATAGCCTGTCTTATTGTCGGCGTTAGGCGGTTCGTTGGTGCTTCGGTGGTCGGCAGATACGAGAGACATGAAAGTTGTCGTGCGACCTCTTCGCGTACATATTCTTTTATCTGCTCCAGCAGGGAGCTGTCACCACCGACGGCCAGGGCAGCGAGAGAGTCGTCTGCAGTCGTCGACCTCCGAACTGCTGCACGTTGTTTCCGAATCTCTTCCAAGCTCTGGCACAACGTGACAAGTTCGGATACGGTACTTGGGCTCTTTGCCAGCAACATTTGATAGGCATCATCGTCTATGCCTTTCAAGATATGCCTGATCTTGTCATGTTCGGTCATCTCAGGGTTGAAGCGCCGGCATAAATCGATTACATCTTCAATATAGCTTGTGAAGTTTTCGCCCTGCCTTTGTGCACGTCCGCGTAGGCGCTGCTCAGCACGCAGCTTGCGCACTGCGGGGCGATCGAACACAGCTGCGAGGGTGGTCTTGAAACCGGCCCAAGTGATAAATTCAGTGCGGTGGTTTGTGAACCACTGGCTGGCGACGTCTTTGAGATAAAATGGGACATACTCTAATTTCGAGGGGTCGTCCTACTTGTTGGCGACGCTCACCTTCTCAAACAGCTGCAACCAGTCCTCCACATCTTGGTCCTCGGTGCCACTGAAGAAGGGCGGATCTCGTTGGCGCAGGGTGGTAGGCACGATGACCAGTTGAGATTGGGCCGTGCTTTGCTGGGTGGTGCCTTGCTCGGTCGTCTGATCAGGCATTGCTGATGTAGTGGGCAGCTTCCGGCTTCGAAGTTTCAGGTTTGCGTACCCAGCACACTTCCACCACTTTGCAAGGGGGTTTATTAGCGACGCCAGATAATAGGCAGACAGCCGGTACAGAAACAAATGCTCGGGCAGTCCAGTGTCTACAGCTCGTGCTCGCGCTTCGCACTCAGCGGTGGTCCCACTATCATTGCCTTGCGCATTCCCCACTACAATATATATATATTCTTTTGTTACATAAATATGTAAGTCATGCGCTGTACAAAGAAGTGAACACTTTCTAAATGTGTTGAAGGACGAAGGTGTGTCACTTGTCCAGTGCCACCCTCTATTTTGTTTGTTCGTGAATGCTTGTTTGGTGTTTCACCACGGAAAGTGTTTGCAGGTACTTTTCATTGAAACTGATGTTTCATTTCGCGTGAGCACATTCTGATATTGCTAAATGAGGATATCAGTTGTCATACTTACTTACTTTACGTGTGGGGACCTCTCCATGAGAGCTTGCGTGCTTACGCGCAATATTTTATTAAATGCAAAGCATTTCTTAGCGAACTTCGTTGACTTTGAGCATATCTATCTATCTATCTATCTATCTATCTATCTATCTATCTATCTATCTATCTATCTATCTATTTATCTATCTATCTATATACATATATATATATCTATCCATCTATCTATCTATCTATCTATCTATATATCTATCTATCTATCTATTTATCTATTTATCTATCTATCTATCTAGCCAGCTACGACTTCTAGCTCTCCTGTCTGTTTCAATACTGGTATCGATACCAAACTTTGTATGGCATAACATGACTGCATGAATGAGATATTTGACTTATTATAACATGCAAATCATGAATGTAGCTCATGAACGTCATTATCTAGATTTCATGGTCCTGCGGCCCTTAAGGTGGTTTTGTTCTCATGGCATGTTGCAAAACCGGTATAGTATGGCATGATTGTAAGGCGAACACAAGTCACAGATTTTAACATGAAAATCATCTAATACGTGTCATGTAAGAACACGACTGCATGCCACGCTCCTGATGCGCTCGTGGCCATTTTGCTAGCGTCGCATATACCGAGTTTTGTATTACAGTACGTACGCAAATGGACGACGAAGGTATGCGACCTGTGCAAAAATGATAATTATGAGACGTGTATCATGTAACAACATGATTTCATGCCACGCTCATGGAGCACTGGCGGCAGTTTCGCTAGCTTCAGTTATACCAAATTTGATATTACGGGATGTGAATGGATGACGAAGGTATGATACCGGTGCAAGCATGGAAAACATGAGATACGTGTCATGTAACGACATGACTACATGTTACGATCACAATGTGCTCGAAGTCATTTCGCTAGCTTAACATGTACTGAACTCGGTATGACCCGGCGCGAACAGACGACATAGGTAAATGGCACAACAAAACATGATAATCACGACATGCGTGTCATGTAACAACTTGACTAGACGCCACACTGATGTTGCGCTCACGGCCGTTTCGCTAGCTTTACATATGCCAATTTTGGTATTCATCATCATCATCAGCCTGACTACGTCCACTGCAGGACAAAGGCCTCTCCCATGTTCCGCCAGGTAACCCGATCCTGTGCTTGCTGCTGCCAATTTATACCCGCAAACTTCTTAATCTCATCTGCCCACCTAACCTTCTGTCTCCCCCTAACCCGCTTCTCTTCTTTGGGAATCCACTCAATTACGCCTAATGACTAGCGGCTATCCTGTCTACGCGCTACATGCCCTGCCCATGTCCATTTCTTCTTCTTGACTTCAGCTATGATATCCTTAACCCCGTTTGTTCCCTAATCCACTCTGCTCTCTTCTTGTCTCTTCAGGTTACACCTACCATTTTTTTTCCATTGCTCGCTTTGTCGTCCTCAATTTAAGCTGAACCCTCTTTGTAAGTCTCCAGGTTTCTGCTTCGTAGCTAAGTGCCGGCAAGATACAGCTGTTATATACCTTCCTCTTGAGGGATAGTGGCAATCTACCTGTCATGATTTGAGAGTGCTTGCCAATTGTGCTCCACCCCATTCTTATTCTTCTAGTTACTTCAATCTCGTGGTTCGGCTCTGCGGTTATTACCTGCCCTAAGTAGACATAGTCTTTTACAACTTCAAGTGCACCATTACCTATCTCGAAGCGCTGCTCCTTGCCGAGGTTGTTGTACATTACTTTCGTTTTCTGCAGATTAATTTTAAGACCATCTTTCTGCTCTCCTTGTCTAACTCTGTAATCATGAGTTGCAATTCGTCCCCCGAGTTACTCAGCAAGGCAATGCCATCGGCAAAGCGCAGGTTACTAAGGTATTTTCCTTTGACTCTTATCCCTAACTGTTCCCATTCTAGGATTCTGAAAACCTCCTGTAAGCACGCGGTAAATAGCATTGGGGAAATTGTGTCCACCTGCCTTACACCCTTCTTGATTGGCATTCTGTTGCTTTTTTTATGAAGCACTATGGTAGCAGCACTATGGAAGCACTATGGTAAATCAGAACGAAATTGACTTTATAATGAGTGCACACCCTGAAATCGTGCAGGATGTGGAAGTGATTGGCAAGGTACGAAGCAGTGACCATAGAATAGTACGGTCTCGAATTCGCCTAGACTTGAAGAAGGAACGACAGAAACTGACACGCAAGAAGCAAATCAATCAGCTAGCACTGAGAGGGAAAGTACAGGAATTCAGAGTGTCGCTGCAGAACAGGTCCTCGTCTCTTAGTGAGGAAACCAACATTAGCGTAGATACAATGATTGATAATCTGACGCGTATCATTACAGAGTGTGCAGTGGAAGTTAGAGGCAGGGTAGTTCGACAGGACACTGGCAAACTTTCCCAGGAAACGAAGAACCTAATTAAGAAGCATCAAATTATGAAAGTGTCAAGTACAACATACAAAATGGAACTGGCAGAGCTTTCGAAGTTGAATAATAGACGTAGGTATGCGATGTAAGAAGGTATAACATGGAGAGAATTGAACACGCTCTGAAAAACGGAGAAAGTGTCAAAGCATTGAAGAGGAAACTTGGGATAGGCAAAAGTCGGATTTATGCACTAAGGAACCAAGAAGGCAACATAACTACCAATATGGATAGGATAGTTGAAATAGCGCAGGAGTTTTACAGAGATCTGTACAGTAGCTGAGACAACCACGACCTTAATACTATAAGAACTAGCAGTAACCCAGATTACAACCCACCAGTAATGATAGAAGAAGTCAGAAAAGCTTTGGAGAGCATGCAAAGGGGCAAAGCTGCTGGTGAGGATCAGGTAACATCAGATCTGCTGAAAGATGGAGGACAGATTGTGTTACAAAAACTAGCCACCCTGTTTACGAGGTGTCTCCTGACGGGAAGAGTACCAGAGTCTTGGAAGAACGCTAACATCATCTTAATACATAAGAAAGGAGTTGACAAGGACTTGAAGAATTACAGGCCTATCAGCTTGCTCTCTGTAGTATACACGCTATTTACAAAGGTAATTGCCAACAGAGTAAAGAAAACACTAGAATTCAATCAACCAAAGGAACAAGCAGGATTTCGAACAGGCTAATCAACAATTGACCACATTCATACTATCAATCAGGTAATAGAGAAATGCTCAGAGTATAACCAACCAATATACATAGCCTTCATAGATTACGAGAAGGCGTTTGATTCAGTAGAAATATCAGCCGTCATGCAAACACTGCGGAAACAGGGCGTAGATGAAGTATATATAAATTTTGGTAATACGCAAGATAAATGAATGGCGAAGGTATGTGACTAGTGCAAACATGATAATAATGACATGTGTGTCTTGTGATAACATGACTACTTGTCACAGTCAAGGCGCCAATACATTTCGACGTGACGCGGTGCACAGGCGCCGGTCCTGCTATTTACTCGCCTATGCGCACCGCGCTGCGTTGCTTTGACGCATGCACGTTTCAGCGTGTCCAGCGTCCCTCCATCACGAAAAGAGGGGGACGCAGTGTTGCCTGGATAACGCATCCGCGCAAAATGCGCCATGTCACATTTCGCACCGTTTGCCGTCGGGCCGCGCCGACGAACGCTGCTCGCACCTGGCGTCAGACTTTAGAGTGCTCGCGTTTTGCTAACGTTGCGCCACTGTGCCAAGTGCACGCGCGCGTCAACACTACATTGCACCATTCATAATGCGCTCGTGACCTTACGCTAGCTACAATTACGCTAGCTACACATGGATGACGAAATATACGACTGGTGCAAACAATATAATTCTGACGCACGTTTAATTTAAGAACATGACAAAAACAATCATAGCGTGCTCGCGGCCGTTTAGCTATCTCCACATATGCTAAATTTGGTATCACGTGAGGTGAATAGATGATGATGGTAAACGACACATCTAAACATAAAAATCATGACACGGAAGCCGTGTACGGTATCATTTACCTCCACCTCACGACGTTTGCTGATTTAAATTGACATATCAACATTTCACATTTGTGTTTCACATATCATCAATTCCCACTGTACGTGGAATCAGCTAAATTTTTATTCCATGTATACTTAAGAAGTCGCACAGCCTCAATAAGGCACGGAAGCGATGTGTAATGAGGGATCTGTGTTCCGTAACAGCTAAACTTAGTCGAACTTGTTGTTTTGTGCACAAGAGTTCGTAGGAGTAACAGTGTACGAAGAAAAACGCAAGCACATGCTTCCAAATCGCTTTTCGATTCTTGTGGAGGGTGTTTCACCGAACTCCTATTGCCTTTGTTCATGTGTAGGTCAGCCAGATGTACTGGTCAATGTGTCGACGCGCATTACCTGAGTAAAGCACCGCGCCATGGTGGTCTACTGGCTGAGGTACTCGGCTGCTGGCCGGCAGGTCGCGAGATAAATCCCGGCTGCGGCGGCTGCATCTCCGGTGGAGGTGAATGTGTTCTAGGCCCGTGTGACCAGATTGGAGTGCACCGTGAAAAACCCCAGGTGGTCGAAATTTCCGGAGCCCTCCACTACGGTGTCTCTCGTAATCATATGGTGGTTTTGGGACGCTAAACCTCACATATCATTCACTGAGGGAAGCAGTTTCATTGCGCCTCGTCTTTTAAGAGATGGAAACGTAACCTTGTCTTTGTAAGAACAGTAATTTTCATAGCCGGTAGATATGGAAAGGCAAACAAGAAATGGGGACCAAGAAAAAGATAGTTGCTCCTCCCTTTTTTGGGCTGTTATGCATCTCAACACCAACTAATCTAAACTGTAACTTGTTATCGACATCTTGATGAGACCACGTGGGAAATCTCGAGACCTATCACGTATGAAGCGCCGTACTTGTGCAAGTTAGCTTTCTCCATATTTCAAGACGAGGAATTCAATTTTATTCTTCGAGTGAAAAGCCGTCGCAATGATTAGAGAATACGTTCCACAGAAAGCGGTGCTCCCGCTTATAGTACGATAGTGCTGGACTGGTGACAATCAATGTATAGCGGATACTGGACGGGACAGATCATAAGTTACATAACACACCCACAGTGCTGACGTTAAGCAATGCAGTTTTCCTCCAGAAGCTATCATCCTCTGTGCACTCTTGGATGCGTTATACACCGAATGATGTGGATAACCAGCTAGCTCACTGTGCAACCCAAGTGAACTGAGCAGTTTATCTGTAAGGTTTTACGCATTCCGACATCCTAATTGCAGGTATTTTGCCTATAACAGTTGGACACTCTGATTTACAGGTATCTACGTGCACAGATTATTTCAAGAGAAGCTGTTAGGCAAGAGACAAGTCTGAGGAGTGTCAGGCAGAACCCACCACTGCCATCAGCATTCCTCCTCCCGAGCCATTTATCACCTTCGCAAAAAAATAAGGGACTCATAAGCTTCGCTTTTCAAAATTGAGCGTGATAGCGATATCCTGTTCTTAGTGCGTAATAGAACGACTTAGTGTGTACTTTTATCGTTTGATGGCACTCTAGAACTTTAAATAGCGTATTAGTACAATGTAATAGTAAAGTTCAGTGCAGCTTGTGCAGCCAAAGTTCCACATACGGCTTCATTTTGTGTAATAGGTAGCCTCCTTTGAACCACGAGCACACCATGAGCATACCTCACTTATTCATCAATTATTAATTATCACAATGGCTATGAAGGCGTGTATGGTATTTTTAAATAAACACACAATCATGCTATTGAGCAACGCTGATCTGTCAACTCCGTTGATCCTTGAGGCTTTGCATCGCTAGCACATAGCTGCCCACAGATTTATGTACAAGTTACCATCAGAACGCTAGGATGGTTCCAATAATCTATTATACAAAATTGTTTGAGGAGTTGGCGTGTGTGCTGTGTAGAAAGAGCGTGAATTTCTTAATGTTTTATTTGAAGCTGATGGAAACGGCGAAATAATGAATGCGATATACGTGTTCTCAGAAGCGAGGCCTTTATTTTCATCAATATTATCTACTAAAACAAAACACCATGACGTGTTAATGGAGACAAGAATCGCATCGTCATTTTTTCTTCTGACAGCAGCTGAAAACAGCTCGACGAATGGCACGTGTGATGTCACTGCTGTTCTATAAGTACTCTGGTGGATTAGAACTGCTTGTTTCTGGAACAATCAAGTGACACCTTCTCGTTCTGATATGCTTATGTTCAAGATTACTGCCATGAGCTTCGTCGTTGTCACAATATTTCTCACTCATCAGTAAGTATATTGACATAAAAATATACTTCTAGTGAAGTAGCGAAAAGTATTTTAGAGCAAATAAACAATTGTATGCTTACTCAACGAAAAAATTGTTCGTTCATCTGTGACACGATGATCAGCGCTGTCAGCATATTTATCAAAATAACATTTTTTCACGCTAAATGTGCTTGAACCTGCACCTTCAGCCTCTGATGGCGAATGTTTGCACAACTATACAGTGGTGGTTAAATATGGCAGATATTCAAACAAGGAGCATGAGCCCTTCGTCCATCTGCAAGTTCAGCTCGAAGTCACCGCTAGGTTCACTAGAGTTACTGGGCTGAAAAGAACGCAGAAAAAGCTCTGGTTGTACTGTAAACACTTGTAAGCTCTGGTTGGCTAAATACTTGTTTCTATGGCTATTTTTATGGCTTTAATGCGTTCCTTGTAAATAGGGAGTCTGTCCTCCAGCTTAGCTTACAAAGTTATCGTTACAGGCTTCATATAGCTTCGAATTTTGTTATTCATGCGGGTAATGTGATACGGCTGATGCTAGAGTGCCAATTGTTTAAAACGAGCAGGTTTTTTTTGAAAGCTTGATAATGTTTACTGGTGAGTATACAGGACACAGATGTGTGGTTTTCTTGTTATTGTGCGTACTCTACTAAAAATGAGAGAAAGAAAAGATCCAGGACAGAAAAAGACAAGATTGTTGCCAACTAGCAACCGATTTAGAGGTGAGAACATTGCACTCCAAGGATCATTAGGTGTATGTGTCAGTCAATTTGATGTCTAGACAGTCCTGTAGTTTCTCGTCCTCATTCTTGCACTTCCAGTTTTTAGTAGACTATGAACCAACTAGCACAACGAAAGATTTTAGTCACTGTACGTAGAACTGGGCTTAAGAAAATTGATGCGATCTTCTGGGTGCAACAACATTCACTGATTGTGTGCGGTGGCCTGTTAACTAATAAAGGCATCTATAATTGTGTGTGTGTGTTTCTGGGAAGAAATATTTTTGTTTATAATCGCACAGTTAAAATATTCTTATTCATATTGCTTTGAGGAAGAATAAAGAGATACTTCATCAGGCACATATGAAGAAGGTTTTTTGTTTTCAACGTGATACCTTAAGAAATGACGCGTTAGTCGCCGTAATGTTTTGATGAATTGCCAGTACCTATAATAATGAAAAAAGGCAATCAATAGGTAAGAAATAAACAATCGGTATGAAGCCACACTGCAGGCGATAACTCACGTGAGAAGCCCGTTTAAATGATTGACAACTCGGCGGCTGTATTCAAGAACACTCTAGTGTAGAGCACTACACCGCGAAGGTCTTTCAGAAAAGGAAAAGGTGCAAAAATGCAGTTTAAAAGGACCAGTCGACAAGCTCCGAATTTATTTACACCCCTGTATTGAGCTCAGCGATTTCTGGAGTAGACCTCGGTGATCATGCTCTCCTAATATTACACCACGTCAAGAAGCAGAGCCTCCAATCCGTAAAACAATTCCCTCGTTTTTCACGCACAGTGACACAGAGGAGTGGCTTCAATGACTTGACGTACCACGCAGCTCACCAATTGGTCTAAACCAGTCACGAAGACGGGCTGCACCTTTCCCTCTCTCTGAAAGAGCTGAGTGATGAGGCCGTGTGAACATTTGACACCAGATGATACCGATGTTGTGCTTGAAACTTTCATGATTTGGCGCTTCTTAATGAGATTCTTCGTTTCCTGGGAAAGTTTGCCAGTGTTCTATCTAACTACCCTACCTCCAAGTTTCACTGTACACTCCGTTATTATACTCGTCAGATTATCATTCATTGTATCTACGCTAAGGGTGGTTTCCTCACTAAGAGCTGAGTACCTGTTCTGAAGCAAGACTCTGAATTCCTGTACTTTTCCTCTCAGTGCTAGCTCATTGATTGGCTTCTTGTGTATCAGTTTTTGTCGTTCCTTCTTCAAGTCTAGGTGAATTCGAGACCGTCCCATTCTATGGTCACTGCATCGTACCTTGCCAACCACTTCCACATCCTGCACGATGCCTGGGTGTGCACTCATTATAAATTCTATTTCGTTCTTACTTTCGCCGTTAGGGCTTCTCCATGTCCACTTGCGGTTTCCTTGTTTTCGGTAGAAGGTATTCAAAATTATTGCGTTCTGCAAATTCTACTAGTAGCTCTCCTCTGGTGTTTCTAGTACTGATGCCAATATCTCCTACTGCCTGGTCTCCAGCCTCCTTTTTCCTTACCTTTGCATTAAAGTCTCCCATCAGTGTAGTATACTGTGTTTTTACCTTACTCATTTCCGATTCCACGTCTTCATAGAAGCTTTCAAGTGAAGCGTCATCATGGCTGGATGTAGGCGCGTAGGCCTGTACCACCTTCATCTTGTATCTTTTATTCAGGTTAATTACGACACCTACTACCCTTTCATTAATTCTATAGTGTTCCTCTATGTAAAATAGAACTGGCAGAGCTTTCAAAGTTGATTAAAAGGCGTAAGTTATGCGATGTAAGAAGGCATAACACTGAGAGAATTGAACACGTTCTGTAAAACTGAGGAAGCGTTAAAGCAGTGAAGAGGAAACTTGGAATCGGCAAAAATTGGATGTATGCACTAAGGGACAAAGAAGGCAAAATAACTACCAATATGGATGGGATAGTTAAAATAGCGGAAGAGTTGACAGGGATCTGTACAGTAGCCAGAACAACCACAACTTTAATACTATAAGAACAAGCAGTAACCCAGGTGACACCCCACCAGCAATGATAGAAGTCAGAAAAGCTTTGGAGAGCATGCAAAGGGGCAAAGCTGCTGGTGAGGATCAGGTAACATCAGATCTGTTGAAAGATGGAGTACAGATTGTGTTAGAAAAACTAGCTACCCTGTTTTGCGAGGTTTTCCTGACGGGAAGAGTACCAGAGTCTTCGAAGAACGCTAACATCATCCTAATACATAAGAAAGGAGATGACAAGGACTTGAAGAATTACAGGCTGATCAGCTTGCTCTCTGTAGTATACAAGCTATTTACAAAGGTAATTGCTAACAGAGTTAAGAAAACATTAGAATTCAATCAAACAAAGGAACAAGCAGGATTTCGAACAGGCTACTCAACAATCTACCACATTCATACTATCATTCAGGCAATAGAGAAACGCTCAGAATATAACCAGCCACTGTCCATAGCCTTCATAGATTACGAGAAGGCGTTTGATTCAGTAGAAATATCAACCGTGATGCAGACACTGCGGAATCAGGGCGTCGATTAACTATATATAAACATCCTGGAACTACAGGGGATCAACTGCTATCATTGTGCTTCATAAAGAAAGCAACATAATACGAATCAAGAAGGGTGTAAGGCAGGGGGACACAATCTGCCCAATACTATTTACCGCGTGCTTACAGGAGGTTTTCAGAAACCTAGAATGAGAACAGTTAGGGATAAGAGTTAATGGAGAGTACCTTAGTAACCTGCGCATCGCCGATGACATTGCAGTGCTGAGTAACTCAGGGGACGAATGGCAACTCATGATTACGGAGTTAGACAAGGAGAGCAGAAAGGTGGGTCTTAAAATTAATTTGCAGAAAACGAAAGTAATGTACAACAAACTCAGAAAAGAGCAGCGCTTCGAGATAGGTAATAGGGCACTTCTCGTTGTGAAAGACTATGTCTACTTAGGGCAGGTAATAAACGCTGAGCCGAACCACGAGATTGAAGTACCTAAAAGAATAAGAATGGGGCGGAGCACATTTGGCAAGCACTCTCAAATCATGACAGGTAGATTGCCACTATGCCTCAAGAGGAAGGTATATACCAGCTGTATTTTGCCGGTACTTAGTTACGGAGCTAAGCTATACTTAGCTATATATATATATATATATATATATATATATATATATATATATATATATATATATATATATCCCCGTCAAGGTGGTCTAGTGGCTAAGGTACTCGGCTGCTGACCCACAGGGCGCGGGTTCGAATCCCGGCTGCGGCGGCTGCATTTTCGATGGAGGCGGAAATGTTGTAGGACCGTGTGCTCATATTTGGGTGCACGTTAAAAAAAACCTAGGTGGTCTAATTTTCCGGAGCCCTCCACTACGGCGTCTTTCATAATCATATAGTGGTTTTGGGACGTTGAACCCCACATATCAATATCAATATATATATATACTTTATAATATAATATATTATATACTATATATATATATATGCTAAGTGTATAGAAATGTATCTCCGGCACAAGCACTGAAATGACACCCGAAAGAAGGGAAACGACAACGTGCTTGTTGTGAGCTGGACTCTCGAGTTTCCCCGTTGGCCTGCATGGCTGGGCGTTCTGTACAGTGTTAGCAAGACACGCTGTCGGCGAATAAATCTTCCCTGTAACATCTTTTTGGTGGAAGGTGTGGAGTATTCATACAACCTGGCTCTGAATCTCCGCAATGGACGCCACCTTTGTACAGCCGCAATGGCTGAAACCGGCACTCAGGCCTCGCTGTCCCCGCCGGCTCCGTCACCAATGATTCCCTCCCGTCTTCTCGACCCTGGCACGTTTCCCGGTTTCGACAGCACGAACGTCGAAGAATGGCTCGCATTTTTCGAGCGCATCAGCAAGCACTACATGGGGGACGAGACGCTTATGCTGGCAAATGTTATTTTCTACTCACGGGGTACTGCACGTGGCTGGTATGAGGTGCATGAAGAATATTAATCATCTAGGACATGTGCAAGTAGTATCTTTGCGACTTGTGCGGTAAGTCAGTTGCACTTCAGCAGCCAGCTGGGAACTCGCGTCGCGTGTTTAATCATTGATGGAGTCGTACGTTGCATACATCGAAGACCTGCTGGCACTGTGCTGGAAGACTGACAAAGGCATGACGGAGGCGGACAGTATAAGCAGTGTGCTGAAGGGTATTGCTGACGATGCTTTCAGCATAATTATCTGTAAGGACTGCACCACTTTCATCATCATCATCATCATCATCATCATCATCATCATCATCATCATCATTTGTTTTCCCTCAAGGGCCCCTGACAGGGCATGAGATAAAGGGGAGGGTGCGAACAAAGATACACAAAGGCAATTACACACCAAGAACATAAAGTAGGATACACTTCAAGAATTGGCTGTCGACTCCAACATATCCGAATGCCGACAATTTGTACAGGCTAAAAGCAGGTGAATGACCCACCTCTTCACGAGATTTCCGAACACCATTGCGACTTCGTCCTGCGAGGATTCTGCGACGCCCTGTCCACTTGCGCCTGGTATTATTATTGCAAGAATGATTCACCAGGAGCTGAAGGCCATGGTACCCGCTTCGTACCAGCCCCCTGTGCAACAGAAGTGGGCAGTAGTCTCGCTTATTGAAGCCGTTGTACATCAGGAGTTCACCAACATGGGCGTGCAGGTTCCCCAACCCGGCAGGCACATGCCGCAGCCCACGAGCACTCCCGTCCTCAACGCTGACGCCCGTGGTGCTTGACTTGTCACTGCAGCAGCTTCAGCTCCTCGGTTTTCACCACGCTACCAAAATCCATCTGAGTGGCAAGACGACCGACCCATCTGCTTCTCTCGCTCTTGTGTTGGGCACATTTCCAGCCATTGCCGCTACAGATGGTATTCCCGGCCAAGCTTTCCTAATGACTGCCGTCAGGATCGTGGACACAATTCGCAAACCGCTTTTTTGGATGACTATCTTCAGGACTCTTCCCCTCACCGTTATTCTCAACACTCTGAACCGTACTACGTGGACGTCGTCGCCTAGAGAAACTAGCTAAGCCACTCGCCGTCAGCTTAGGGTCACCCGTCGAGCTCTCCTCAACGCCACCGCTCTCCGTCACCGGCCTAATATGGTCATCCTCCCGGAAACTGACAAGTGCAACTCCTTGAGGTGGTGCTGAGTTGACGAATCGGACCGAAAACCTTCAACCGACTCCGAATTGATGATTATATTTGGTGTTTATTGGTGCAAGAACCATTTGATAGCCAAAGAGCACAAGTTCATGGGACAAGAGATGTGAACAATGATTGTGATTAGCCGCTGTTGAGGGCCTTAATATTCTCCGTGCTACGGTGAGTAAAACATAGAAGTAATAAAATCACGGCCATGCAGTGAAAGGTGCGTTGTGTTATTGAATGAAAAAAGTTTGTGATTATAGAACCATCGTGGACAAGTATGGCATTAGCACAATTGCCTTGATAGTTCGCACCCTTGCGTCCAAAGGCCGTGAGGCAAGTGCTTTGTTGAGTGTAGCCACCGCAGTGGAGACCTCTCTGCAGAGGTCTTGTTATGGAATGCCCGGGTATATAATATAAAACGTACGAACTTCTCTTAAAAAAATCTAAGAACAATTTATGTGTGAAAAGTGTTTCCTACAGACGAACATTGCAGGACGAAGTGGTATCTGTTGTCGGTAGATTAATGAAAGTGTTGTTTTCACATCGTGTCTTATTCTTAACACTGGATGATAATGTGAAGTATGGTGAGCGCTTCTCCACATCTATCACACAAAGGTGGATCGCTACCAGCAAAAGAAATGAATGTATAAAGTATTTCCTGTTCTTATCCTTGTAAGTATTACTTCTGTGTTACGTGATTTTTATACTGGCAGTCAATGACAAGTTGCGGCTTGATGACATGCAATTTATTATATGTGTGTGTGTCCCATGTGTTCTGCGAATAGCCCCTGAGCTTTTGTTTTAGAAAAGGTTTCAAGTCGAGTGCAGGAATTTGTATTAATGTATATGTAGGGGCTTTGTTGGTGGATGCAGCTAGCTGGTCAACCAGAACATTGCGTTGTATTCGCGGTGTCCTGGCACCCAACAGACTGCAACATGCTGCTTGGATGAGTAGACTGGGCATAAGAGCGAATTAAGCGAGACAAGGGCAAGGTTTTTGTGCTTTTCAAGAGTTTTCCGAGCTTTTACTACGCTTAGAGAATCTGCATATATTATTGCCTTCTGTAGTTTTATTTGTTTAATGTATTAACAGCCGCAAGTGTCGCATAAGCTTCGCCGGTGAAATGCTTGCATCACTATGCAGAATGCCGGATTCCGAAAAGCATGGGCCAACAGCTGCGTACGAGACAGAAGTGTTGGTCTTTCAGGCATCCGTAAAGAACTCAGCACATGTGAATTTCTGTAGTAGTTCTAGGAAGTATGGGTGAATATGTGCAATCGCTGTGTGTGTCGTAACGTCCAAGAAAGACACGTCGCAGTCTGCCACCTGCCACTCCGGCTCTGAATTCAAGACGCAATGTAATTCCAGTTTTTTCATGGCTTCTCTGTTACTGCTCTAATCGACACTGGTGCCCAGATATCTGTTATGAGTTCTGCGTCTTGATTTTGCTTGTAAAAGGTTCTCACACCTGCTCCGTCGTTCGAGTTGCCAACGGAAGCCAGGAATCAGTGCTTTGCATGTGCACTGCACGCGTGACTGTTGCTGGTCACCACACTTCCGTTCTCTTCCGTGTCCTCGATGCTTGGCCACACGACAACATCTTTGGAGTTGACTTCTTAACCGCCCACTCTACCCTCAACGATTGTTCTATTGGCATTCTATGGCTTGAGTTGCCTTTGTGCACCGATTTCAATCCTCAGACTCGCACTCACCTACAATCCGTAAAGTCTTTACGCCTGCTGCCCTAAGTTTCTAGAAACGTTTCTATGCCGCCCTTTCGTTCGTTCCTGATGGAAAGTATCTGGTGGCTCCCCTCATTGATTTGACCCTTACGCACCACATCACAGTACCATATACCATAGTGTTGCTAACGACACGGTGCTACTTCCTGTTCTGAAATTCTCCACGTCAACCCAGGTTCTTTCTCAAAACATCACTTTAGCCGAAATTTCCACCCTAGAATAAAGTTCAATTGCTTCTTTCACCCCTGACACTGAGTCCATGGCGAAAGCTGTCATCACCCCGCAATATAAGGCCTTTGTATATCTGGTGACCTCTTACCTTTCCAAGTAGCAGCACTCCGGGTTTTTTCATTTTCTTACAAGGATATATTTGATGTCGAAGACCGTCCCTGGCCTGCACAAGCGCCGTATCCCATCGCATCGACACCGCCGACGCCATTCCACTTCACAAACGCCCTTACCGCGTGTCTCATGCTGAGCATCACGTTATTCGAAGGGATGTCACTAAAATGCTCAGAAACCACGTCATTGAGCCTTCATCGAGTTCTTGGCCATCCCCCGTGGTGTTAGTTTAAAAGGTCAACAGCTGGCACTTTTCCGTCTACTACCGCCACCTGAATCGAATCACAAAGAAGAACGTTTATCCTCTGCCCCGAACCCATATTTCGCTCGACTGCCTCCACGGTTCCAAGTATTTCTCGTGCCTTGACCTGCTATCAAGATACTGGCAAATTTCGGTCAACGAGCCCGACCACGAGAAGACAGCAGTCATCCCACCTGACGGCCTTTACCAATTTAAGGTCATGTCTTTTGGGCTATGCGATGCTCTGGCTACATTTGAACGTATGATGGAGTCTCTTCTCCGCAGTTTCAAATGGTCAACCTGTCTTTATCTGGACGATGTGATTGTTTTTTCGCCTTCCTTTGAAAGCCATCTGCCTCGTCTCTTGGCAATTCATGACGTTTTTCGTAGCGCTGGCCTCCGACTCCGTTTATTGAGATGAGCATTTGAACGCCGACAGATTAAACGATTCAGCCACCTTGTTGACGCAATTTGTTTCCAACCCGACCACGACAAAGATCATGCAGCCCGCGAATTCCCGGTTCCGCTTTCCACACAAGATGTTCGCAGATTCATAGGGCTCTGCTCATACTTCCGCCACTTCGTCATCAACATCGCAGAGGACCGAGAACATTCTTTCGCGTCGCTGATAACTGCTCTCACACCAGCACCTGTGTTGACTCATTTTGATCCAACCACTCAAACAGAGGTACGCATCGATGCAAGTGGGCATGGAATCGGAGCTATACTCGCTCAGATACAAAATGGCACCAACCATGTTATACTCTACGCTAGTCGCCCACTGTCGCAAGCGAAAAAAAAACTATTTCATCACTGAGCTGGAATACTTAGCCCTCTCCTGAGCCATCACGTATTTCCGTTCATAATTATACCAGTCATCACAGACAATCACGCGCATTGCTGGCGGTCAAAACTAAAGGACCTTACGGGAAAACTCGGTCGATGGGCACTACAATTACAGGAGTACACGTGCTCGGTTGTGTAAAAGTCTGGAAAGCTGCACATCGATGCTGACTGTTTATTTCGACACCCCTTCGATCCATCAAACTCCTCCGGTTTGGAATCCGATGCCTGCGTTTTAGCCATCACTGACTTTGTGCACGTGGCGGACGAACAGCGCCGAGATCCATTGCCGCTCTCTATCACTAACCGCCTTCAATCGCACCATAATGATTCTTCACTTGGCAGATTCCTGCTCCAAAAACATCGTTTCGCACCGCCGCAACTTACACCCCGACGACGTGGAACCTTTATTCGTCGTACCACATCACCTGCGCAAAGAAGTTCTGCAACAATTTCATGACTCTCCGACTTCCAGACATTTAGGCGTCTCCAGAACTTACGAACATGTTCGATGACGGGTATTTCGGAACGGTATTTATCCCTTCGTTCACCGTTACGTTGCATCTTGTGATCTCTCCCAGCGCCGAAAAAAACCTATGACCCTCCTCGCCCCCCCCCCCCCGGCCAGTCTCCTTCAGCCAATTGAAGCTCAGGTCGAGACGAGTGGGGTTGGACTTGCTAGGTCCCTTTGCCACTTCAACTGATAATAAATGAATTGCAGTGGCCACAGATTATGCCCCTCGGTATGCGATTACTCGTGCGCTACCAACCAGCTGCGCGACTGACGTTGCTGCCTTCCTGCTCTACGACATCATTCTACAGCATGGCGCTCCATCCCACCTACTCCACGAGCATGGTCGCTACTTTCTATAAAAAGTAGTATATCTTGTATGTTAGATGATCTACTTCGATCTTGTGCTACCCATCAGAACTTCCCCACATCTTACCACACTCAGACTAAAGGCCTTACGGAGTGCGTCAACCGCACATTGACAGCCATGCTTTCTATGTATGTATCTAGCGACCATACTGATTCAGGCACAGCTCTTCCGTTTGTCACCTTCGCCTACAATTCGTTGCGTCATAAAGCAGCCGGGTACTCACAATTTGACCTACTTTTCGAAAGTCATCCCTTACTGCCCTTCCACAGCCTGCTTTCGTTTAATCAACCATGATTTGATCCGGTATGTGGGGTTTAACGTCCCAAAACCACCATATGATTATGAGAGGCGCCGTAGTGGAGGGCTCCTAAAATTTCGACCAACCTGGGGTTCTTAAAGTGCACACAAATCTGAGCGCACAGGCCTACCCCACTTCCGCCTACATCGGAAATGCAGCCGCCACAGCCGGGATTTGATCCCGCGACCAGCGGGTCAGCAGCCGAGTACCTTAGCTACAAGACCACCACGGCGGGGCATCTGACCAACCATTCTCTACTTCGTATGCTCAGGATGCCATCACCCAAGCCCTCATGGACGCTTGCTAGCGCGCGCTCGGTTATCGTCGTCGCAGACAGCATAAATGTTTTACGACCGTCGACATAAGGATGCCGTTTATTCTGCGGGCTTTCTTGTTCTCCTGTGGCTCCCATCTCGACGTGTTGGCCTCTGCGAGAAACTACTATCGTGGTACCAGGGGCCCTACCACGTCGTTCGGCAGGTCACACCTTTGACCTATGAAGCTTGCGGGATCACAAAATCGTCGGCTGCTACACCCAGAACGGAAGTAGTCCTCGTTTCTCGTCTTAAGCCCTGCAAAGCCGACTCGGTCACTTAACCCGCTTCGAGATGGTGCCTTACCAGCCGGGGTGATGATACGTGCATGGAAATGTCACATGAGCACAAGCACTGATATTACACCCAAAAGGAGGAGTGTGACAACCTGCTTGCTGTGGCGTGGAATCTCGAGCTTCCGCGTTAGCCTGCATGATGGTGATGGTGCACTCGGTACAGCGGCGTGAGCAAGACCCGACCCATGGTCGGTGAATAAATCCTCCCTGTATCTATCTATCTATCTATCTATCTATCTATCTATCTATCTATATATATATATATATATATATATATATATATATATATATATATATAGTATATAGATATATATATATATATATATTATATATATATATATATATATATATATATATATATATATATATATATATATATATATATTATATATATATAGGTATGGGATATGGCACAACGGGAGCGTTGTCAACAAGGATAAATATATTTATTTCCCAACAGTTTCGGGAGGGGTCCTCCCTTCATCAGGGGATGATATATATACATATATATATAAATATACATATATATATATATATATATATATATATACATTTATATATATCCGGGAGATAACACAGTGATGTGAGAATCAGCCGACAGTGTACATATAATTCATGCCACAATGAATAAATTTTCTGTAATAGTCATACCTATATTCGCGCTCACTGAGTTTTACCACTCGCAATCGAAGGAATGATGGCAGTTTAAGTATGCAAATCTGTATACGTAGTACAGTTAACTTCAATTCTCTTTGTAAATGTTGTTTTTTCTTTTGTTTCAGATTACATGTGTCCAGCGCAGTTGGGTACTTTGCGCTACCAACTGTCTGCCATAATACAGTGGTAAGGTGTAATGCTAATAATGCAGCACAATTTTTTTATTTGGATACTTTAAGGGTACGGAGGGCATCACATAGGGAGGGGGGATTTATAAGGAATGGAATACAATCATTTTTATGCAGCAACACGAAATACAGAATGCACCAAAAGAAACTAGAACTTTAAGGCCGAAACAATACCATTTCGCGAATAACTAGTAGCAATTCACAAATAAATAACAATTCACAAACAAAAAATAACATTTCACTACTGAACACAATCGAAGATCACTATAAAAACAATTAAGCAGTCTATTTAAAAGTGTTACACGCTCGACAAACTTGTGGAACACTAATTAAAAAGTCTAATGAACGTTGATAGTGGCAAGGCTAGATGGCAGTGAGTTCCATTGATCTATTGCTAGTGCAAGAGGTGAACTCCTGTATTTTGCAATGTGAGCAAAAATGGCTTGACCTTAGAGGCGTAGTTTAATCTAAACGAATGTAATGCGCGGGTATAATATAAGATCGCGAAAAAGCGTGATGTTATGGTAGAAGGTGTGAAAGTACCATAACCGGGCGAGTGTTGGACGCAAGGCAAGTTAATGACAATTAAGAGTGCTTTTTAGTTTTGCGACACATTGAAATTGAGAGAAAAAAATAATTTACGTTTTCGCTGGATGGGTCATTTATTGTTATCATGCACAAGGTCCATAATCAGACAAGAAGTCTCAAGAGACTCCGCCCAGATAACCTAAGCTCGGCCGCCCATCGCTCTCACTAATAAATAGAAGCCATGCCCATGCCACCGACAAAGGTCTCCCAAGTCGGAGTCACCGCCGATTCCGCTCACGACATTAGTCAGGAGTGAGCGCCCGTCGAAAATGGGCGTTTGCGCCTTTGCGCCAGAAATACAGTGCATTCAAAAGCTGTATACGATTATACTTACGCGCAACGTTTTCAGGGAATTTCCAATGGTATGTCATAAAATGCATCGACATTCGGCAACAACGTCGCAATGATTCTTAGGGTATCGCAACACGTCTCGAAGTCTGGCGAAATAGTGCCACATCTCATCCCTTCGCACCAGATCTATCTATCTATCAATCAATCTATCTATCTATCTATCTATCTATCTATCTATCTATCTATCTATCTATCTATCTATCTTTCTATCCATCTATCTATCTGTCTGTCTGTCTGTCTGTCTGTCTGTCTGTCTGTCTGTCTGTCTGTCTGTCTATCTATCTATCTATCCATCTATCTATCTATCTATCTATCTATCTATCTATCTATTTATCTATCTATCTATCCATATATCCATCTATCTATCTGTCTGTCTGTCAGTCTGCCTGCCTGCCTGTCTGTCTGTCTGTCTGTCTGTCTGTCTGTCTGTCTGTCTGTCTGTCTGTCTGTCTGTCTGTCTATCTATCTATCTATCTATCTATCTATCTATCTATCTATCTATCTATCTATCTATCTATCTATCTATCTATCTATCTATCTATCTATCTATCTATCTATCTATCTATCTATCTATCTATCTATCGATATTGATCAATCACGTTAGTTCGCAGGCATTGAAATATTACCATGGTTCCAAACATGATGATGCCATCGCACGATTTGATAGGGGAGCTTATTAAGTGTTATGCTAATTGTTCCCTGCGATAGCGATGTTGCCGCCGATAAGGAATGGCACCAACCTGTTATAGGGTGAAGAAAAGTCTAGCACAGCTTCACACTATTAGTACTGCATGAACAGCGAGACTGGAGGCTTCAGTAGCATACCAGCGAAAAGATATCCAGCATACCGGCTTTGAGATAGCCAATTAATCAATGTATATGCTGTCTTTCAATTCAGGACAGCATCGTGGACAGTCCACACTGGCAGCTTTCGAAACAGTGTCTGGCCATAGCATTCAAGAAACTAAATGCCTCTAGATAACATGCCAACTTGCGTCGAGAACACAATCCATGGAAAGCTAACAAAACCTACCTGTGGTTTCTTCTACTTTCATGTTCAAATTTGCGAAAAACAGAACGTAGCTTGTCTTGAGAGCCTACATCGGGAAAACCTCGCCGTCTCACAATGCATAGTGCCACGCATCGAGTCAAGCCATGTTAGTTTTTCGAAATCTGGCTGTTTTCACTTGTGTCGCACATCCACATTATCTTTTTTTGAAGATGACAGTATTTCTTGGGGTACTTCGACGCTAAAGTTTTGGTCCGTCTGTCTGTGTGTTCGTCTGCTTTCCCACTGAAACGATAACGACACGGCTAAAATCCGACCAGATCCACAGCACCCACAAATATTGCTGTGGCTTCAGCGTTCATACCTGTGCTATTGTCGAATAAAAAGAAAAAAAAACAGGGCATATAAGAGGCACAAAATTGGCACGCCAATACTACGTGGTGTGTTTCTTCATACTCGACTCGGCATACATAAGTTATTCTAAGGACCGTATTGTATATCATGCTGCCCTGACAATGCAACGTTATGAACAAAAAAGAAAGTGTTCTCTAAGCTTTGCTAAGACGACACGGTGGTGGCACCTACCCGTCGCCTTGCATTCTACACATTATGACATCCGAGACAGGCGCGCACACTGCCCGCTTGCCATTTCAGAGGCCATTCTTTCGTTTTGCATAGTAACTGCCAGATGACGCTCATGTCTCAAACCGTATAGAGTTACTGTACATGCTAGAAGTAGCCCATGGAGTAACTCTAAGATCGTAGAGTGCCTCAATGCACTGGTTCGACTCCACTGCACGCAATGAACCAATGGCTCTAGAATGCCATTGACCGTTTTTTTATTGCGCAGAACATCAAATAGACGTTTTTGCACTCTCTCCAGATGCAAGATTATCGGCTTTTGATGACATTTGCCTTGAAACTTGCAGATACAGGGTTCATTTTTTATTCCACTAATACCTCGAAGAAATACTCTCATCAATGGTTTCACAACAGGTTGCGGTCTCTGCAAACGTGTTTTACAATTACTGCAATAAATCGCAATCACAGCGCAATGTGTAACAAAAAGTAGCAAACCAGCAAACATATTTTTGCTCTGCAGTCCTAACGCAAATCAGGTTGCGCATATAAATATTGTTTGAGTATATGGAAATGAAAATTTGGCAGATACCACATGCCATCAAAACCAACGTCCTACAACGCACGTGGACAGAGGGGGATAGTTGCGTATTTTTTTATCAAAACGTTACAAAATGATATAAACATAGTACAGACGTTATACGTAGATATGTATGTATGAACAGTAACATTTGCTTCATATAACCAGTTCCTTACAGTTACAAAGCGGTAAAAAGAGCAACATAGCTATCACCAACAAAATAGTGTTAAGCAGGCGCTAGTAATAGCATTTATCCACACCCACTCTGAGCATCGCAGGAACTATATATCAAAAGAAGATATTAGGCTAAACATCGACATTGTTAGAATTATACCAACATTATCCGATTTGATCCTAGATTTCAAAATTGGGTAATGTAACTTTAAGTGCCCCGATAAGAATGACAGATTATGTAGTATGCATTTTGTATGTGACCCAGTTTAGCTGTTGCAGAGTGTACGTAGGTCAATATGAACGATGGAGCAACGCGAACTGAGGGAATAAACCACAGTGCTCACACCTTACTTATCATTGGATGTCGCCACTTGCAATAGGCATTGTTGCTTTATTTGTGTTTTAAAAGAACGCTTCTTACCTTCATTAACACCCAAGTCAAAAGCGATGTGTCTCATCGAACCCTCGTTGACGAGTTGTACAGGTTGCCACAAGAAGTAAATGAATGCTAAAATAAATTCTGCTCACGTGTTTTTTGGTGCCCACAAGCAATACTGACTCGTCAGTGCAATTGTAACAGGGAGGTATTCGGTAAAATTTCGGCGAGGTAATTCTTTCAGAAGCAACAGAAAAGCCTCCCCATTCAACTGTTCAGCGGGGGGATAACAGGACCTACTTTTCTCTTTTCATCCGGCATTGACTACTCATTTTACGGCATTTTACTCGGCAAAATTTCTGCGGCTGCAGATTATGTAATAAAATTATCAGGATGAACTGCCTTCCCAAATGATAGCGGAGTGTTTCTTGTCCTATTTAGAATTATTGACCATAGTTTCTCACCCATGGTCACTTGCTTTGGCAGGGCAATATTCTTCAAATCAAAAAATATTTGCCTAGCAACAAAAATTGCTCCATATTCATTACGCATAATTTTACCTAGGCTCGACAACTGTTCTTGGGAATGGACCGACAATCAATGTGCATGCAATATCTTTATGTGCGTCGATGATTTTGTGATAATTTTATAATTGTCTTCATCTGGCCACTTACCTAGGATTAAACGCCAGGTTGTGAATGCTTTTCAGGCTCCTTGTGATGCTCGTAAGGTCACCTATGAAGTTCGATGCAACTGTTTCATCTGGTTTATTGCTTTACCTAACTTTTTGGGATTGATGTTAGGCTGTGCCGGTATTTTACGTTTAAAATGACGAATGTCCTTTCGGTGTCTGAGTCTGCGCTTTGACAGATAATTAACAAATTGATTATTTCGAGCCATTTTCCAAATGCGATAAAAAGATTTCTCCTTCCCATGAAGACCAGCTTAAGAATGCCAGCTCATACTGGTTATCATGGAGACAACGATTTCGAGACTCTGGAAGCTGCTGTTGTTTTAAGCTTATCGTGACACATTTTTACTTGAAAGTATGAAGAGGTGAACAGGTAGGAGTGGTAGGCCAAAGAAACATTTATGAGAGAAACAGCTTGAAGTCCCACTTTAGGTAGATCAGATCTCACACAGTATATATAAAAATGTTGTGGGGCGACAGGTCATAATCCTGTATATTCAGTCCCCTGCAAACACTCGCTAGCCTATTCTTAGGAGTGGCTCGTTAAAAGAGTAGCTATCTAGTTTTCACCACGAAACACGAGCGTTGTTTCAATAACTACGTCACACATGGGGTTTACAGCATTAAGATGACCTGCGATAAGGTATGTATTAGCCAAACCATCTTTCCCATCAATGCTAGGCTACCAAAGCATTGGCCTAATTTGCACTTAAATAATATCGCTAAGCCGGCCCGCAACTGCCATGTATGTGGTGACCACCCACATTTCAGTAATTTCAGCTACCTGAGAAGAAGCAAGAGCTAGAAGAAGCGTGATATGATGCAGGCATACTACATTAGAAAAAAAAGTTGTGAAAACAATCAGCACATTATCGTTTTGTGTCCTATCGATTCAGTATTTAGCAACCACGATGAGAAAGGTGATACTGTTTTCTTGCAACCAGTGAGGCCATAGGTGACAGTGTGGTACCGAACGTGTGTTGTGAGGTTTCCTCGTTGAACGCTTCTTCCCCATAAAGGCACAGTTGTTGGTTCCAGCGTTGTGTGCCTCCGCTTTTTTTTCATGCGAGAAGATTTTGCTCGCTTTCCTTCAAGCCTTTTGAGAGGCAGCTCCCAATGATGAGAAACGTTTGGAAAGCAGGCGCTGGTGCGATGCAAGCAGCGTCCATAAAAATCCCACAGCACGCAATGAAATTTTAAGCTCACACCTCCCTTAAGCAACAACCTATAACGTTGTAGCGCAGTTGCGTTCGGGCAGAGACTCTGGAAGGAAAGTGTTCCAACAATTTGGTGAATTGAAGTTCCATCTGTTTTCGCTTCATGCTATTACCCCAAAAAACACATTTTGCGCCTGACAGCTGCGTTAAGCCGGGTTGCGACTACACATTCCCTTATGTCATAAGTGTTGCATCGTGTATCAGATGCATATAATCCGTTTGCAGAGCTCTGCCTGCACGGTATGTTCACATTGGTTTTTTTGGTACCATACGTACTTTTTTACAAAGAGCTAAGCATTCTTCTGAGTGGTCGTTGCGTGCTGAGTGGTCGTTGCGTGAAAGCCAAGCAAGGTTCCCGTTTATGGCCATGGCTGGGTTTGTGAGGCTCAAGGGGAGATGCACCTTGCGCTTTCATTAACCCACGTCACTTAAGCCCTCCAGTGCAGCAAAATAACTCTACAGATATGATAGGGCACGACTTTTACAACACGCATGAATACATATATCTGGGGAGGTCGGAAGCTCCACAAATGGAAAGTGAAAACCGAAACTACTTTGTCCATTGGTCGTACGTAAGGTCGCATCAGTAGTTGTCGTAAATGTCGCGGGCCCATCAACATTTACGAAAATAACGTGACGTACTTTACTCTCATTACGAAAGCGCCTGAACAACATCTTTGTCAACCACTTTCACAAGGGGAACGCCTTGTGAAAGCCTTCACAAGCGAACAATTGTGGAATGGCAGCGAATTTTTCTAGCAAAAGTTGTACTGCTTCGAAAATGTCTTCTGAGCACGCCATCTCAAAACTCGACCGAGCCTTTGTTTCGTCTACCACGCTGCGGCACTTTAATCTGCTCTTGCTGCAGGACAAACCACGCCACACAGAACTGGTCTGGGACTCCACCCACACGAGTCACTATGACAGTGAGTCCGCTCGCCAACACACCAGAGGATTCGTTAAGCGAGTAGATGGCTCGTCTGAGTTGGACGCCCTTCTGCTGGAGCACCTTGTCACCTACCACGACATCACCCAACACTATCACCTCGAATTGTATGCCTACCCATCCCCTCACAATAGCCTTCTCAAGATGTCCCAAATCGCTTCGCGCATCCTGCAGACCCACACCTTTCCGTGCCCCGTAGTGTACTCCTTCATACACACAGGCGTTATAGTTTCGTATTGCTGTCTATGTGGAGGCGTTGCTTGGCTTAACCACATCCTCTGGGCTTACTCGAAGGACCTAACCCCCGCCAACCTCAGTATCGCCACCCCTCACCGAGGAGCCAAGGGGGGCTTCTTTCCAGTACAGACCAAGACGAGCAGACACGGGACCTAGCAAGAGCTGACGACACAATCGAGAAGCACGGCCTGGCAACATGAATTGCCTGCTAAACCTCCCCTTACACCCACAACTTAATTCGTAGGGTTGTTTCTCTCTCACTCACTCACTAACTCACAGTTGTCATTGACCTTGTAGAAAAAGCCACGCAGAACCAGGTGCGCGCGGCTGAACAGAGACGTGTCTACATGCAAATGAGGCTCTCGGTAGTGATGAGGTCACATTCCTATTTGTAAATACTGATTTCTAATAAGTGTTACTATGTCGACAGTGGGCTCGTTGAAAATCACCCGTTACTGGTTATTGGTACGGTAAGGTGATACTCCGTCGACGTTATCGGAGCCACTTGTCATTTCGCTCTGCCGCAAATATTGCTGCCTGGGTAAGAACGCATGCTCATCGTTGTTACCTGCAAGAACTGCAGTGTTCTCGATGACACGTGTATGATAGTCCCATTTCCAACATGGAGGCAGAAAAGAGCAAGAAGGTAGTGCTCCACAATGCAGCAGAAAAAAAACAAACAAAAATGGAAAGGTTGTATCTGAGACACGCATGCGGGAAGCTTCAATTCACGTGGGAATCCCCGATTTTGCCATAGTGCATAGGCTTTTGAATGCGTATTATCTGGATTGCTGCATAATAGATTTCCTGTTCTTGACAATACTGAAATTATACCTCACAGCTCTTGCTTTGACTGTGATTGTATCAAAAGCCTATAATTCACTCGTTCACTGCTTTTTTCAGAGTTGCACTGATCCGCAAAATCCGGAACCCGAATGCGGACCGAACTGCCGATGTGTATACAGTGAGACCCCTGGTTTGGGTGGTAGAAAGTTGATGCACTGCTCAGCCTAATAAAAACTGGGTTCGACATGCAAGGAATGTGTTTGTACAATTGCTTTTGCTACAGATATGAAGTTACGTCTATGCCTCTGATAAGCCGAGCTTACCATTTCTCCAATGAAAGATGGGAATAATAACATCGAAGAAAAATATACAGTTTGAAATCCTGCACACGGCGGGAATCCATGTTACGTGTGTAAATATGTGCTTAGGAGTGAGCCTAAGTGTGAATAGGAGGGTAAGAAACAACGCTCGACGCGGGACGCGGGTTCCAAAGAAAGAAATATTTGCTCCAAGGAAGTGGTACGCCTTCTGAACTTCTGTAACCATGCACTGGCAAATACCATGGCACTTTGTCGTTAGTCAGCTGAATTTTATTCTAATTTTTGTCGACACGGCCTAATCAAATGTGAGGTAAATGGGGCGCGTTTTTTCCTTTATTAAAGGTACGTACCAAGTAATTGAAATCGTAAAGACTTTTGATAAACGAACTCCCGCTAAAACTGGCTCCTACAAGCGTCCAGATAACGTCACATAAAATACAAAGATAACAAGCTCCAGCAGAGACATTTCAGTTGGCGCTGCCTTGCAGCGCGAAGCCACAAACACATAAAGAAGAAAAGGAAACACTGTCGGCCGAGAGTAGACTTGCTGTGTATGCTACTTTTAGGCAGCATATGCAGTAACCCTAGCCTAGAGCGGCCGATCGCGTTCTGCAGCCACGCACCGAGCGTGTGGCGGAATGCGAACAAAGCGTGCGGTGGGTTCGCTCGCAAAACAAAGTGGTGGTAATGCCCTTTTCTGCCGCAAGACGCCGCCAGCCTTATTTAGGACACCGGCAATGTGACAGTGTCTGGTCACCTAAAGGAGTGCAGTTAGACCTCCTAGATGCTTCTCTCGCCATGACCAGGGTTACTGTTGGCGGATACTTTGAGCCAAACTTGTTACTTTAGAACCCTCTCTGGCTAAGAAACTTTCATGTTGGCGCCATGACTACTTGTTCTTTACAGTAAACATTGGTTCCAGCGCATTTGCTAGGCAATTTTCTTATTATTAGTACGAGAAAGAAAAAAGATGCTACGGGCCAGCCACTGCTTTCAACATTTTCTGAGGAGAAGCTTATGCGCAGGTATGTCCAGCCCCAGCAGAAGGCTCGCACGCATCGAAGCATCTACACGCAACGCACACTGCGCCTGCAAAGAAGGCGTGGGAAGTTGAGTGCAGGTTGGCAGACGCGTGGCTACCACGCTGCTTACGCTTCCCGCTATATGTTCTGACGTCAATTTGCAACGCTGATTCAGAGCGAGCATTTTCGTGTAAGCTTGAGAAAAAAGAAGGCAAGATCTGCACCGAGAGGAAGCTAGTATACATATACGCTAAATCTAATAATTTTGTTGTGTGGCTTTGAAAAGAAAGAAAAATAAACACTAATTTATCGTCTGAAGTTCCTACTGACTTATTGGCTGAGATTTTCCTAAATTACTCCGTCTGTGGCAAGAAGTCTGTATTGCACAACTATTTCCAAGCTGACCTAGCGTGTACTAACCAAGCCGATATAGCTGCTGCACTATCTGGTACAAAATGTGGTTCGTGTAATGATCTGTCAAAAACTAAAGTTTCTTCTTGTGTCCTGGAAGACTAATAGTTTCCCAATTCACACTTGAACCATGCTGCATTCTGTCACTTGATGAATATTTCTCCTTTGTTTATAAATCAAGCAAATGTAATATACACATAAAGAGTGTAATAGTATTTTGTTACGCAATAACAAGCATAATAGCCTCGAAATTCATCATTTACCCTGCATCTTTAACAAAGTATCGACGTTTTTGCCTCTTCTACCTATTTCAAAAAGTATACCACGCCAGCGACCTTTTCAGCATATTTATTTCATCACTCCCCTCTTTGCCCTATCACTTGAGTTATAGCTATTAGGTAGCGATTCTTTTGTGGAAAAACTGAAGCTTTTCTACAGCCCACAGCAGCCGCAAGTGACTGAAATCACTTTCGTTGCAGATCAAGTTTTGGTGAGGCAGGAACTAGTATAGCAACAAGTACTAGTCTTACGGAGGTGTGCTCATTGCTTTTAGGGCCGAAGCTCCTTATAGCATCCCCTAGTCGGTCTGTGATAGCCGTCACTCAATCCAGCATACCACCCTAGTAGCGTCTCCTTTATCAGTTAATACATGGCACTGTCCTTTAGAGATGTATGCAAACTGCATTTGAGTGACAATATACTAGCTGGCGCTGTACGCGTTGTTAAAAACAGTGGACATAGGGCACAGGGGAGGAAGAGAACAACGAGGGATGCGCGTGTCACGAAGGTTCTTAGATCTACGCCGCAATAAAACGGTCGTCGAAACGCTCAGCTCTGCTCTTCATCTCCAGGCGTATTAACCCTTTAAAGCCGGCTTTCCTTGGAAGAAATCTTCAGATTTCAAATTGGCGCCGAAACCCGACCCGGTTTCAAGGAGGACCATGGAACACCGGCGAAACAAGAGAGCAGCTCGACAGCGACACAGCACCAAGTTCACCAATGTCGTTGATGAGCTTCTAGCCTACGATGAATACGACTTTGCGGGGCTTAGCACCATTCTTCAGCGCCTGGAGAGAAGCACCAATGAGCTCGCCAAGGCTAACGAAGCACTGCACGCCCACATGACGAATGACGAGGTGCTAACGGACATGGACTCGGTGCTAGAGTACGAGGACCGAACTCCAGGGAGCGTTGGCCTCCTTAAACATCACATCCAGGAGCTGGCTGTCTGAACATCAGGGCCAGCCAGGTCCAACGGTGAGTTTCCAACCGACTCATCTCTGCCGCGTCATGCAGCCCCATCAGATATTTCCGCCGGCACAAGAGCATGGCTTCCTATAAGCTAGACCTAATGAGATTCGACGGGTCACCCACGAAATGGATACCATTTTGGGACCTTTTTCGACACTGCGTATACGAGAACCCGCGTCTCAATAACGTCCATCGGTTTCACTATCTCCAATCTCTTCTCGACGGCCCTGCGGTAAATGCTACTTTAGGCATACTCACAACCGACAACAGTTATGAGGACGCCGTATCTATACTTAAGGAGTGGTTCAGAGACGTGCGCATGATTGAGCAGAGGCATATCGAAAATCTTCGCACTCTACGTCCCGTCAGTTCGTCGGCGAATGCCAGTGCCCTGAGAAGCCTTTACGACTTCGTTCAAGTCAACAT
Source organism: Rhipicephalus annulatus (assembly GCA_013436015.1). Classification (NCBI taxonomy): domain Eukaryota; kingdom Metazoa; phylum Arthropoda; class Arachnida; order Ixodida; family Ixodidae; genus Rhipicephalus; species Rhipicephalus annulatus. The sequence continues at coordinate 390,967 of WOVY01001654.1, read as the reverse complement.
AAGAGGCCTCAAAGGCCTCGGCGTCTCGGAGTCCTGCTACTCTGCCATGTTGTGCGAGTATGCGAATGAAAGCGATTCCACGGGAGAAAATGGTGGAATATCACCGACGACGGTGACTTGAAGCGTCAAATGTGAACCCGCTGAGCTCGGAAGAAGAACTTCGAAGGTTGATTAAGTACCTACGCATCGAGGATGGAGTGCAGAGAGCTCACCAGCTACCAGTGACGACTTACTTCTTCCCGGCAGCCCTAAGAGTCAACCGATAGCTTCAGCTGCAGTCTTCCCGGCAGCCGTCAGAATCCGCCGACAGCATGAGCCGCAGTCCTCTAGAACAGTACCGTTACGAAGGAGGAGGCTTGCCTTTTCTGCCAGAAGTAACACTCAACGCTGGACTGCAACGCATCGCTTCCTGATTCGGAAAAAAAGCGTCTCCTGTCGGCAACTCGGTGCTGCTTCAGATGTGCCATAAAATGACTACGAGCAAGACACTGTCGACGGAAGGTGAGCTGCTCACACTGTCATGGAAGACATGCTTCTTCGATGTGCTCTAGACAGGCTAGTAGAGCTCTTCATATAGTGACGCCACCACAACACGCTACGAGCAGTACCTCCATGTACGCTGTGTCAGATAGAAATTGGAGCCTTGATACTATTGCAAACATTCAGAGGATGGATAAATAGCGCAAAGTGTTCCTGCTATATAATGCAGATTCTGGATAATTGTAGCTAGCGCTCTTTTATCAAAGAAGACGTTTCCCGAAAATTCAACCTAAATGTGCTGGGAGAAATCGAAATTACCGACGACTTGTTTAGAACCGAACATGGTGGGCGATGTACGCGTTCAAGACTAGTTCAAGTAACTTTGCAAAGCCAGTATGATGATGTTCAGCATGTCATTAAAGCCATTGAAATAGGACACATCTGTGAAGCCATTGTTGAGGTACCACAAAGTCATGAATTCATCAAAGGGTTTCAGAATCGTGGTCAACGAGTGGCTGATGCACTTTGCTTTTCCCACATAGCTCAAGAACAAGGCATCAGCCTATTGATTGGCTCATACCAATTGTGGAAAGTCCTTGGAAGAGACGTCAGTTAGCATGATGACCACAAAGGTACCATTTTCATTGAAACAGCACTAGGTTGGACATTCCAAGGACCATTAAGCAATGAAACCATTCATCCACGCACAAATGCAAACGCTTTGTGTATTTCGGACGGCATTGCTGTATGAATGATGAACAGATGCAGGAACGTGCAGGCTCTAATCTGAGAAATTTCGGCAGCTAGAAAGCTTAGAGACTACTATGCAGACTTACCATCCTCTCACGATGAAACAGTTTGCAATGCTTTCAATGGAACCATTGAGTTACGTGATCAAAGATGAAAAGTGTACACGCCTTTGAAGGTTCTACCAACAGACCTGCACAATTATCGTACGGAAGCGTTCAAGGGGCTATATGCTTGGAAGGAAAACGCTGCGGGCATTGTTTCTCGAGACACGTCAATAAAGTCGCTTGCAGACAGGGAGAATTGGTAGCAAAGACCAGTTTGGTTGGCAAAAGACAAAGAATGGCTCAAACACTTGACCCCCAATCCAGGTGATATTGAAGAAGATGCGAAAGAAAAAGCGGAAAGTAGACACCGTTACCGGAAAACAACGATTTGACCTTGCATTGGCAGTCCTCCTAGGTTGGGCGAGATCTACGCAACACGTCGACAATTTGGAATTTAAACCCATTTCTTGCGGAAGAGGATCGATTGCTGAGAATTCAAACAAGACTTCGGAATGTCGAGTACCACGAAGTCATGAGACACCCGATTCTGCTTCCCGGTGACCCCATCGCCACTAAACTCATCGCCACTGACTTACACCAAAGGCTTCTGCACGCAACAGTCCCAACAACCATCGTAGAACTTCGAGAGCGCTTCTGGGGCACGAAATCATTCATTGGGCTATTCACTTGCGCGGTAGTACGCGCTGTTCATCTAGTTTCGCGCGCAACAGCAGACAGTTTCTTTGAAGCCTTTCGGCATTTCACTGCACGTCGTGGATTCCCTTCAGCTGATTTACTCTGACAATGTTTTATGCTTTAAACGTGAACGTTTAAAGCATGCTTCTTCGCGAACTTCGTGCTGTGTATGACACTATTAGGTGAAGTGAGGTCGGCGACGATCTGTCTGCTCATAGCATCAGATGGAAATTCTCTGCTGACCGTTCTCCTTGGTGGGGCGGATTTTGGGAGCGTATGGTGAGGTCAGTGGAAGACAACTTGAGTAAAGCTCTATGAATGTCTCTTCAAGATTATGGTCAAATGAGCACGATCCTAGGAAAAATTGCAGCAATCATGAATGGTAGAACGCTGACGTACTTGCATTCTGCTCCAGAGGAGCCAGAAATCTTAACACCTGCCCATTTCTTACATGGCAAGCGATAGACGGTGCTCCCCGACTTGCAAACTGCAGACGTGTTGGCCAACTCCCATATAGAGCTTCTTAAAAGTTGGATACAGCCACAAAAGCTACGAAAAGACTTCTTGAATCGCTGGTATAAAGAATATTTATTACTCCTTAGAAGCACTCATACTAGGCCAGTGATGGACATTACTAGTATTGCGTAAGGCGATATATTGATAGTGCGCTATGATGCTCTGCACAAGTTGTGTTGCGAATTCACACGCGTTTAAAGAACATTACGGGACACCACGGCATTGTTCGTGCATGTCACCTAAAGCTAGCAGATGGCAAAATTGTAACATGGCCTATTCAACATTTGTGTTTCCTAGAAATGCGCCCGCTGCAATTCGTGGGCCCGTAGTGTTAAAAAAAGTGGACATAGGGCGCAGCGGAAGAAGAGAAGGCTCTGCAATGAGTGTGCAGTCCAAAATATTCTTCTTACTGCTGAATAAAGTGACCGTGAATTGAGTTTACATTATAGTGATGGGAATCATTACGAGCCATCTAAAACATTTTAAATAGAAGATTTGAGAAACATTGTTACACCAACTTATCCGTTTTACTATGAGCGTCTCAACGAGCCATTCCAGGCAATTTTCATTAGGCACTAATTTTTATTGTCTGATCTCAATTGGTAACTTGTAGATACTTCATGCTAATTTTTGTGGCTAATAAGATAAGTGTCTGTATAGTCTACATAAAGTGATTCACTATGAATCGGAATCGATAGCCCAATCTCACAAACCTCATGTGACGACACGGTAATGACAGAGTATGGAAAAAAAAAACATGATAGACGTTTTTTGACACATAGCTCATAAATTTGGTCCTTGAGGTATTCATCATTATCATGATCAGCTAACCTACGCCTACTGCAGAGTAAATGCTTCTCGCATGATCCACCATTTAACCCGCTCTTGTGTTTTCTGCTTCCATGGTATACCTGCAAACTTGTTTATTATCAGCGGTCCACCTAACTTTCAGTGTCCTTCTCATGCGTTTGAGTTTTTGGTGATCCAGTCAGTTACCCTCAATGACCAGCACTTATCCTACCTAGCCGCCACGTGTCCGGCTCATGACCTTATCTTATTCGTGATTTCAACTATATCCTCAACACCAGTTTTTTTACAGTTACACCTATCATTTTCCTTTCCATCTAACCATGTGCCATACCCAATTTGAGCTGAACCATTTTTGTAAACCCCCAGTTTTCTGCTCCGTGGTCGTGGTGGTGGTGGCAGTGGTTAGAAGATGAGAAAAGGTACCTAATTTCTGCAACCTGGTCGGGAGCACGGCGCAGTGCCTGAACCGTAGGTAAGTACCGGCACGATGCAGCTGTTATATGCCTCCTCTGGAGGGTTCACCATTCATGATTCGGGAATACTTGCCGAAGGTGAACAACCCAGTTCTTATTCTAGTTATTTCACTCTCAATGTTCGGCTCTGCAGTTACTACCTGTCCCAATTAGGTGTATTCATTTTTCAAAGTAAAGAGCGCAAAAAACGAAGACAGAGAAGTAGGAAGACACAGAGCGAGCGCTGACTTATAACGAAAAAGTTTAATTGAAGAAACATTATATATATATATATATATATATATATATATATATATATATATATATATATATATATATATATATATATACACGGAAGCGAAAAAGCACGACTAACCAGGAAACACTTTTATTAATCACATAAGTTTCGGCTGGTGGGCCAGCCTTCGTGAGGGTGACATGTAATGCAGCTTTCGTAGCCATTATATACATTTCTAAAATGTTTTGGGACATGCGCAATAGCAATCGGCAGTGATTCGACATGATTATACAAAAAGGCAAAATACATTTAGTGTGAAGATGCAATGCGTAAAGTAACAAGGACACAGTGGTCACCTCTTATCATTAGAGCCACATCAGTACGAGTGAAAGAGATTTTAAATATAAATATGGCGCATGGTGTGGAAAGCATTATGATAACCATGCGTGCAGATTGAAGCACATGAACGAGCGGTATACATACTAAAGATAAACATGTAAACTGAGTTTGTTAAGGCTGGGAACAAGGATGGTTCTACCGAAAACAAAAATAAGAAGTAAAATAACAGAAAATGAACTAGAAATCTCGGAAGGGTATGAGACACCTTAAGTGGTGCAAGGTAGATTAGCGAGTGTGCTGCGTGTTTCGTTTATTCCAGAGTTTAGTGTACCGAACTTGTAGATTAGAACCGACTCGCGCATTTCCCGCTCATGATGTGAGCGAAACCGGATTCCAGTACCGATTGCTTTATATTGTCAAAAGATTGACCAGGTATTGCTAGATGTTTCGACTAGAGGCAGATTTGGAAGGGTTTTGACGTGCGACTTATGATTATTGAACCGAGTTCTAAACGGTGTTTCTGTATGGCCAATATATTGTAGATTACAAGATATCGCATTCGAGCATGTATACTACGTTGGAACTGTCACAATTTAGATTGCCCCTGATGGTTAACCGAAAGCCAGTGGATGAACTGGTGACAGTTTGCGTAGTTACCATGTGCGCACACACCTTGCACCGCGACTTCCCACAAGAAGCGCAGCCATTTTGTTTACGGGCAGCGAGCTTAGACGATGAAAGAATATCACGGAGGTTACGCGCACGTCTGTACACCACTGTACAGACTAGACTCACTGTTCGACTAGAGTCAAATGCCTCAAATGTTGTTATAACATTCAGAGAAAGAACAGAAGTCCGACTTCAGCAAGCAACAGTCAGTAACTGAAGTGAATTTCCTGAATTATAGTGATGTCATCGGCATGCAAGAGGTAAGAACATAATGAACTACAAAAAAACATGATTGACGTACGTAGAATAATAGTGGGCCCAATACTGACCTTTGTTGGATCCCACAAGTGTCTGTACAAGAAAGACGTTTGGCCATTTACTAGCAATATAACATGATCTGTTAAGCTAGTAGCTATGCACCAGATGCACAGCAGGACAATATTAGGATGTTTAACCAGAATCAGTGTCTGGCTGACTAAGTCAAAAGTCTTTCTCCAGTCAAAGTAGACGAGGTCCACCTGTCCCTCTCTCAGAAATAGGTGGGAAATTCGCGTCATGAATCAATCAAGATTTCTGGTAGTTGAGCGGGCAAGGAGAAACTCGTCCTGATTAGAAATCAATTTTTTGTGCTCAAATGCATTTTGTGGAGAAGGGCCAGCTCAAAGATTTCCGATGTGGCACACAGTGAAGAAATGGGGCGATAAATAAAAAACATCAGTTTTGGAGCGCGACATAAATTCTGGACGCACATTTTTCTGCATGCTGAGAAATGTGTTCAGGCAGTTATTGACTATTGTTGTCTGTACTGGGCCAAATATACTACCATATATGTAGGAAGAAATGTCATCTGGGAAACACAATCAAGATGGTTTTAAGCACCTAGTGAATCTGAAGATGAGCTTTGCATCTAGAAACACACCGCTAGACTTGATCACTGGCTGACTTGATCACTGGCTTGATTTGTTGTCCGTTCTAAGTGCTTCAGCATGTTGTCTGTTCTAAGTATGAGCCTATAGGCGGATGAAACAAACGTGGTAATACATTCAGGGATGGCATGCAATTAAACGCTGTCGAAGTCAAGTATGTTGAAGGACTCGGCACTTTTACTAAACCGTCTGCGTATATAGTTCCAAAACTGAGACGGCTTGTTAGAAGCCTTTTTGTCTAAAAAATTCAATTTATTAACTATGGTCCCGTTCATATGGTTGTTAGAGAGAGTTCATCATAGCACCACTTACAATTTTTTTACCGCAAGTAACGGCAATTCCGCATGGTCAGACTCGTATGATGAAGCTTTTGAGCAGCTATGGCACATTATATCTTCGGCACTGACCCTCCGTCAATACGACCTCAAAGTGACTACAAGATTCCAACGAACGCCAGCGGCTTCGGCCCTGGTGCGATCCTACCACAACAGAAATCCGGCTACCACGAGTACATTATGTCGTATGCCAGTCGCACGTTAATCAAGGCACAAAGAGACCACTCTGTCAGAGAAAAGGAATGCTTAGCCATAACTTGGGCTTTCATCGAAATAATTTTATACCTATATGTTTGTCCTTTCGACGCAGTTACCGACCACCACGCCTCACCACGCCTTCTGCTGGCTGTCCTCTTTAACGAACGCCTTGGGCGTGAGGCGCTTCGCTTGCAGGAACGCGACAACAGCGTTGTTTACAGATCAGACAAGAAGCACTCTGACGCCGATCCGCTTTCCCGATCATCGATATCTCTCGATGTGGCTTCTGCATTCATATTGTTACATGAAAGAAGAGACGCTGGATTGACGAGGCTGTGGACAAAATATGTTATAACTAGCAGTTGCGACGTCCCTGGTTAATCAGTGACTGAGCACTAGCAGAGCTTTGTCCCCTTCGTCAGGCACACACGCGCATCTTTAGCATCTGTGTGACCCATCGGCGCAGCCGAAATCCCAGTGTAGCAGCGCAGAAATCCCACTCTTTTTATTGTGCTGAACTTCTCCCAGGATCCAAAAAGCACACCCTCTCCTTGCACGCTTCTTCCCGACGCTACTAACTTTGCTGTCCGCGAGAGCGTCACTAAGTGGTAAAAGTATTCACCCGATGGTCGCAAGTGGCTATTTGCGATTGCTCGGCACATGCGTTGTGAAATATTTGAACACTTCCATGCTGCTTCTCATAACGGTCATGCCGATGCTGCACCTCATAACGGCAACGCTTGTACGGAGCTGGAATGTGTCGCTTCGACCTCCAGTACGTTCGCGCATGCATAGGATGCCAGCGATGAAAAGTCCACTAGCAGCCCTTTGCCGAATCGCAATCATTACCCTGCTCGGCTCGTCCTTTCTTTCTCATCGACATACGCCTCTAGTGTTCATTTCCCGGCAGCTCTTCGGCTATTGAAAATGTCGTTGTACGAGCCGGTCACCTGATGCGCTACTCCGGAACCGCAGTACTTGCGGCCGCTACGGCGTGCAAAGTCACAGTTTCATTGTGCCAAACTTCGTTCTTCAGCATGGAGCACCACGTGACTGCTCAATGTCAGAGGGGCGTGTTCCTTTCCGAGGTAATGCAAGTCTTTTGGCTGCATGCAATATTCTTCGCCGCAAGTTGAAAGCTTCAAGCCGCCAACGAACGGCCTGACGAACAAGTACGACCCCACTCTCGTCGGCATTTCCATTATGTACGTCGCCTCGAATCACAGCAACTGGTGCAATGCTGTGCCGTTCGTCGTTCGTAACATGCGCTTACAACACCGCTATACAAGTTACCACTGGCTTTTCGTCGTTATTTCTGCTATACGGGCGGGAGTTATCTTGAACCACAGATACAATGCTTCCGTACCGACCCAACACTCTCGAGTGCCAGATGCGTGGTGTCTGATGCGGCCAAATACGCAGAGGACTGTAGGCAGCTTGCACGTACCCTTAAGGCCACCGCACAAGGTCACGAAAAGCTGTGGCATGACCGCGACGTGTCTACACAACATTTTGTGACTCGCTTGTTCAGTTGTCAAGCCCCACTACGCAGCCTTAGACTATCAACAATGTTCCTTGCCCGTTATGATGGTCCCAGCCGCGCAATTTACCGCACACCCTCTGTCAACTACGCCGTTATATCTGCGACGCCATCGCACGACCTCAACCATCGCGGTCATTACACGGGGCATGTTATACGACTCAAGACATATTATGACCATGTGATCTTATTTGGGACGTAGTCGTCAGGACGGCTCCTCTTCACTCCTGGGGGCCATTATAGATAAAATTCTGCGGTTGTTGCCATGCACGAGGTCTCCATAGTGTCAGAGCGGTATTGCTCTGACTGCGAAGTCATCCGTGCTTTCCTAATAAAGGGTCGTGTGACAGTAGAAATACATCAAAAAAACTATAAGTCGACTGCGTTCTTGAAGTGCATACGTAGATTTTGAATGATGGCTCGTGCTGTTTTGTTGCGCAATGATCATTTGATGGCCAATGAGCGCCTTTGAAAGGACGAGAGAAGGCGACAATGATTACGTATGACAAACAACCCTTTCCTATTTCTCGAGTATAGATTTTTATTTTTTAAAGCTTGAAATGTGTTAGTTGAACTATCCTCTATTCGTATGCTGCACGCGAATTTTCCCAAAATTGTGACAGTAATGGCTTACACTTACTTCTGTTTGAGGTAATAAAGAGAAAAAATCTGAAACAAGTAACTCAAAACTGTGCGTGTCACCCGCACTTAAAAAGGAAATATAGGGCAGATTCAATAGCTTGTTTCTTGCACCTTCCTTACTTCATTACAGGTGTTTCATGCCCTGTCAACCATTTAATGGCAATAAGAAATTAAGATTTACCCGACCATGTAATCCCCTTTCAGACTCGTGAATATCGCTTTCACTGATTCGCAACTATTGACAAAATGTAAGCTTTTATATTGAAACAGCTTCGAATACACTGTTTAGAATTTCTTGAGTCGTATTCTTCAAATTTTTACGCAAAAAGCATGCGAGAAATAGTAATATTTGTGATTTGTACGTCTGCATAAGCAAACCTGCTTATGTAAAAGGCAGCAGATAAAGCGTAGTGTTACAGGAGAAGTACAAGAGAGTCCAACATAGTGAATCAGTGGCAAAGGTGCTCGGCTGCCGACCCTGAGTTTGTGTGCTCGACCCCGGCCACAGTGATCGCGTTTAGAAGGAGTCAAACTGGTAGAGGATAGTATAGTGGGCGATGTCAGTGCATGTAAAAGACCAAAAGATTGTGAAAATTTTCGAAGCCAGTCATAGGGCATCCCTCATAATCATTCGGAGGTCTTCAGACGTAAGACACGAGGTATTATTATTTAAAACAAGAGATGATTCGGTATCTTGTACCGTAAACCCATACCCCAGCTCGCTAGGGTACCAGGCAGCATAACTTCACACTGCCCCTAAATAGGGCCCCACAACACTACCAATTTTTTCGAATTTTCCTTTGGTGCTTCTGCATATTTCGACTTTTACAAGAAAAGAGTAGGATTTTGTCGACCAACCTATGCAACTAGTACTTCTGCTCCTTCTTCTCCTGTATTCAGCATGCGGACACAGTAAACAGACGCATTTCGAGAGTTTGTGTAAGGACGGCTACGTGCTTACAATGAATACCCATCTCTCAGGACACAATTTCCAATCAACGATTTGTATTATGATCTACTGTTCTACCTTTCTTTCACAGCAGCGAAAGAACACAGCCGCAGTAATTTTGGCAAGAATCCATCTATGTTATGCAATAGTATTTCGAGAGTGATTATTTTCGAGTAAGATTAAGATTAAGACGCAATAACGCATTCGATTCATTGGCGTAACCAGTATTTCCTGAAATGTGGAATGGTATTCCCGACAGTCTTGTCGCATTGATAACCCTTCATTGTTTTGTCACAAAGTTACAACTATTTTTTCATCACCAGTGTCTTCAACTTACCACCTAATCTTGTGCAATACCGATTGCTAGCTATTGTATAAATTGTTACTGTAATAGGAAGTACCTTTGCAAATAAGCATCTCTGCATTTTTTGTTTTTCAAAACCCAATAAATATACAATGTATGGATGACTACGATAGTATATTCAACACAGCATTGAGACCGTAATAATAATTCCTTATCTTAATCCCCTGCATTTAGGTAACGCGAAAAAGGGTTTTGAAAGAAGTATTGAAAATCACCACCAGATATCTCTACTCCAGCTACATTATTAACAATCAAAATGAACTATGCATGCGTTTGAATGTGTTTTGCTTAGAAACTTGCATCATAATTTGTTATTCAATTAGCGAAAGCAAAAGAATCAAATAAGTACAATAACGACTGCAGCTTTCTGTAGGAAATAAAAACAGCTCATCCACACAACAATTATCTTAAAGCATAAAGAAGTGCCAAAGTGTGTTATGTTATTGTGGAAACTTGATCTGTGCACTAAATTGGAACGTTTTGTATGCTCATATTTTGAGGTGATTTACACTTGAGAACCATCAGTGCACATGAAACGACTTTCAAGCCTTACAAAAGTCTATAGAGAGAAATTGACTTACCGAAGACTCTTTACAAGCTTTTCAGTGGCGAAAAATTATAGAAGGTAGGGTGCTGCTGTAGCCAACATACCTTTCGACAAATGGTCCTTTCTTCAAAGCTGCTTCTAATTGCCTAAAGCAATGTACGTATGTATGTATGTATGTATGTATGTATGTATGTATGTATGTATGTATGTATGTATGTATGTATGTATGTATGTATGTATGTATGTATGTATGTATGCTTCGTACCATGTTCACTAACGAACACAAGAGGAGAAGGTAAGCCCGAGTACAAGCGCAAGCTTGAAGCTTCCATCCCTCTTGACCGTCTGTCTTATTTATATGAAATTGGCACGTACACGTCCTCAAAGATTTTATACTCTTCTAAAAAAGCAATTAGGCTTCTTTTGGGCTGTGCGTTTAATAGACGCGTCATAATTTTGCAGATATCTTTCCAGTGGACTGTGAAATGAAGCAATGTGTGAGAGTTCTCACTATTTTTAATCCATTTTACAAAAAAAATTCAATACAGCGCTTGTTTACGAGTTCCCCTTCTCAAGTGTGGCATTCGCAGCAGCACAATTTGTTTGACGTTGTACTACAATCACCTTAACAAGGCGGCATGTCAATCATCTGACTCGCACGACCACAGAAGAGGGCTCTTCGTTAATCACGTACACTGCAAGAGAAAATAGCAGTTTTATGTTACCCTCAACCAAGAGGTTCAGCTGGAATAGTTGGTGGGGGTTTAGCAGGGGGAGACAGCACACAATGGCGAGGACGTAAGAAACATGGTACCGTGGGTGAGCTTGTCCACTTTACTTTTCTCGTTGTCGTCATTTCATGCTATGTTTTATTTAATTGCTGTTGCCGTCTTTTTTACAGAAAATAAAATAATAAAAAGAAAAAAGTGATAAAAGCACTTTTGGTTTTTTTACGAAACACAAGAGATGAAGTTTACTCACTACCACCTATAAAAGATATGAAACGCTTGCATTTTAGGGTAAAAAGGTATCGGTTAGTAAAACCATCATATTAACGAATGTGTTCCCACACAGACATACGTAACGCAAATTGAGAGGTCCATTTTTACTGCCACCTACAATGGCAATTCTGAATGCAATAGTGCCGCGAGTAATGGCTGCCTTCGTGAGAATGAACCCAAGGTAGCCGTGAAAAAAGATACATGCATACAGTAGTTCCAACAATGAAAATATTTCAATATGTTGGAATATTTAAACTCATCTCGATAGTGGGCTTCTTAAAAGGCGTCACTGTACACAAACACACCTGCCGCTGCCAAACACACCTGCTGACAAACGAATACACTTTTGAAAAGTAAACATTTTCCATCATCGCAACCAACTGTTTGTGCCAAAGCGCGGAGCATAAGGTCGAGAAAGTGAAGGAAGCAAAGTACACTTTGTGAGTTTCTGCTCACGACCGCTATAAAGAGTAGAGGTTTGGCACTTTCTCTGTTAGTGTAGCTGGATCCCCGCCGTAGTCCACATATCCGATGTTACCCAGTGAAGAAACGCTTTCTTAGAGATAAACGCAGGGTTATTTACATGATAGATCAGGAAGGCTCATACAAGTACAAATGTCTTCGGCTTTTATGGCAGTCGTTTCATATAATAGGGTCATATAGTAGAACAGGTTAAGTCTCAAAAATTCTTAGGTGTGTCATTTCACGAAGACTTAACCTGGAATGAAAGTATAGCTAAGTGAATACCAGAATGAAGTAAAAGAAGCAGATGTCTATACAAGCTAAATTATATCATACCACTGTGGTAGAAAAACACAAATTATTACACTCTCCTACTGCACACTTGAGTGGGGGACTTCAATGCAAATGAAGTATCATAAACTGCTTATTTTGCAAAAAAAACAAAACCTGAGAAGTTTTGAGAATTTCCATAGTCCCATACATGACTTGCGGACAGCGCCACTATTATTGAAATACCTTATGCTCAACGCTAATCAGATTTGTTACTTCAAATTACATCAGCATATATTATGCAGAAGACAGTATAGTTTGCAGGATCCTCGTAGTATACTGTATGGTTTTCATACTTATGTTAAAAGGACTCCAACGATGCGAACTATTTACGGCTGGCAACACACATCTTTTCAGATACTTGCCTTTCTAAACAATATCAACTGCCTTCTAGCTATAAATAGCAAAATAGGCAATAAAATGGTCAAGAAGGCACTAATACGAAACAACATTGAATCTTCTTGAGTGTTTGTTTCTTTCTCCTTGCCTATGATGTATTTTATGTTTTTATTGGTGCTAATATTACACCATATGACTATTTCTTAAATGTTTCCATTGTTTTTCAAGCATCTCTGTGTATGTATTACAGCTAATGATGCACTAGTACGTTGCTAACTACAATTTCTTGTGTATATATATGCTTACGATCAACAATGCTTCATTGTTTGTGTATGCATTTCTTTGTTTACATGTGTATGTTTTTATATTTTTGTCACTCATATACTTTGTATCTTGCTAAGTGCTTATGATGGCCTACGTGCCTCACTGCATTTCAAGCATAGGCCCCTTATCAGGCTTTTAAGCCTTTTGCCTTCGCTTCATTTTCTGTTCATGTACACAATGAAACAAAATAAATGAATAAACAACACAAAGGTCCAAAAAAGTCAGTGACCACTGCTCTAACGAATCACGCAACTTGAAGTCTTAGCGGTCCACCGACGAGGAAGGGTGCAGACATTGCACCAGTCAGCTTATGAGGAACATGGGCAAAATTGTCTTATGGGTAGCACGAGCGCACCACACAACGATGCATTAGGCCAGTGGCTGCCTTGAAGACTCTATACGCCGGGCGAGGAAGTTGAGTCTGGTGGAGAGAGAAAGTTCAGGTCACTTGTAGAGAAGATGGCCCCTGACACGAATGTCAGCAGCAGTCCATGGCTGTGTTCATGTGTTCAATTCGTTAGAACTGCAACAACGACGCCGTCCCATGCTACCGAGTCATCGCTGCTTTGTGATCACCTCGCGTCGGCGACAATGGCTGATTTTGGGTGGTTGAGATCTTCACTTCATGAGAACTGCAACAGTGACGCTGTCTCACGCTGTTCAACCGCGCTCAACAAAGGGTTGTTTACGAAGCCTTTACCGAACGTCTCGTAAACCGACCCCAGAGAACTGCCTGGCCCACCTGCAGGACAACTTCATGCTTTGTGCTTCCGACGAGGTGCTATATTAAGTGAAAGCATTCTTGCAGACAGGCTCAGGCACACTGGCGTCTGCTACGACGAGTTACTGGGCCAAATGTAACACTGCATGCCTATATGTTAGATGCGTAAGCGTTCTTCAAAGTTCTTGTTTGTTTGATTTCTCTACTCTGTCTCCATGAATAAGTTGCATGCAAGGTGCATACTGTGTTACACACTTGTCAGCAGGTGAAGGTGATATATGCTATGAAAGAGTTTTTTGATGCTAATACCGCTGCTCGGCATTCAGGATAAATGGACAGACGGTGGACGAAACAACGACCCACGTACCTTTTGGTGGTGGGTCTTTTTTGATGACAACAGTAGATCCAGAACTTGATGAAGGGATCACTATGTTCGAAGTATCTTCCGCGCCCTTTTGGACAATAATGGTTTCACCTGGTGTCGAAGTATGTGAAGTGTAGATGAGACAGTTAGCACGAAGTCAAATTGCGTTGCTAAACTACAGGCACAATAGCGTGCGTCTGTTCCACGTGTGTGCAAACACGCGCACACGCAAACACACCAACACAAAAACACAGTAGTACCTGATATACCGATACGCAATGTTACGAAGCACACATTGACAGTTTTACTACGCACGCACGCTCATGTCCTTACGCAGATGTCACTCTAAGAAAATAATGATGTATGTTACTTTCTTGTTTGTTATTCCTGACCTAAAATACAACACTTTTTAGAGAGACAATATGATGAGGATGAATAGACAATCATGTGAAGGAAAGTATAAAGGATCTGGTTTGTAACAATTGTATTGTAAATGGGAAGGAAGAAAAGTGAACGAAAATCGAACCAAAGTTTTCTCTATTTTCTTTCTTCAAAGGGGCGCGTTCACTTTCTCAGGTGGTCATTATGCTCTCTTAGAGATTTCTACACGCTCATTTACAGGGAGGGCGGGAGGGGATCGCCAGGCTTGCACAGAAAGTGCAGCACAATCATAGCAAAACCTGGAAGAGTGGGCTTTGGTAGCCTTTCTTACACAATATTTAGGTAAATGTCTGACGCACACTTGTTGGTACCCACTGCGCAATAAAAAGTCATTATTTTTGTGTAGGAAGCCACCATTCACTATGCTATCTTTCGTAATTTCATGGAGAAGCGTGGTATCGGCTTAACACTTGCAAACAATATTGTGCGAATTTTGTGTTTCATACAGTGGCTGACAAGGATGAATAATCACGCCTGAAGTGAGTATGTGCCACAGTTAATAGGCGATGAACAAGCTTTTGTAAAGGGTTGGAGCCTTGGATGGCCCACTCGTTACGCAGTAGGCATTGTGTGGCGCCTGGCCATTCTTTTGCTGTTTTAGAACGCTTCATTACTCGCATTAACGCGATTCCTTTCCTTACATCAAGACTGCCTAAGGCAAGTTTGCTAATGAATTCCAAGCATTCGCGTGGATCAGCAGTAGATTACTTGGCCTGCATGCAGTGGACCAGGGCTCAAATCCCACTATATGCTAAAGTTTTTATTTTATTTTTTTTATTTTGCGCAATAGTGGTTACGAACATCGGCGGTGAAAGACAACTACGGCGCCACGCATGACCCGCGTTGTGATCTTATAAGAGATTTCACTGTAATAAATATCGTTTATGATACTGCTCCATATGTGTTTATGGTTCAGCTGCATATATGGGCAGATGACTGAGATATCTTTACGAATTTGAAACTTCAATCTTTCAAAATGTTTAAAGCTCTCTTCAGAAAATTTCATTATTTCGGAAGCACTGGTACATTTCTGTTTGAGTTTCGCTGTAGGGTCGCGAGCTGTATGTTATATGTATTTTAACCAAATGTGTGACAATGGAGAGATAATTTTGAAAAAAAAATTGATTACCCTACCAGCAGACACAAACACAAACGTTGTGGTGTCCTGAGAAACTCTACCACTTTAGAGAAACGCCGCAGGCCACTCCTTCGTTGGGACGGGGATGCTTAGCCTCACCACCACATCGGGGCTCTCTGGACAGCCAGTAGTTGTGGTAGTAACTCTGAAGTTCGTAAGGCAGGGTCCCAATTCAATTCTGTGAGCTGACTTAAGCCCCGTAGAAAGGGTCATCATCAGAGCATAGGTTTAATGTTACTAACCTCTCCACAATCAGGGCAAGTATACTCAAAAATCGTCTGAGGAGACGACGCTGAGAAAAGAAAGACTTAGATAGGGCCTGGTCTCGTGTGTTCTAAACGTAGTGGCCTGGTGTATAGAAAACTAGCTATGGGAAGGAAAAACTAATCCCCTACTAAACTGGTAGTAGTTACTCACTTCACTAAATGTAAACAAATTGTCACTAAACTGCCCTCTTCCAACCAGGGGGTCTACGTTCTTACCTGAATAGAGAGTTTGTGCTCACGCCCGCGAGGAAGCAGTGTCATTGATGTTCACGAGGGAGTTCGGTAGGAGTTTTATATGTGCAGGAAACGAGGTATTGGTACGTGGAGAAAGTGTCCCATTTCCAAGTAGTTTGATTGCTTCGGCACATACGGAACAAGATACGAAAGCTCCGACCTTGCATCGGTGAAGATTTGTGACCTACTGTCATCCAAAATGGCAGGGACTACAGCCAACTCTGCGGTTCATGAGATAGTAGAGCCCTCAAGTGACACAGCACTGATAAACACAACCCACTTGATTGATGAAAGTAACAGAAAACCTATAGCCGAGCAACCGTTGCATAGACAAAACACACCAAATTAGGCTCGTTCCTGATGCTCTTAAGAAGTGTAATGGCCCTGGCCTGGCGCCTGCCAACGTTGTGCTGTAGATTGACGTCCCGTGGAATGGAAGACGTCAAACATGTGACAGTGGGGCGTTATTGAAGAATATATTATGTTATCAATATTTTTGCTAAAAACAGGGTACCGAATGCTGTGAAGAAACATCATTTTGTTAATTAAAGCTGTTCATAGTATCTCAACAAGTATTGTGAAGCCAAAAGTTCCATAGTTCCGCAGAATATCGTGAAAAGCTCATCTTCGCGCAATTCGCAAAAACAAAAACGGGTCTAACTCAATGGCAACCACAAGTTTTTCGAAGGCCACATTTCTTTTTCCGCAGAATTAAGAGTGGTGTTGTCCTCGCGAGTGAAACAGCATAATACACCTTTTACACAGAAATAAAGGAACGATCTCGAAATGCACTAAGAACTTTATTAGGTATTTGAGACTACATGTTCGGCAGCACTTTCTGTGAATTGTACTACAATACTATCTTGAACAGAAGACTTCTACAGTGCGGAACTGAGTAAGGCTAATGTGCGGACGCGAAATAAGTTCTCAGTATCTTAAAGCAAAACATTCAAAGGGCACAAAAAGAGAGGAGTTTGCATAACTATGACTGCAGAGTGCTACGTCACCAAATATTGTTCAATTTTATACAACACAGTTAAATGCAGCGCACTCTAAGTGCTAGCTTCACTCGATATACAGCGGGGCTGTTAAACTTATACAGGGGCTAAACTTATACAGTGGGGCTGTTAAAACAGCGCCACTACACAAGGATGGGTCAGAGGATGTCCCGTTGTGTCTACCTTCTTCTTCCTCAAGAAGTTGCGTTGTTTTGAAGATAAACCCAAAGCAACTTGCCCAAAGCTCCCTTCTGCCTAATGTTATACTCGAGCTGTGTCAGTTCACAGAGACGTCGTATAGAGCCTAGCCATAACCTCGGCTTCAGAATACGCGAGAACAAAAACTAACGAGAATAAGTTCTCGCGAAGTCTGGCGAACATTGCAGCTCTTCGGAACGACATATGATTACGACGACAACCTTCTTCGCGATATGCAGGACTCACGGCGCATTGAACAGCAATGACGGGAGCATTTGTGATCACGCAACCAAAGCCTGGTCTCATAATGAGATTTGGAGCGTAACCTACCCGCTCCCGCGACAGAGAAAATGACCACCGACGTAAACGCAGCAACAGACTGACGCTTGTGATTGCCTCCCTTACACTAATACGCCGAGTGCAAGTGCTAAACTGCAACGTCTACTGCCACAAAACGCGTGAATGTGCCAAGCATAAGCGCTCGCTCAAGGGTTTAGTGCTAACGTCACCAATAAGCTGAAGACATGCAAAAAATTTATTGTGTTCTCATTATTTTGTTGTTTTGCAGCTGTTTTTTTTTTCATTTTTCCTTTACATATGTGCACTTGTGTAGTGCACTTCTCTGTTAATAAATGTCTGCTATGGGGCCGGTACGTATTTTAAATAAGATAAATGAAATAAAACTAAAATACTTCTGGCGTGTGAAATGTATCGTCGTTAAAAACGCTTATCCTTGGCCAAAAATCGATCATGTGTCATCCAAAAAATTACTTTTCAACATTTACTGCGCTTTTGTCTGATTGCTAATTGCTTTGTTAGATGAATTACTTATTGCGTGAGACAGCCGTGACGTGTGCGCCATCGAGATTGCGAAAGAACCTGCTCCACTTCGAAATTTCAGTAGCCTGAACATGTCGGTAGTCTTCAGTCAATACAAGCCAGAAATCTGTATTATGACGTTGTCACCGAAAAAAATTCTACTATAAAGCTCTCTTGCGACGTACAGAATGCTCACCTATTGGTAGGCAGAAGCTTCATCAACGTACTCATCGGTAATTTTGTGAATGTGGGAACAGCATCATCGTTAAGTTTGTGAATGTGGGAAAGAGCAGGCTCTTAAATGCCTGCTCTTCCGTTTATCTAATGCCTCTGAAAAGGCCGTTAACAAAAATTGCGAAATAGAGAGTAACCTGCACTTCAAAAAGATCACCAAACGCTCTATACGTTAGCTCTGTCGTTTATAGACGCTGCCGACATGATATACTTTGTCAAATGAAAAGGTCAACCACATCTGATTTTGACCATCCTGAGCAGCATGATAGATACATTAACTTGAACCAAGTTGAGTGTGACCTAAAACAGCGCTGAGCATATGTACTAAGAAGATTTCATTCGAAATGCTTCATTATACCAAGACAAGCTTTTGCAAACTGCATTTACGCAACCAACATTTACGGAAATTTCTTGCCAGTCACCTGAGAAATTATGAATTCAGGTGCGGCAACCCAAACTGTGGGAGAAGGATTCCAACCAAACAAGCCTATGATGAACGAAACTACCCTTTAAGATTTTATAAAGATGGAACAACCATTAAAAGTAAGGCATAAAAATAAACCAGAAATCACACAAAACTCAGCCGGCAAATTACAGACGTCTCGCTTCAACAAATGTATCGCTCGTTTTAACAAATGTTTAGCTCGTTAACACCAGTGAGGAATTTATTCCCAACCACCGCGCGCATTTGGAAGCAAAGTAAATGGTGTATTCTACTTCTAGAGCGTAAAATCAGGATAGGGACAGAACCAAAGTACCCCATGACGATCAATAGAATCTCGCTTGACAACGTCCTCATTGACTGGCAAATACCAGGTGTGCTGGCTTGCTGGCGGACTCGCAAATAGCCAATTAATAGCAGGTTACCTGGCCTACAACTAACAAGCTGCGTAACGACACTGGGCTTATCTTTTACTTCATTTATGCCATTGCACTTATTAAGCTCAGAAGCGTTAAGCTATTGTGCTGTGTGAAGCTTTGCTTTATGGCGAAGCTCAGTTCGTAGGATTTCGTGCTGAATGGTTGTGTCACCTACAATCTCATGGTGCCATATAGCTCTCGCAGAGTCGTTTCCTTCCTCGGACTTCTTGAACTATGTTCCCTAACCTTCTTGTTTCTTCTCTGCTCTTTCTTTACACGTGTTTGGCGAGTGCTCCATCTTCTACATATTTCTCTTTGTATTAGTCCTTACATCCCCTTACTTCATTGCCAACAAAGAGCTTAGCCGTGTCGCCTACAAGGCTGGAAGAAATTAGTTACGGTTTACTTTCTTTCACAAACCACTTACTGACATTGAGGTAGGGTATTCAGAAAGGTGAACACACGAGCCGAAGAACGTGTTTGCTCTAGCATGTTCATTGTTGTAGACTCACGCACAAATGAAGCTCTCCAATGTGATTTTTACCTTTGGGTGGTTTAGGGGCCCTTTAATTGAAGACAAACAAGTTATATTTCTTTCCGAACAGGCATACAGCATACATATCAGTATTCGTTCCAAAAAATGAGAAAACTATTATCCAGACTGCATTCTTGATTGTAAGCTGCTTGTGAATAACTGGAGCACCCTCTCACGCATTCTCGGTAATGAATATGTCGCTTCATCACAGAAGGTGTCCTACTGATGTCAAAAGACTATTACGTTTGCCCGCCTGTGTTTCCGACTTCCATATATATAAAAGGAGACCTGTTTCGCAACTTATACAGTTCATTTTGACGCTGCCATGGGTAGAGCATGCGAAGTTAGACACCTGAAGAACTGCATGAATACATTGCTTGACGAAATGAACGAATTTGCCTTGATGCCTATTTTCACTGGTCCAATGATGTCCTATGACAGAAATTCGAAAGCACTTACAATTACCGTTCCCCTGAATTGATAATAAAACTTAGTCACAGCCCATCAGCATGCGCGGTGTTTGTACAGCTTAGCTGCGCACGTTAACAGCTGGAATGCGAGTTCAAAATATTTGTTTTATGTTTATTCTTTAATAGCTTGCATCAAAGTTGAACCACTTAAAGTGACCTAAGGAGTTTAGCACCAAGAAAAAACTTGAAAATTAGGGCGGCCAGCAAATGTGATTCTGTTATTCCCTAGGAGTGCACTAATATTCATTTGCTGACTGACTATGTGCGGCGAGTAAATCTTCGTTTTTTTCTTTGTGACATACTCTTCACCTCAACGTTTTCGTTTGTCTCGTTTTCTACACTTTAATCATATTGAGTAAGGTATTTTTTGTTTATTTTTTGTCAAAAGGTAGTTAAAGAAAACAATGAGGTACGGAACATTCCAGAGATTATCTTTAAAAGTACGCTGAGGTTTTAAGAATGGCTTTGTGGGCACATTGTTAGCATCTCCTCAACAGGCCCGGTTGTATCATGTAGCCAGAACAAGCGAAATGTGCTCACTTCAGAGAATCACGTGCGCATTCGCCAATGCGGCGTACACCCACGAGAATCTTGAACGTCAAGTGGGCAATGGAACCTGTACCGCACGTCATTTTGATGTTTAATTAAATTAACTTTCTTTTCAGCGTCTAGTCTCTTCAGTGATGAATATAGAACATATAGCGCAGGCATAGCTGGAACAGAGCTTAAACATACCTCAACGGCGCCTCCTAAAGAACACCAGAGAAGAAAACAAACCTGCTGGTCACCGCTACCCAGTGCGGTGACCAGCAGGGCTGCAGTTATCACGATAAGGGCAACCCAAAGCATCTTGAGTTCGCGCCTCTAAAGTCTGTTGATCAGCCTAAAAATTAAAAAAAACTATCTCAGAACTTTTGGCGCTCATTAAATTTAGCATAGCCTTCAGAGATTACAAGGAGGCATCAGACTCAGTTGCGACATCAGCAGTAATGGAATCAGGGCACCAACAAGTACCACATAACCAAACTGATAGAAACCTACGGTGGTTCCAACTACCATAGTTCTCTATAAAAAAAGTGAGAGAATCCCAATAAAAAGGTGTAAGGCCAGGAGACACGATCTCTCCATTGCTATTCACCACGTCATTACAGGGGGTATTTAGGGACCTAGATTGGAAAGAGTTAGGGATAAGAGTTAATGGAGAGTACCTTGGTAAACTGCGATTCACTAATGACATTGCCTTGACTTGTCAGGGGCCCAATTACAGCTCATGATTTACGAAGTACACACGTTAAGCAGAAGAGTAGGTCTGAAAACTAATACGCATGGAGTAAAGTAATGTGGAACCATCTCGGCAAAAAACAGCACTTTCCGATACGTGGAGAAACGCTGGAAGTTGTAATAGCATGTGCCTACTTAGGACCAGTACTAACCATGGTCCAAAGCAGGAGAGTCAAAGAACTAGAGGAATAGGAAAGAGGTGAATCACAATCAAAAAACAATCTCACGTCATAAATGGTAATCTGCCCTTAATGCTCAAGAGAAAGGCAAATTACAGCTGCATCTGGACGGTCTTTCTCTACGGAGCAGAAACCTGGAAGCTTACATAGAGGGTTCAGCTGAAATTGAGGGCAACATGGCGAGCGATAGAAAGGAAAATGACAGGTTTGTCCTAACGGACAAGAACAGAGCAGAGTGTTTCAAGGAAAAAACCGAGGTTTAGGACATCATTGCTGAAATCACGAAAGAATGGACATGGGCCGGGCACGTAGCACGTGGCAAGATAACCGCTGTTCATTAAGGGTAGCAGACTGGATTCTCAGAAAAGGCAAGCGCGCGGAAGGGAGACAGAAAGTTAGGTGGGCTGATTAGAATAAAAGGTTCGCAGCTGTAATTGGGCAGCAGAAAGCTTAAGACCATGTATATTTGCAGATCAACAGCATCAAATCACCGTGCCAAGCGAGTCCTTCCCTATTGCGTGGAACGAAACAAGAAAAAAAGCATCAAATGGCGCCCAGTGCGTGCCCTTATCTTGTTGACATGTAAGAGCCAAGCAGCACAAATGAGGAGAAATGAGGACATCGAAACAGCGCCTCTTTCGGGGGCGACTGTTCTCGCAGATGAACCGGCGAGACGGAACCGTTTCCTTTGGCTGCCACTCTGGTATATGCTACAAGCACAGAACACCTATATACTACCACTTAGAGAATGGAAACTGTGCCTTCGACATTGCAACGAAAATAAGGGTATCGGTGGCGTTGTGAACTAACTTAACCCACCTAGAGATGGCGCTAGTGCGACTACAATCATCAATGTGCTAGAGAAATATGGTGGCTGCTTCGGTGGCGGGTGCGGGGGGTCGCGGTGCACGCCGCAGGTTTATGGGCTTTTATTCGCTGCTATTGCGGGGTGGTATTCGCGCGCACGGCATAATAACGTCACTATAATTATTACTGCTATGTTGCCAGGGGACCGAAATGCCTCAACTGGCAAAAAGCACACCAAGCAAGTAAACTCAAATTGTTTATTGACAATCGTTAATGTAGCAGTCTACACGAAAACAAGGAACACGGTCACTCACAGAGTATAACAATACATGCAAAGAATGCAGCAATAGCCATGTGCTTATTAACACTACCCGCTGAAGTTGTGCAACTTTGTCTCTGATCTCGTTTAGTCAGACAATGATATACACACTGTGCACCCCTTGCACAGTACTTGGTACCGTGCTGCTCGTTGTCTTTCTTACCATACGTACCCTCAAAAAGTTCAGTGTCAGTGCAATTACCCTGAGCCGCAATATGATATTTGACAACACACTGGCGAGAGGCACAACTCGTTGAATAAAAAGAAATGACCCCGCGCTGTTGTGCAAGGCATACATGCATATAACATTGTTATCGATATTGTGTTTGACATCTGCGTTCTTGCCTGCGTGTCCAATCTTTTCAAGACTAACTAGATCAGCTTCCAGTTGTGCTAAGCACGTGCATCCTGGGAAAACACCATTTACAAAAACATGGCGAAAAGAAAACTCGGTTTACATTTCAAAACAGGTGAAAAAGTTGCAGTGACAGACACTTTACTTGAGTAACAGTTGGCGTATGATGAAAGCCTTAGGCAAACATTTCAGCAAGTCAGCATTCTTGTGAAAGTTGTCACGGATGACAAGCTCAGAGAATGGAGCTACCCTTGCCCTTGCTTGCCCACTGTTGATCAGCTGACACACGAGATAGAGGATGCCTGTTTGTGTTACCAAAAGCACTCATTTGTAAAAAAAGAAGTTAGGCACCACGTGGAAAGCACTAGTTACACATTAAACAAGACATACGCGCATACAATAGGGACACGTGGAACACTAGTAACACTAGACAGCTGAGAGTTGATGAAAGTCACAGTAGCAATGCTGGAAAAATAGGCAGTGAGCAATCATTCCAGTCCAGTCTGTATAATAATTTTTTCTACGCAGGTTATTCGTAAAATAAAGCCCGTTTCCTAATCTTACAATATTTGCACGTCAGAATGAAGATTTTCATACACAGCACAATCTGCTACTTTTCTGTGAAAGTACTGAAAAGATTGTTCTGGCTCAGTGATCATCGGCTTGACGGGGAACGCAGATCACAATGTTGGCAAAAATGGTTGCTCCCGCCTATTGTGAGGTGCATGCTGTAATTACATTTTTGCGTGCTAAAGATTCACTGGCTTTATTATGGTTGCTCCCGCCTATTGTGAGGTGCACACTGTAATTACATTTTTGCATGCAAAAAATCCACTGGATTTTTCAATTTGCAAGGAGTTGTGCCTAAATCATGAACTAACTGTGGGGAGTGAAACAAGTGTTAGAACACAATGTGGAGACTTCCGAAAGGCTTGCGCAAATGTGTGCGACAAACAGCGGAGTGTCCCGCCAAGCATCCACCAACCAAACAGTTCAAGTGGTTTAGATAATGCATCATATTGACGTGTAACACTTGAGGGTCTGTAAGACGAAATTCCCTTTGTTGGTTCTGCAACAATTTGCACACTTGTAGCTGATATGCCCAGGTATCACAAAGCTTGTTCAAGCTAGATTCCAAATTCGTTTACCGACCAACTCGAACAGCTAAGGACGTCAAATGGACGAGCGTGTTAGAACCGCTACCGATGAGACAGGCATGATCTGTTTTCGCACAATGTTGCACAGGTGACGACGCTTCATAGTGTACGCAATTGCAGAAACAACACTGTGGTTTTCACAAAAACCAAAAAATTGATGAAATTAGCTTACTACAGTTTGAAAAGGATGGGTGCCATTCTACGAATCAAAAAGGGCATTTTGAGTGTTTATTATAACAAATTATGGGCCACAGTTACAGCTGGTGTATACTGTGGAACCCTCACAGAGAGAAAAGTGTGATAAACATTGATAACGTCACAAATTTTCTTCCGGAATCATCCTCCTACATGAGAATGTGCATCTTGCACCAAAGTCATAACCAATGGAAAGATCAAATATTTTGGTTAAAAACATTGTTATCACGCCCTACTGTACTGAGCCAGCACCATGTGAATATTTTCTTCCCTGCAGGTTGACTAATAAAACGACTGTGACGGTATGAAATGCGCTAAAAAGTTAGCAGTGGCTTTGCAGAAAAGCGAAGATGGTTTTTCCTAAACTAAGCGCACCAATAAATACATTTGCTAATGAATAATAATTGCTTAAAACCAAATGGCCCTTACCTTTTGAATAACCCTCACAGTTTCTGTGCTTTACATTGACAGGTGAATAAATATTTGTTGTGCTAGTGAAACATAGTCATCAGAGATACTGCTCCAGCAACAGATGACGGCAGAAGCTGAATTCGCATTTTCATTCTTCACTACTACCAAACTGCCTACTTGACTGTTAACATGGGTCTCATACAAAACTAGTTCATTTAGCTACATATTGCACAGCGATTTCAAGAAAATGGCTGTTAGTACACATTAAAAACATCAACATGTACAAACACTGGCCAACTCTGAATATACCTACTGAGTGCAATCGGACATTGTTCTGTTAAAAAAAGCATACCTTTAAAAATTCCTTGTCATGTGTCAGGTCTTTTACATAGAACAAATATTATTACTTTAAACGTGGTTATTTGAACTCGGTTACATAGAAGAGCATAGTGCTGTGTATTTCCTTGGGGGTAATCTCTGGATAATTTGAACACATTGGTATTCACAACAGTTAATTCAAACTGGCAGCCATTGTCCTCGTCGCTCCTCAACAAGTCTATCCAGAGTAAACGCAATGTTTTGTGAAATAAAACAAAACTAAATTTACTAGAGGTGGAAAACATCTGAACAGTAACATTTTTCAGCAGATGAGATTTCATATCCTGAGCTGGAGCCCTCGGGCAAGCTACGAATGGTGGTCATGGAGTCACAGTGGAAGAAATGCAAGTGAATGCAAATTAACGATTGTTTTTCATTTTGAATACGTTAACTCTGTCAATGTATACAAACCTGTTTTGAAGCATAAATAATAATCTCATCGGCTCACCTAACTTTTTCTCCCCTTCGCGCATTTGCCTTCTCTGGGAATCCAGTCAGTTATTCTACCTACGCGTTAAATGGCTGGCCCATGTTCATTTCTTCTTCTTGATTTCAACTATGATATCCTTAACGCCTGTTTGTTCCCTCAACCACTCTGCTCTCTTCTTATCTCTTAAGGTTACACTTATCATTTTATTTTATATTGTTCGCTGTGTCCTCAATTTACGCTGAACCCTGTTGTAAACCTCCAGGTTTCTGCTTCATAAGTAAGTACCGGCAAGATGCAGCTGATGTACACCTTCCTCTCGAAGGTTAGTGGCAGATTATCTTTCATTATTTGGGAATGCTTGCCGAATGTGATCTACCCCCATCCTTATTTTAATTATTCCATTCCCATCGTTCAACTCCGTGGTTGCTACCTCAGCAAGACTTGTTTCGCTAATTGAAGGGACGACTTCTTGATTTGATTGATGTGTGGGGCTTAACGTCCCAAAGCCACCATATGGTTATTAGTGACGCCGTAGTGGAGGGCGCCGGATATTTGGACCACCTGGGGCTCTTTAACGTGACCCCAAATCTGAGCACACGGGCCTACAACATTTCCGCCTCCATCGAAAACGCCGCCACCGCAGCCGGGATTTCATCCCGCGACCTGCGGGTGAGCAGCTGAGTATCTTAGCCACTACACCACCGTGGTGCGGCAAGGGACGAGTTCTTGCAGTTTCTTCTTTTAGAACGTTGACAGTGTCTCTTCCAACATGCACGCGGTATTAGTAACTTTGTTGCAGCACATTTGTAGCTGTACCTACCACTGCCTTGCAACATTCTTCACAATCACAGCAATCTATAGCCAATGTGAAAAAGAAGTGCTGCCAAATACACACTTTTAGAGGCTCATTTGTTGCCTAGTTACATGTGATACTCTAAGCAAAGTTTGACACGTAGGGTGAATACAGCGTGAGCACCGCATTACATGCACTGTCCAAGAAATTTGAAGCCAGCACATTTACTGTGAGCTGAGTAATTCATAAGGCAAGAAACAAGAATCTGTGCACCCTATTTCGTACAGCTTGCACATACCGTACACTATCACTGATTTTCGGCATTGTTCACCTAGTATACTGATGGCGCATGAGGTTGTCACTATTGTGACTGTTCAGCTTCTTACGCCTTGATGTGGGTAGCTCGGAAATCAATCATCTCACTTTTGTCCAGTTGTCTGAAGAAACAAAAAAGAGTCACTAGAAAGGTATTACAGAAATATTTAAATCAATATAGGTTCAATAAATGAAGCGTCTTCAACCATACCTTGCCAGGATTCTGGCACATGAGCTTGCTTTCAGTGATGACACAGTCTCCGCTGACATGAGGTAGGTTCAGCGATGAAGCATCGAAGTGTACATTGATATGAGCAGTTATTTAGAAGCTGCGGTTGGGTTGTAAGATAAAAAATAATCCTGGTTACTCTGGTAAAAGCATGAACGGATTTGTGATGCATAACTAAGAAAATTGTATATGGGAACACTGCATATAAGAGAAAGGGTGCGGACGTATCATCGCTATTTTTGTAACTTTGTCTATTGGATGGCATTTCAATGAATTTGTTTTGGTGACGAGCTTCAGAGAACAAAGCTAAGTACTTGCTCAACTAGATGGGCTATATGGTTTATGCAAATGTACTATGCTTGATTGTAAATTTACGAAAAATGTACGAACCCGTACATGCACTTAAGGTTCACTTGACCATGCGTTGAGTCTTTGAGCATATATTGCATTAGAGTTATTTTGAGCAGAAACAGGTAAAAGTTGCTGTGATGATGTGATCTGTGTTAAAAAGTTTGAGAGTAAAGACATTTTCAGCGAATGTGACAACAAAGTAAACAATCTCTAACATTCACAAAGTGTGCATCTCATTAGTTGTACGAGTCGGAAAGCCTTGTTAAACGAAAAAAACTAGCGCAAGCAAAAAAAAGGGGGGGGCTGTTTAGATGCAAAGAAACGCATTTTTACTCACAGCGATTATGTCCACATTGTACATGATTATTTTGTTTTCGTAGGCAGTCTCTGAGCGATTTCCCGGCGTTGAACGTTCATGCCGCAGGCTGCGCAGCTGGATGTCTAAAAGCACTGCAGCTGACGTGGCTCACAGACTTTAAACACGTTGGCTTTGTCGTAGCGGCACGTAATGTCTAACACACAAGCTCACAATAATATATCAAAGCTGAATTAAAACGGAGCTACGTAATGCCGATTGATAAGAAGTACCGCGGCTAACCATAGTAGAATTTGAACAAATTAACCAACAGAAACGCAATCGATGCCAATGGGCTGCTGCTTTTCGAGCATCAGGATAATCTCTATACTTGAATTCAAACAGTCACTAATCTTGTACTAATAGTTAAAGCAATGAAAAATGTTGTCCCCTATGTTCATGAAAAAAGACGCAGTAACTACTCTTTTAACGGTATTATCATACAACCTGAAATAAAAAATTTTAGCCGCATTGAGCACCACTAACAGCCAAAATGCGCACTAACTTATCCGACCACTGAAAGAGGAGTGAGTAGTGACACTACACGCCACATTACACCCGTGGTCATTGGCCTACAGGTGGCACGCCGTGCAATACAAGCTGGCTGCAGAAGGATGATCGACCCATGAACTCGTATAAAAAATATAGGACGCACAGACATACTCCCCATGCCACATTCAACGGATGAACTCTTGATCGTCAAATGTATGTATATCGAACCGAAGTACTGTCCCAACCGATACGAACTACTAAATTTTCGCTACCTCACTTCTTGCCACAGTGCGAAGGGCGGCGGTGTCAGCTGATATTCCCTGTATGAACGATTCTTTGCGCAATCCTGTGCGATGTACAGAAAACTGTGCAAACTAGAATTGACGTATGAACTGAACGACACTCCGAGATAATAAGTGCCGAGCCTGCCTGACAGATTTGCCGCAGTAGTGATCCGCTATCGACTAGCGCGCCGTCACGGCTTCACAGAGCCGAATGTTTAACGTGGTGATGGTTTGCAAACATATATCGCCATCATCGTAACTTGCGCTATAAGCATCATGCAGTTGCTTCTTCGACAGAACACAAGCATTTATCTTCCCATTAAGTTATGGCGCTTGTGTCTCAGCCATGATCAAACTCTAACAGTGCGCAATTTCCTGCACTCGAATGTTGCAGATTCCATCAGAACCACTGAAACAAGAATATCAACAGGTATACGCTTTTCGGAACGTCAAGATTGGAAAAATTGGTCGAACAACAATGTCGTTTAGACGGCACCAGTGAAGTTGAAAAGAATTTAGGGTAGACAGTAGTGGTAACTGCATATTTCAACGCTGTAACCATTTCGATTTGCTTGCCAAGCTCGAGCACGTTCGCGGCATGTGGCACTTTGTTATATCCACTGTGATTGGGATACATTCAAGGCACAAAAAACGATTTGTTTTTATTTGAGCTCGCTGAAGAATATTACACAACAAATACAATCAAAGTTACTTGCGACGGAAAACATTAACGCACGACGGGACGTGAAACGCAACTCTGTTCATGTGAGATAGCAGCTGATAGTTCATTGTCGCAGTCACTCTCAGCGCGTTGCCAACCATATACGTCCAGTGCGAAATCCTCGACATCAAGGCAGTTTGTTTGAATATCAGTGCTGAAAGTATTCTGAGGAATTCTCTCTGCCAAACGACTTAGATAGCGCCAACAACGCGTCAGTCACCCCGCACATTACCCACACTTCGTTACACACCACGTTTATCTCACGGTGCGGATATCATTTCGTTCCGATACCCAGAAAAAAGGCAATCGTTTGCTGTGTCCTGCCATCTATTCACGAACGTAACAAACAAGCGACGCAGCGTAAGCCAATGTTTAGAAACGCAAATCACGAGCGTGCGCTACCTTGAGCGTACCATAAATGGTATGGGTTTCATGCACTACAAAAGCACTGACGAATGCTATACACACGCAAAACACGGCGATCTTTATTTGGAATGGTCACACGATAACTTTTAGGTATCTAAAGTAGCCGCAGAAAATCTCGCGAAGCTGATATGTGTACTCTGCGGGCTATAATCGAAAGTGCGAGTTACCACGTCTTTTCAAGAAAACTTCGTGTCTTGCAAAAGCGAGTCAAAGTTATCGTGTCACCGATGATCCCATATATTCACTGATGCGCACGAAACATACAAAGTGGTTTGTGTTCGTTTCTTGCTAACGTGTCAACACTGCGGCTAGTACCGCCGAACGAAGGAGCATCGGGAGTGTCTGCCAACGGACCATCCTAGAGTGGACGTTCCTGAGTTCCGCCCCGCCGCGTTGGTCTAGTGGCTAAGGCACTCGGCTGCTGACCCGCAGGGCGCGGGTTCGAATCCCGGCTGCGGCGGCTGCATTTCCGATGGAGGCGGAAATGTTGTAGGCCCGTGATCTCAGATTTGGGTGCACGTTAAAGAACCCCAGGTGGTCTAAATTTCCGGAGCCCTCCACTACGGCGTCTCTCATAATCATAGAGTGGTTTTGGGACGTTAAACCCCACATATCAATCAATCAATCACGTTCCTGAGTTCCGCTAAATGGCGCGACCATCTGTGAACATTGCGGTGCTTCGCGCAGTACAATTACTTGGAATGTTCGCGAAACCGCCAAGAATCCAAACTAGATGTGTCGGAGAGTAGGACGCGTGGGGAACATCGGCTAAGAAATTGTGATGCATGAGCGGTGTGAGTGGGTCATGTAGGGCAGTGAGCAAACGTTAAAGAATCAAGTTATGACGCCGCTGAAGTACTTTGTTGAAGAGTGTAGCTAGAACCAGCACCTGCGCTGGAGTTCGTTGCATGCAGTGTTTTCTTGAAAAGAAATTTTCGAGACACGTTCGAAGAATTGTGGAGAACATGCGTGCGGAGAATATTTGCGTGTGGAGTGTTCAAGCGCAGTTTATGGTGCGTGAGATTGCATTCGTAGCGCGGTAAGTTTGTTCTCGCTGTAGTAGATACCTTCTAAGTGATTTCGAGAGCTGTACTTAGTAGCTGCTGAGTGTGCAAGTTTGTGTGATGCCTTCGCTGAGAATGCGTGTGATGTTTGTGTCGTAAGCTCTCACGGTGTAACTTCGTCTGTAGATCGCAACCAGCGTTGTTATTGCATTAAAGAAACAAAATTTAAATTGCGCGTGCTTTCCTGGTGCATTTCGGTGGGCCGATACGTCAGCCTTTTAAATCTGCCCAGCAATCATCTCCTCATGAATGAAATCAGTGACCCTTTTCGTTTAAGGTGAGTCAAACGGGCAGCATTCATAGAGAGTGTTGAGACCTATACCCGACAAATTATTGGCCCTCCTAGGGATACTTTTTCACATATGTGGTGTAATAGGTACGCCTAGTAACAATTCAGAATTGAACCTGTGGTGTTCAGCTACGAAACACGTTTTTTATGGCCTACTGTGACTCTCTTAAATGTGTGCACACGTTAAAGCATTTCTCCTGAGAGAAGCAGTGGTGCCACTGTGGGCGCGAGGTGAACTAGGCCCGTCCCACCACTTCCGCAACACACAGCAGGCCGCACCTTGTTCTTTACCCAGCGGCCGTGAAACTGATCACGCTAGCCTGAGGAAAAAGTAATACATGTACAAAGACATTCGTGTACTAAGATCTCACAGCGTTCAATGATAATGAGTATATGTTGTATTAGGCTTTGAAAAAACAATGCTTCAGATAAGTAATAGGCTATCTAATGTAACCACATGCGTCTTAATTCCTGCCCTCTAGAAGCATTGCCCTTAAATTTGCTTTCCCGTAAAAGCACTTCCATAAATAAAAAAAACTACATTTTCACTGAGAAGCTTCATCTGACACTCAGCGGTTTCAAAACAGAGCGTAATATCAGTATACAGCTACTTGAAGCGGTGATATTTTGCTGTTCGACGCTTTGAAGCCCCGGTCCCTTTTAGATTAAATGAATAACTGTGTGCGTGTATGTCTTATGAGAATAAGAAGAAGCTGTACCTCTTTCTTCGAAGTAGGTGTCATTGCTTATACTAAAAAATGGTTCACATGAAGTTTGCTATGAAACGGCGGGAGAGTAGCGAGAATTCTTCACTATTACATGAGAAGCAAACTCCAAGTCTGGCCTGTAAAAACTACTTTGGTGTTTCTAGCTACGGTCCCAGACAGTGCACTGCACAATCTTTCGTGAGTTTGGCATCATGAAGGGCACTGTTTTCGAATGATTGCACATTTAATAATACTAAGAGCGGTACTGAGGTTTGATTTCGCTGTGTATTTACAAGCTAAAGACTCTTTGCCTAGGTCGAAGCGGCTAAAAAATAGATTAACTACGATTGGCTAAAGCCTCGCTATTCTAATATTTGGTTAGTGTTTTGAAAAAACATGTCGAATTATGTTGAAAAAAAACATGTCGATATATGTATTAACATAGTTCAACATGTTTAAAGACGTATTAATATACACGTCTTTTAAAAGGAAGACGTGTGTGTTAAGCGAAATCACGTACCTTAATTTGTATCCTGCAGGAACAATAACAACACGTTTCCGGAGGATTAGGCAGCTCTTTGCGTGAATATAAGAACATGGATGAGTTTCTATTTGTCTTTGTTTGTCATCGACGTTTGTATTCTCAGCTATTCTCGCCCACAAGACTGGGAATAATACTATCGCCAGACTTAGCTAAGAATGTACCGTATTATCAGACGTTAACAGTTGTTCTTACGAGAACTTCCTATGTAACAGCTCTTTGCTGAGGCGTTATGAAGACCCATGAGGGAATAAACTCGCTTCAGGCGCTGCGTAACATACTTTCTGAATGACATCTCTGCCTTGGTTCTTTGCACGGCGCATTGCCAACTGATGGTTAAGATGTTGGCTGTTTATAGCACCTGCATTTAGGCGAACTGACATTATGTGCACGGTCGCACCCTACTAAACAAAGGACGTCATGCGAAGCACAAAAAGAGCGAAGAATAGTACCTCTCAGAAAATGTTTGTTCATAAATTTTCTTTTTGTTAAGAAACGGTTAATTACGTTAACAACCCATACTTAGCGGATTTTCATTAAAGGCAACGCGGATAGACAAAGAATTTCTCCATTGCAAGACAGTATTGAGCGCATTGAGTTAACGTAATAGTCTCAACTTGAATTGTTAATCTCAAGAAAATTAATTAATACCTTGAAAAATTTATTTAAAAATCACCAATTAGAACGACTAGTCTAGCTAGGATTATTACAAGGAACTAAGAATATTGATAAGTTTTGTGACATGTTCACGTATTGGAGATATCTGTCAGTGTATTATTGTTTGCTAACAATTTTATGTACTGAAAATAATGACAAATACCTTAGTCAGTTAGTTATAGGTCCCCCTTAAGCTTAGAAAAACTGATTCACTTTAACGTTTGGAATAATAATGCTACTGCTAAACCATAGGCTGAACATATTATTGAAAATGACTACCAGCAAACGTCAAAAACCAAATTCAAGTGGAAAAGCTACTTCAAATGAGCAAAATTACTTTACTCGTGTTTTCTGAATCGCTTTTGAGACATTTTCAATTTATCGCTGTGAAAAATATTCCTATCTTTGGTTTTAAACAGGTGAAAATATCGTCTATTTATTGTATGTTCGAAGGGGACTTTGATCGAAGTTGGGATATACTTATGCTGAACAATACAGATGTTTGCCTAAAAAATACCAGAAACAAAAACATCATCGCTGGAAATTGAGAACACTGCTCTGCTCAAATGGCAGCCTCACACAATCCATAATGACGCATTTTCATGTAAAAATGCTGAAGGATACTCTACGTCAATGTTTCGATGATGTTCGTCAGTGAAACAGAGTGTCCATAGCAGGAAACTGCATGGTCACTGAAGGCCGAAGGAAGATGACGGACTATCATGTTGAACTACGGGGCTGTATACGACGTAATAAACAGAACCATTTTTATAGCAGACGTGAACCAGTGGAATTGTACTTTAAAATGTACCTGTTGCTAATTCATCAAAACCTACCTGTTATCCTTAGACGCGTGCCCTGGCCCATGGCAAAGTGTCATCACGGTAAGTTCAATCTCCCCTGCTAGCACTCAAACCTCCCTCATGCAAAGAGAAAATAACGCAGGAACTTACTGTACACGACGAATAAATGTGAATTATATTTGTCTCAGGCAGCAAAACTAGATAAATGATCCAATTTGTCCATCACCAAGTGTTCTATTTCTGCCTTAAATGCGAAGAGGTGCTGTATTGTTGTGGTGCTACAAAAAAGTGAAACGCATAACTTCGGCAGAAAAAGCAAAATTAGGGCATAACATTGTGTGCCACAAACAGTTGTTTTTTCTTTCAGTGCAACATGTGGCGTAGGGGAGAGCTGCATGAGCAAAAGGACGCACAGGATGTGTGGGCTATATAAAAGAGAATACAAAACAACGACTGCATGCAGATTATGATTTGCGCGCAGATGGCTTCGTTTCCGCACGAACTGCATTAGCGAATAGCGTACATCCGGCTGTAAAATGAAGGACAAAATGAATAATAGAACCATGTGCAAGTTGAGGATCATACCAGCTGCATACTAGCGGCACAGACCCCTATGCGGGGTTGGCCATGTCATTCCGCGAATATATGGAAGCGTTTACAAAGCAGGTGGCCTCATTACAAAATAAAGAGAGCTTGAAGGAACATTGATTGCAATAGCGCCAGCGAGATGGGGATGACAGGCTTTTGTCGCATTGCGCAAGCAGTAGCTGCTCGTCCTTCGAGGAAAAGTTTATGTTCGGCAGCATACGTGCTGCAGAAGAACGTGCATTGAGTTTTCAAAAAACGAAAGGCATTCGCGCACTTTGTGAAATATATTCAGTAGACATTCAGATCTCAGTAATACACGGTTGTGGAATGCCTTCAGCGAAAGTTCTAAAGTAGCTCGGCTGATGCACGACAAGAAATATGATCCGTATCTGCATGCTCGCTCGCAAATGTCGTTGAAAGACCGTCTGGAGAGAGTGAGTAGAATAAAGCATTTATTTGGTGCTTACCGCTAGAAAATTTATGAGTATGATTATGAAGACGCTGCGTGAGACACGAGCGCCATCTGTCGGTAATCTCCAAAAACAAAACTTAGAGGACATGTTTCGTAGATTTCAAAGTAAGTGGCAGCACAGTATTGTCTTAGCAAAGCGATGCTATGCAAAAACCTTTCTTTTCCTGCATGGTGTCGCATTGTCAGCGGAGCGTAAAACTACTACAGTTCTTAGCATTACTTATGTATGTCTTTTTCTAGTATGAAGAAACACACCGCAGAATATTGGCGTCTTGACCTTGTGCCTCAGACATGTGCAATATTTGCTTTTAAATCGACAATCACGCTCGTTTGAACGCATACACCTGGACAAGGTAAATGGGCTTTGTGAGCGTGGTTGTACTTGAGCACTTCCACTTGACAAACCGAGAGACAGACAGATTATTATATTTTGGCGTTGAAGTTTCCCAAGAAAGAGTATCATCTTCAAAAAACAAGAAAGAGGGAGGGAGAGAATAAAAGAAAGAGACAGGGAGGTCAACCTAAAATAACTGGTTCGCTACCCTGTATAAAGATGAAGAAATGAGGGTCCGAAAGGGAATAGAGATTAAGAGATATAAAATAAATTAGGAAAACTACACATGCACGCACATACAGGGTGTTCTGATCACAGTCGTTTGAAGAGGCCGGTTGAGCGCAGGAAGCACAGGAGCACCTTCACAGCCTTCTTATGTGACATAAGGTGCTGTCGGTAGCGCAGAATTTTTTCTTCCGAAAAAGTCCGGTTGTCCAGTTGGTCAAGTGCATTGCAGAGTGACTGTCTCTGCGAGCAGTACTTTAGGCAATTACACACAATATTCCAAGTTGTTTTGTCACTGCCGCAATGGTCACATTCAGCAGTGCCGGTCATTCTTATGCGGAACTCGTCCGCGTCAGTAAATGCGACACCTGATCATAACCTGCACAGCATAGTAACGTCTGGTCGGCGATGTTCGAAAGAAATTTGAAGACGGAAAGTTGGGCCTAAAGTATGCAATCGTAAGTGAATTGTAGCTCATTCCATTGCAACGTGGTGCGCTTGCGAGCAAGCATGCGGAGTTTCCATGCAGCGCCACTTCTAAAAAGCGGAATCGATAGTTGATTGGTTTCAGTATGAGCAGAGCGGGGAGCTTCCAATTATTCCACACTGACTTGAAAGCCATTGAAAGGCTAGGTCATTTCATTTCTCAATTAAATGGTGAGTGTCTTCTGAAATCTCGAACACCAGTTGTTCGTATACGGGCCACGGCATGTAGGTGATAAAAGAGATTGCAGTGCCGCCTTAGAGTCACTGAAAATTGTGCATTTTTGTAGATTTTTATCACACATAAATCACAATGTTGTACGAAGAGCTGTGAGCTCCGCTCCCGTCGATGTCGTGAGCTGGGAGGTCTTAAATTTGCTTGTTGTGGCTTTTACCGGTTCAAAAAAAGATGCCGTTGAACTGCTCTGTAAAAGGAAGGCGTCGGTGCATATGTGGATACAGTCTTGCTACGTCTCGTATAACATGAGCAGAGCAAGCTGCTTAAGTGCAGGTGACGACATATCTGCTTTTTTTCTGG
Source organism: Rhipicephalus annulatus (assembly GCA_013436015.1). Taxonomy (NCBI): domain Eukaryota; kingdom Metazoa; phylum Arthropoda; class Arachnida; order Ixodida; family Ixodidae; genus Rhipicephalus; species Rhipicephalus annulatus. The sequence goes on along the minus strand of WOVY01001654.1, from coordinate 354,558 downwards.
ATGTCAGGTATTGTTAGCCTCATGTTAGCCTGAGTCAGGCACCAATGATGAGTCGAAGGCCTAGCGGCGGGTTTGAAGCAAGTTGGCAAAGAGTCGCGGTATGTGGTTATTGTTTGGCAAACGGACGAACATGGTGTGTCTGCTAGTAAGGAGGCTAGGTGGTGGCAGGGTGTCCGAGCAATATGTCTCATATATGTCGTGAATGTCTCAACGTCGATATTTGTCGTAAGAAGATGGTCACCAGCGATCTTTATAAAAGCCATGGCCGACGCACTACGAGGCAAGCGTAGGCAAATCAGGAGTGCCTGGACCTGAACACTCTGTAACGTTCGTAGGCTTGTTTTGCTCGCATTGGTCAATGCCGGTAAGCTGTACCGCAGAAAACCAAGAAAAAGTATCCTGTACAGTTGTAGCATCACACTGTGTGACTATCCCCAAGTCTTCCCTGCAAAGAACTTCAGTAGATTGCAGATGTCTATTAACCGTTTTACCATGTATGAGACGTGATCGCTCCATGACAGATTCCTGTCATGGAGCGTTCAAGATGCTCGAATATTTGCGCAATTGAACGTATGGTATAGTTTGACTATTGATGCTTATGATGTACTCATTCATTGGCTTCCGTGTAAAAGCTACGAGGGCGCATTTCTCAGAAGAAATTGCCCTGCCTCGATTTCGGAGGTAGCGCAATGTTTCAGTGGCAGCTTTTGAATTCTCGATCGCTACTGCAGGCGTGTTACAGCTGATGCCCAAACGCAGATATTATCTGCGTACATTTATAGCCTGACTGTGCTTGGCAGATGTTTAGTGAGAGTGATTAGCGTAAGATATAATAGCACAGGGCTGAATACGCCACCCTAGGGGAAGTTACGGTGGCTGTAATTTTGGGGAGGTTTGACCGTCTTTAGTGCTCACGAAGAAGGATTGCATTGCCAGGTAATAATACGTATTTAGTGATACATGTGGCCACATATTCCTACATCTTCGAGAGTTGTGAGGACTGCTTCATGCGTAACATTGTCACACACCCATTGGATGTCTAGGAACAAAGATGCGCAAAGGTGCTTACGGTCTTTCTCGTGTAGAATGTAAGTGACCAGGTTGACTGTGTTGTCAATCGATGATCGACCACGCCGAAATCCTGCCGTGGCATCTGGGTAGGTGTCGTTGTATTCCAGGTACCACTCCAGGTGCCCTATGATCATCCCCTCCATAACATTGCCTACACAACTGGCCAATGTGATCGGACGGTAAGATGCGAGCTCGAACGGTGAGTTACCTGGCTTCAGAAGTGGTACTAGGCGACTTGTCTTCCAGCTTGACGGGAGCGTACTATCTTGCCAGGATTTGTTGTACAACTCCAGCAGCAGGATTCTCGCGCTTTCACGCAGATGACACAGGGCCTTATAAGAAGTCTATCATGCCCTGGAGACGACGTGCGTCCACACAAAGCTAGTGCTGCTCTGAATTCAACAATGGAAAAAGGTAAGTCCATGCGGGAATCCAGCATTTGTGGACAGCTGGTCGAAGGCAATAGGCTATTGGGCACTGCGAGTGGCCTAAATAATATGGCACAAAATTATTATGCCACGTCAAGTTTTTGTGCCAAGTATTCTGCCACGTCAATGAACTGGCTAACCTCCCTGTCCTTCCTCATTAATTCCTCATCCTCCTCCTGCCACGTCAATGTCACATCTCTGTTCAGAAAGTGCGAGAGCCCTAAATGGGGATTACCGAGTGGGTTTTGTGCTGAGACCTCGTACCGTTTTCCACAATTGTAATAAAGGTTTGCGTGGGTCAAGCGACTCTAAAAAAGCAGTCCAACATTGTGAGTCAAATTTATCTATCCGGCACTAAATCTTCTTGTGTATACGTCGAGCGATCCGCAAGTCTTCTATTGCGTTCGCGCGCCGGTACCTTCGTTATAGACACCATCAGATTGCTGGAAGTTGTTCTAATTCAATGTCGAATTTCCTGACATTAAAACAGCATGTGAGAGTACACGTAGTATCATGTATTGTGTTTTTGATTCACTCATCTATGTCAAGGAATCTGGTTGTTTGCATTGCTCTTTCATTCGAGACTGAAATTTCCACGAGTCCACTGTGTGAATGCTATCGCGTATCTTAGCTTGGGGCAATCCTTCAATTTTACCGTAAGTGGGAATGTGGTCACTTCCATGCGTTTCTATCTCTGGAAGCCACTGAGCATACCTAACGAGGCCGCACGACACAAAGCCTAGGTCCAGACAGCTGCTATACTATGAACCACGCAGAAATTTTCGACTACCGTCGTTTAGCAAGAGGAAGTCGCTGTCGGAGGCGAAGGACACCAACTTTATTCCTTTATCATTGGTCTACGAACTTCCCCAGATTGTATGATGAGTGTTGAAGTCGCCGATTATAATGCATGGATGAGGAGTAGCTGACAGGATAGCTTGTAGTCTTGTATGGTTTAAATGACTTGATGGAGATAGGTAGACACCCACACTCATGACGGCAAGTCTCTTCTTCACTGTTATACATAAATACTGATTTTCGTCGTGAGGTGAAACTGGCTGATGAATGTAGGTGGTGCCGCGGCGAATAAACATCAAAACTTTGCTAATGTCTGCATTTGTAGACTACATGAATGACTTATAACCAGAAAATCTGATTTCGTTCGGCGAATTCGGCTCGCAGATGACAATGATTGCGAACTTGTTGATGTACATGAACCGGCGGAAATCAGCAATGCGTGATCTCGGTCCCCGGGCATTCCATGGAAGAATCGCTGCATTTTAGACCTCTTTTTCGAAAAACAGTGGCTGGGGATCTATTTTTTTCTCAAAGCCTTCAGTACTTGTAGTGCACTTCGTGCTGACGTTGTTTGCATGTTCCTTAATAACGCGCGAATTGTGTTAATTAAGGGTCGCAGAAGAGCTGTCTCTTGCTGATCTGTGTTCCGCAACTCCTCCATCATTGCAACTCGCTTTGAAGAAGATGGCTTCTGCTGCGGTTCTTCTGTCCGTCGTGTACGCGTTAACGGCGGCCCCTCATCTATAGAGACTGATCTTCCCTTTTGCTCATTTTCCACGTCTGCGTTTGCTGTGCTGGAAACTGCAGCTGGCTATTATTGCCAATGCGTCAACGTACTGCTGTCCGTCGTGGCGACCTTCACCGGCAACGTCATCTGCGCCGGATTTTCTCAGCGGCTTTTTTGTAGGTAATCTTATTACCTTGTATCGTCTTGTATCGTTCGCTTCAGAACAAAAAAACTCTTTCTTTATGTGCAGACATTCTGTGAAAAAAAGCCTTGTAAGCACCCCGACATTTAGGACACCTTAGTGTCATTGCGCTACAGTCGACTTCCGAGTGTGGTTCTGCACACCGATGGCACGCTGCGGAGCTCCTGAACACCATTTACATGGCCCATTTTCTGCAGTCGAAGCATAGCGCAGGTTTAGGAATAAACGGTTGGAGAGACAGTCACCGTAGGCGGGGAGACAGTCACCTTTGAACGTTACTATCACACAACGTGTGTTACCAAAGTGGCCAACGCTGATAATGATATTGTCTTGACTCGCTGGTTTTATGAGTATTGGAAAGTCTGCGTTTGGGATTTCCGTGGTAATGTTGTAAATGACTCTTGATGTGGTTGGACCATAGGTTGGTATCATGGATCTAAGTGCAATATTTCCCAGTTGTGTTACTTGTTACAGCGTGCTCAGCGCACTCGATTGCGGCACATTGAAAGCCATGATGCTTCTTCTTGTATTTACCTAGACGTCTTTGATCTCATTCGGCACAGTATTTACAAAATAGAGTGAAAGCACTGGCCTGGTCAGAACGCGTAGACTCTCTGTGGCGTTCTTTGGCACGAACAGAATGAAATGGGGTCATCGCTGGGGCGTTCTTTTATCGGTGGCCTCACACATGACACCGACGATGAATTGACAATCTTTCGCTTGACCTTGCGGTGCAGTACGGGTTGAAAGCCGTCATCTGAGGACTCGTCACAAGATGCGGAGTACAGCTCAGTGTTATCGCTCTCGCTGGGTGTGTTTTCTCGCTTCCTAGAGGTAGCGGCCGTGGTCGAACCGGAGTCGGACGTCACCTCGTGAGGTTGTACATTCATTACCGCAACGTGCGGGGCAATACCCCTCCCCCCTACCACAGCGAAAAGCCCAGAAAATCACTGAGACGAGCGAGACGTGTTTCACAAAGAATCACATCGTCTTCTCCTTAAAAAACAAAATGACTGGATATGGTACCATACTTAAGGTTGTAGGCACACAACCTCATATAGGTTTAGAGTCGGCATGATGTACCACTGGTGTTCGCATCTCGAAACAAAAGGGCAAGGTTATGCTCTCGCTTTAAAGCAGACCTAGGTAAAAAAACAACAACATGATTGACTGTCCACTCAGTGTATCATTGAAGTGGTTTATGTAATACCCTTGACGTGCGGAAAAAGGTATTTTCCCCAGATGTGGTGCTGTGGCTGTGACAATTCAAGGGTAAATACGCTCACAATAAAGAAATAAGGACGCCGAGCATGTAGGCATACCTGTGACATAATGTGGATGCTTGGCGTGCTTCACGGAAACTCTTCTCTTGGGAAAACGCTAGCAGAAAGTAGAACAGAAAAATTTGGAGGTGTTTTTCATACAGACACGGGTTAGTAATTGTGCATACAAAAATTAAATCAACAACTATAAGCCGAAAGTGGTATTTTGATTAGATACACCCTGCCTCAAGCACGTTATGCATGCATTACCGAGAAGAATATTTATATTATTTTGTACCCTTCAAGGAATAAACTTTTGCAAGTGAGCGCCGCTCCTGTCAGTATGTGTTTTTTTGTACTTAGGTGTGGTGATGATATTGGAGCAAAGGTGACTCTTCAATTCAAAGATGCACCAACTAGGCAAACAGCGAGCGCTACTTGAGCATTGGTTCGAAAGACTCTTTACATGCATCCGCTTCGTTATGCTCGAAATAACGATGGGGTGACAGTGCAGACTCACTCTGCATGAAGCTCTCAGTGAACATGGCTGACGAGCGACTTCCTTGCAGGCGCGCTACTGTTGTCAACAATGAAAAAGTTGCGTACGATTTCACAAAGCAAGCTTTGTCTGAATGTGAAATAGACATGACTTTTGTGGCGCTAAAGACTGCTTTTCTTTAACGCCTTTGAATATTTTAACGCCAGCAGAACCTTCGGTGGAAAGGCTTGAAAATGGTTTGAGGCTATCCTACAGGCGCATCAGAACACTATTTTGTCAATGACCGAACCACAGCAACATGTGTATAGAAAGTGTCAGTGTTCTCTGGAAATGAGTAGGGGAGGGGGTAAGGAAGGTGGACGCCCTCTCCTAACTCCCCCCCCCCTCCCAATAGAAAAATCTTGGCTATTGGAAATTCACTAGTTGTCTTTCTCACTTTGAGGGAACACTGAAGAAAATAAATAACCTAAATTAGAATATTAGCATACGCAATGAACAATCTAGAATGGCTAAATTTCCCCCCACAAGTTGATTATTACGAGTAAGATTGAGAGAATGAATGCGAAAGGTGTTACTTTTTAAACGTCCAATGAAATTCTCCGATGACGTCATGTATTTGAAAGTGATTTTTGTTTTGTATTTCGCCACTGTATTCAACGAAATTTTGTTTAGTGGGGTGGCTTAGACTCAAGAAGTATACGTCAGTTTTACGGATCAAGAATATTTGAGGCCATATCAGACAGTGACAAAATATTCAATGTCATGTCAGCTGGTCCAGAAACCTGAAAGCGTTGTCACCACTAGCATATCCTAGCTCAATAATTGCCTACCAATTGCCTCCACACATCCGGATCAGAAGGAGTAGCTTACTAATATGAGAAAAAGTAATTTCCTGTTCATTTTCTCCTTAAAACTTTCCTCTCACAAATTTCGTGCAGAGCAGCAGAAGGTACACGACTAGATGAATGTCCAAATGAAAATTCAATGAACAGTGCTTGATCATCGAAAAAATGTGTTGGTCGAACAATTGGCCACTCAGTCACATATTGTTGAGCTCTGGAGGATTTTTTCCTCCCTAAACGCTTCTGCCAGCGCGCTAGCGGACAGCGTGGGAAGAGCTTATCATAACACCCATCAATGAAAAGTAGCTAGCGATTGCTGTTTGAGCCAAAATGGTCGCTGCCCACGTGGAGCCACCGTAAGGTCCTGCCTTCTGTTCAAAGAAAGTAATTCTTCCTCCTTCCATTAAGGTACATAAAATATAACTGGTTCTTCTCATTCAGTGTATGAAATGCAGGAGTGCACTTGCCCCCACACTTGCGCTTGTAAATGAGTGGAAACAAATATTCTTCCCACGTTATGGAGGCACAAATGTTATTATGGATTTCAGTTTCTGAGCCATAGTCAATTAAAGCTCCCAATCGGGTCTGCTCATACATCTCTTCATAGGTTAAGCAGGCCTGATTAGGTGTCTCATATAATAAATTGAAGTTCTCATTTCACAATTACGGCGTCGTTAAATGTATCGTAATTAAAACTGACCTTCGTATTTCCTTCAAATAATAAGTTGGCAACGTTAACTTCATTTTTATGCATAGGAGCTAGCATATGTCTTTCTGGTGCACATTACAATGCATTGTTGGTCGACACCAACGTTTGTTTTTTTTTCAGTATCTCGACGAAATTTTTTAGTGAGGCAGATCTAATATCGTTTTCGTAGTTCGGAAAACCACACCCAAAATTTACGAAATAAACTCAAACTGAAACTGAAACAACAGGTATGCCAAATGGCAACCATACTGAGGCGTTGCTCAGTATGGTTGTCTTTTGACTCAGTCTTTTGTCAGTCTTTTGACTCAAATTATTCCGCAAGACATGTCTTTGGCCACCCTATCTCCACTTGACAGCTGCAACGTTACTGGTTTGGACATCGATGCTACATCCTCCTGTCTTAGTCGCAATCAAACTCTGCCTGCCGATGACATTAACAAGATGATTGATCCCGATCTCACCCCAGCGCAAGCTGCCAGCCTCTGTCGTCTGCTAACATCACATAGAGACATTTTCGACTTTTACCACCACTTTCTCGGCCAAACAACTGCCGTGACTCACTGGATCGACACTGGTGATTCCAGTTTTATACGGCGGCGTCCATCCTGCGTATCTTACAAGGAACGCCAGGTATTACAGAATGAAGTGCACAAAATGATTAGTAAAGACGTCATAGAACCGTCATCCAGCGCCTGGACCTCCTCAGTCATGCTCGTTGCGAAGAAGGATGGCAGCTGGCGCTTTTGCGTGGACTATCGCCGTTTGTACAAAGTCACTCATAAAGATGTCCACCTTTTGCCTCGGACTGATGAAACCCTCGACTGCCTCCATGGTTCCCAATACTTCTCATCTGCCGACCTTTGGTTGGGCTGTTGGCGAGTTTCCGTTGAACCCATAAATTGCAAAAAAAAACCGCTTTCGTTACGCCCGACGGCCTCTACCAGTTCAAGGTCATGCCGTTTGGACTATGTAAAGTGCTGGCAACTTTCGAGCGCATGATCAACTCCCTTCTCCGAGAATATAAGTGGTCCATCTGCTTATGTTACCTAAACGACGTCATGGTCTTTTCACTTACTTTTGACAACCGTATCACACGTCTGTCGGCCGTTCTGGATGTTTTTCGAAGAGCCACTCTTCGGCTCAATTCTGCAAAATGCCATTTCGGACGTCGCCAAATCACGATATTCGACCACCTTTTCAGTGCCGCTGGTGTTCAAGCGGATCCCGACAAGCTGCGAGCAGTACAAGAATTTCCTGAACCGCGTTCAACCAAGGACGTCCGAAGTTTTGTAGGGCTATGTTCCTATTTTCGTCGATTTGTCTGCAACATCATCGACGTCGTTCGACCACTTACTGATCTCCTAAAGAAGGACGTTCCCTTCGCATGGGTTGTAGAGCAAGCGGACGCTTTTTCGGCTTATATCCACCTGCTGACTACGTCACCAATACTGGCCTATTTTGACCCGCCATCACCTACAGAGTTTCGAACTAATGCTAGTGGCCATGGAATTGGAGCAGTTCTCGGCCAACGACAGCATAGGAAGGACCGCGTGATTGCTTACACCAGACGTCTTTCACCTGCCGAACGGAATTTCTCCATCGCTGAGCTTGAATGCCTAGCTTTAGTGTGGACCGTGACGAAATTCAGGCCTTACCTATATGGCCGAACTCTTTTTGTTGTTACTGACCATCATGCTCTCTGTTGGTGTGATCGCTAATGGACCCATCTGGACATCTCGGTCGCTGAGCGCTGCGTCCGCAAGAATACTCGTTCGTGATCCAATACAAGTCGGGACGCCTGCACATAGACGCAGACTGTTTGTCACGTCATCAGGTTCAAATGCCCGACTTGACAGACCTTGAATCAGACCCCTGCGTGCTCTCCATCCACGTATTGGGTAATATCTCCACCGAACTACGACGTGACTCATCGTTACTCTCCATCACCAAGCGTATAACCTCCGCCCCAACAGATCCTTCGGTTAGCCTGTTCGAACTGCACGATAACGTTCTGTACCGTCGCAGCTTCAACGCCGATGGCCCGGAATCACTAGTTGTGCTTCCCCATCACCTGCGTTCCAGCGTTCTCGAACAACTCCACGGCGTGCCTACAGCCGGTCACTTAGGCGTCTCTCGTATCTACGATCGCGTGCGACGTCGCTTTTTCTGGCCCGGGCTGTATCGTTCTGTGGTTCGCTACGTCACTGCTTGCGACCAGTGCCAATGTCGCAAGCGCCCCTCTGTGCTACAGTCAGGCCTCCTACTGCCCATCGACATACCGACGGAACCAGTCTTCTGTGTTGGCCTTGACCTGTTGGGCCCGTTTCTTACGTCCACCTCCAGAAATAAACGGGTTGCAGTAGCGACGAATTATGCCACACGCTTTGCCATCACTCAAGCATTGCCGACAAGCTGTTCCACTGACGTTGCTGACTTTCTCTTGTATGAAGTTATTTTTCATCTTGGCACTCCGTGGCAGCTGCTTACTGATCGAGGGAGGTACTTCCTTTCACGTGTTGTGGATGACATTCTCCGCGCCTGCTCCAGTGAGCACAAGCTTACTACCGCTTATCGTCCACAAACAGATTGACCGAGTGTCTGAACCGAACATTGATGCAGATACTGTCAATGTACGTTTCACCAGAACACCGTGACTGGGACAAAGCACTCCCCTTTGCCACATTCGCGTTCAACTCTTCACGGCACGACACAGCTAGTTATTCACCGTTTTATTTGTTATATGGCCGACATCCAGCGTTAACATTTAACCCACTCCTTCCGTCGGCTGTCCCCTTGTCTACTGAGTACGCCAGCGATGTCGTTTCTCGAGACCATGCAGCCCGTCAGCTTGCCCATGATCGGCTGCACTTGTCGCAAGATCACCTAAAAGACCGTTATGACAGTCGCCGCCTAAGCGTGCATTTCCCGCCAGGGTCTCTGGTACTTCTCTGGACACCAAACCGCCAAGTCGGCTTATCAGAGAAGCTACTACCACACTACCATGGCCCCTACAAAGAGTTACGACAATTAAGTGACGTTAACTACGAGATCACACCCCTAAACAACGCCTCTTTGACCCCCTCACTCCAGACGGACTTTGTCCACGTTTTCAGACTCAAACCCTATCACCCTGCTAGTGCGTCACCGTCATACCAAGCGCCGTGACGGCGCTTCTACCGCAGGGGAGTGATGTTATGGTGCACCATGGACAGGAGCAAGCGTAGCACTGTGCGAAGAGGACGAAGACGCATGTGCGTTTGACGCCTTCGCGAGAGACAACTTAACCATCTTGTTCGGCTGCCAATTCTCTGCGGACGCTATATTATTAACCTCGATCGCGCCTCGTCACAATATATACACAGATACACTCACATACGTACAAAAGAAATTTCGTATTTCGGGCCATAACGTACAGTGTCAATTTTTATGAAAGGGAACACGCAAACGTGTGGCCCGGGCGCTCGAGTGGCTGTTTGTCGTGCGTCGATAACAACCACAGCCTCTATTCCCGTCATGTAGTGGTGAGCAAAACAAGCACTCATTGGTGATATCGAACCGGCAGAATGATTACGCCCGGCCTCTTGCGTAATCACTTTGAAGGGGTGGCGGTTACTATCTTGCCACCGGCTCGATATCCCCAATGACCACCTGTTTTGCTCACCACTAGATGACGAGAATAGAGGCTGTGGTTGCTATCGCTCTCGTTTGAACGCGCTACAAGCAGCCGATGGAGCACGTGGACTACGCGTCCGTGTGTTCCCTTTAATAAACATCGACACTGTACAAATATGTGGGGAAGCATGTGGTAATGAAAAAAGCAATATCTGTGAGTTGAGTGCTTTTAGTAGCTCCCAAATCAAAAATCACACGCTCATTAGGAGATGCTCACCGTCACTACTGCTTTACATCTATGGATTTCAAACAGTGAATCGTAAGACATGACGAAGTAAGATACTATACAGGCAGTGTTTTTTAAGCTTGTGAAAATATCCTAATGCTCAAATTCATGCTTTCACGTGAGCCATATCGAATAAAATTAAACGGGGAGTTCTCATTTGCTATAAAGTAATATTTGCGAGAGCACATATTTTGAAGTTTCTTGAGCTTGGCGATTCTTAGTTGCACGCTGACGATGAGCCCTCACACTCTGGTGATGGCACTGGAGGCCGTTGTTCTTATCATATGTTGTATGAAAGTTTTAAATTGTTCTCTTCACATCAATTCTCCATGTTGTGTTATAATAATCACATTCCGGGAAGGTTGAAAACCACCTCGAGTAGAGAGCATTTTGGGCACTGTATGCAGTATTTAGGCTACTAGCCTAACGACATGTGTTCTTCAAGCAAACCTATCGTTTCGCGAATTTATTCCACACTATCGGGCCAATATTGAGGTAAGTATCTAGTAGTTCCTCAAGCCGTTGTGAGACTAATCTAGCGCAACATTTAGGTACCAAAACGACTGCGAAGATGAGCATGTCGCCAGAATGTTTAAAGAGTAGACTGCAAATGAAAGTACGAAAGCATGGCATCAGAAGATTTTAAAAGCTGGGCGCTTAATGCAGTATATTACTGTAAATCAACACTCCATGATACACAAGGCGTCAATATTTATTGCGGGATATTTGATGTGTGATGTAAAACGTAAAATATTACTACACAAGAAACGCACAATTGAAACATCATTACACATATTTGGCAAAGAGCCACAGAAAAACGAAAATGATAAATTAGGTATTAAGAGTTTTGCGAGAAAGGCGCCTCACCTTCTACAGTGTCTTCAGTAACGAGAGTCAAGTAGGCGGATAAAGAGACGAAGGCAAGAAGTAATAATTCAGCCACGCTACTTTGTCTTCGCATTCTAGTCTGCCATTCCATTAGTAAATAGTGCTTGCCTGACTGCATATAATCTTCATTCAAGACATTTCTTGCAGTGCCTTTATGCCTGCTGCTTTCCTCACTTTTCTCCTTTCGTTCTTATTCTTGTCACAGCACGATATATATATCGCAATGAGGTACATGTTTCACTTCAGTGATAACGCCTCGTTTTAATTTTGCGATCAGAGTTGTACGTGCGGAAGAGGAAGGTCATCTAGAGGATGGAGTCTAATTGAGTGTAGATTGTCGCCTCACTTCCGAAACATACTCGTGATGCTCGAAATAGATCTTCCTAGAGATATCCACTCATTGAAATGAAGCATTGTAGTTTCGGTGATGGTGATCGATCGTCACTATGACACACAATCTATAAATACAAGCAGCAAGTTATATCCGAATCGGAAATAAGCACTAATGGCGTTTTGTTTTCTTCGGTGGCGCTTGCTTTGTAAGAGTGTTTCAGTATTCTAGTGAACTCCCTGGGAATCTGTGGAGTTAAATACATGCATAGGTATTCAAAAGTTTTTGCCGTAAAGTAAGGTGAGCGATTCTGTTCGTACCTTCAAACATATATATTTTAGAAATGACGAGGCATTTTACGTAGGCAGAAAGGAATTTGTCGAAGAGTGCCGTAACACGACACACCATCGCTCTCTTCCAATCACATCACTGACTGATCGAGTGACCAAAAAGAAGAATAGCTTTACTCGAAGCTGTTTCAGTATATTTGTGCAGTCGTAATAGTATAGGGGTACACTACGGTCTGTAGGCAAATAGCGGTAGTATGTAGTAGTTATAGTAGTAGTAGTAATAGTAGTAGTAATAGTAGTAGTAGTAGTAGTAGTAGTAGTAGTAGTAGTAGTAGTAGTAGTAGTAGTAGTAGCCCCACCGTGGTGGTTCAGTGGCTAAGGTACTCGGCTGATTACCCACAGGTCGCGGTATCGAATCCCGGCGGCAGCGGATGCCGTTTCGATGGAGGAGAAAATGCAGTAGGCCTCTACGACGTCTCTAATAATCATATAGTAGGTTTGGGATGTTAGAACCCCCTTGTAAATCAATCAGTAGAAGGAATAATAGTCGTGTGGAACGCGTCACTAGAGCGGGAAGTAAATGGAGAAAAATTTAATTGATGATAATAACAGAATAACAAATGATCATGATGTACGAAGATATTATAATATCAATAATGATAATCATGCGCATAAAGTTTCGCTGAATAACGGTTTTCGATGCATGGCACACGCTGAATTCTTTAACCTCGAGAGCATATTGAGGATGCAAAGCATCTTTGCTTTTCACCTTTTTTTTCTATTTCAATACGGTCGCCTCATTGTAGCGTTGAAGAAGGCAGCAGTCCGCGTGTTGAAGACGAAACAATTTTTTCGGATGAACCTATGTGCACGTAGTAAAGACCTGAAGCATGAGAAAGACACGCTGCAGTCTGACGGTGGTGGAGAGAGTGTCTGCCGTCTGTGATCGGACCTTGGGTGAGGTGTGTCGGTATATATACATGCATGCGCCATCGAGCATTCAGGCATTATTGCTGGTAGCCGCATTAGTTCCAGAATGAGCTCAGCTATTCGCGTTTAGGCACTCAAGCCTACCAGATGATTCTGAAATAATCTGGCACGATTTGTGCAAGACTGTGTTTATACGGGTAATGGACAGGTTACATAAAAGTAGCACAATCAATGGGCGATGCTTGAGCTTCGCATTTCATAGTAATTCGTGACAGCGAAATCGGGCTTCGTGCTTAACGCCTTCTAGACTGCTAACCTGCTTTGGTTTTCAGTGCATGCCTCATTTGTGCTATTAGGTAGTTAACGACTTTGCACGTCTTTGCCGTTTCAAGGCACCTTTATAAGTCTAGTGCTAGAATTGTAGCCGACTACCCACTTTGACATCCATTGATTATTATTATAATATTATTATTATTACCATTATTATTATCGAAATGTCCGCAGCGCAACAAGCGAACATACGCGGTGGTTGACTTCGTTGGTGGTTCTGCTGCTGACTATGAATAAATATATCACACTCCTTTGTAATGGGTGGGCTTTCAAACTCGCTGCTCGATTCACACCTTTCGACGACTTTTTGCGTAGTTCCACGCTTGTGTCACGTGACCTATTATTCATTAGGCAGACTCGCTACACTACCTGACAAACATATAGTCTTTATTTCCGAAGTTGTTTCAACAACTATCGTTACTCTGCTGTGAAACGCCTGCTTGCCACGCAGACGACCTGAATTATTCCCCCTCGGACCCAGAGAGTACTATTATTTATGGTACTTGCATGTTTCTTGATATTTCAATCATGGAGAAGATGATGATTGAAAAGCAGCGATGCTGATACCAAAATTTGTGGTTAACGAGCTGTTCAATGCTATCGCGTTAAAAAAGCCTGTGGTAATGGCGAATCGTTTAGAATTGGGTACATTATTGCGTTAATACCACAATTTTTTCAAGTAGATAAATTTCAATATGAAAATTTCACACACTGGATACACTGTATATAAAATACTTTATTAAACATTGTGCATAAATATATCTCGACAAGCGCGCGTGGTGCGGTAAATTTCAAAGGTAAAACAGCACTTAATCTAAATTAAAATAACACATTTCGAGCTGGTTCGTTGCTGATGCCACATCAAAAACAGTGCGTACTGGGGAGAATGGACAGGCGCGCGCTTTTTTTTCACCTCTGTACCCTCACTCTAAAGCTCATCTTAGAACAATGTGAAGCATCATGGCTCTCGAACCTCAGTAGATAGCTTTTGCTTATTTTGAGGCTGAGGCTAGTGTTTGTTTTATTTGGCACAGCTGTCAGCGTGTCCTGAGAAACTATCGCTAAACTTAAGCTATCCTAGTAGAGTTCGAGCACCCTTTGAAGACTTTAAGAACAACGCTGTATATTCACACTTGCATTGACTTTGTTGTTTAGCTTCGCGAATTATAAATTGCATGTACAAAACGCTGTTAAAATATGTGGCATTTGAGAACGACGTACTCAGGTTCACAAAAAAACGGATGCTCTTCGCACACATTCCCGCAATATGTGCGTCCAAGAATAATGTAAAAAAATAACAAGCCACCCAAACTACCACCTGCAAGAGGTTCTCTTTTTATTCTTAGCCTTTATACTGTCAAGCATGATAGCTTCGTATATCTAAATATGATGAATGTTGTTTCCTGTAAACTCACCAGGTCTGCGAGACCTTGGCATTGTACTGAACATACGTGCAGGGGTACGTGTTGCAGTGCTTTTTGTTTTGTGGAGATACGCTTTTGATAGCTTAGCAAATATTAAAATGGCGAGGCTTTTTTTGTTGTTTCTGCCGCACTGTGGCATATATCTCAGCTGATTTTTATTTCCAGCTAGAGAAGTGCTCGAACTGCCTGACTCGTTATTTCACGAAGAGGTAATCTTTGTCCCTATAGATTGAAGGTAGTTTTAGAATATTGGACACATTTTTGTGCCTCTATATATCAGCGCGATAGCGTTAAAGAGCTAGATTCAGAGAAAATCAGGTGTCAGCATTGACATTGGCGTCGTTGTGTGTGAGAATGAAATCGGAATAGATAGAATTGAATATTATGTTTGTTGCACACTCGAAATGTTTTCTGTATATGGGCATAGGTTCTGCGTTTTTTAGTGCTTTTTCTATTGTATGTTCTGCAACCTATAAACAAATTACGGCACGTCGTTGAGGTAAAGCCAGCTGGATATCTTTGGTTGATGTCGCCTTCATATGCTATAATGACTGTATTCAGTTCCCGCTGTCGTGTGTGCACTATGAAATGGCATTTTCTTTTTTCTTGTTATCGCCTGTTAACTTCAACTTATATTGCGATCCGCGTCATACTTTCATTGTGCTGATATGCTTTGTAACGCGTGAATTATTTTGTGTGGTCTGTAAAACTTCACCAATTACCCCCCTTACTCAATGCCCTGTAAAGGGCCTGTAAGGATTTTTCAATAAATAAAAAAATAATCAAGGTCTCCGGCCTGCCAAGAATTTGAGCCAAGGCCTTCCGCTTGGTACAGAGGTGTCTTACTCCAGAGCTATACGACTCTCTAAAAGAGTGCTGCAAAACGCAAAGCCTAGGAAGGCGTCATGTATAAGTGCCGGGAGTACTGTCAACAGTTGTAATATCACATGAATGAAAGGTACATCACTGAATCAGGCCTCCCACCATGCCAATTGTGATGAAATTCAATTGTCTAAAGGCCCAGCAATCACAATGTGCTCCGACATGCTTAATCACGATTATTAGCCGCAGCTTTAACAAAGTATGCACTACCACGTACTCCCGGGTGAAGACACTGTGGTATCTATTAATTCGAGGTATGTATAATGAAGGCGCCTGTAGCGCGTAACTTGTCGCTGCCTTTGCAGTAGTCATGCTTTTCAGGACAGTTTCAAATCTTTCTTTTCGCTTAGACTAAAATTTTTTTTTATGGCATGGTTCGAATGAGAAGACCACGAACATGGGTTCTATTCCTGGTTTTGAGTTCTACTCTGAAAAACAATCCTCAGGTTTCCCGATTTTTTAAAGGATTCTTGGCTTTGGACGAAAATCAGCCCTTTTAAGGTGAACCTATGGTATCTTAACGCGGCTGGTGGCGACAGATGCGTGAGTTGTGCCATCACACCTCACATGTGTAGCGAGATGTGCTGTCACGGTTCACATTCGTAAAAGCACTGGCGCGCGGATTTGGGTGGTAGTCCGCAGGCACACGTTATAACGTCTCGTAGTAGTATGATGGACGTCATTGTGGCGTTAGCTGGTATTCCGCAGCAGCACGTCGAGGTGGTGTCACCAGGTGGCAACCTCTATTTGACGGGAGTAATCGGAAGCTCGTGCTGCAGTGGGCATCTTCATATTGTAGTCGATGGTCGCGGCGATGCTCTCTCTTCCAGGAGGAAGTTGGTTCAGGAAACAGATCGAATGCACATGATAGCCAGCCTATGCTTCCTGAAGCCGTGCCAGCTCTTGTTCAACTAGTCGACGCCCGATAAGATGGAAGTCTTCGCAAGCGGTTATATCCAGACTTGCAACAGTAGAGGCGTTGTCTATGTGCCCGAACTTGGGTATTATTCGTCGTCTGAGTGCGCGAACTTCGATATAATTGGTCGAGTCCTCAGCGCCTTGAATGCTCGACATTGCTGCCTAGGCTTCGGGAGGTGTGTTTATTTTGTCGATTGCAATCAGAAAGCTATAAACATCTTTAACTTTGGCCGTTAGAATATGCCTGACTTTGTCTTCGTTGGGCATGTGCGTGCGTACAATGCCACAAAGCTTCAATGTTTCTTCAGTGTAGGACGCACGCGTTTTGCCGGGAAATTGTGCTCCACGTTCCAGCGTTTATTTAACGTCTTTTTTTATAAAACTTCTGCCCTTAAAGCAGGCCATCTGTTCACCAGAAAAGGTTTGCCAAGCAGTCAGCACTTTCCCTTGGTTCTCGAACCAAAGCAGAGTGGTCTCGATGGAAAAGAACACCACGTTGATATATTTCGCCCACTTAATCCATTCGTGACAGCGGCCCACTCTTTTATAATGCCTTAACCTACGTATTCGTCTACGTCTTCGTCAGCCTTACCTGAGGATATGTAAGTGGCTCAGATGCGCAGTAGCTAGGATGTCTTGCTCGGTGGCTGCCTTGATCCGTGATATTAGCTGCTGCTTGGGCGTTTCTGGTCGACGCGCCTTTGCGGTTGTCGGTTATGTCTGTGTGCTCCGAGGGTAGTCCGGCTACGCATCGGCTCCTTCGCAGGTCGTCTGCGACAATGTCCACCAGAGTGTTAGTTACCCCAGACCTCCAACACAACTGTTACGGATGACATGGGTTTATTCACAATCAGGTCAATTAAGCAGCAGGCAGAAAGGAAACGATGGTCAATCGCTGGAAACCAGCCGAATCTCTCACGCCCGTTCTTCCTCCGCTTCGTTCTTAGTTCACGCTCTCCTAGTGCAGCGTTGCGTATTATAGCTGCACAGTGACAAACAAAAACACGATAACTATTGTGCCATTCTACGGTTCATTTTGCAAACTTACCGTGGTTTACAAGATAATCTTAGCGCGTGGTCTCTTAATTCATATAAATATTGTAGTTTTATTTTTTAATTTTGAATATTTGCATCAATGTTTGCATGGTTCGCAAATATGTAACTGGTCCTGCTATTACTGTGCATGAATTACAGATATTTTCAAGACACTACGAACACACGAGTAAATAGTTGAAAACTAGTTTTTATGGCGACTGTTTACCTTTCAGGCATTCTCATATTGTGAAGTGTCGCGCTTTTTTTTCGATTTAGGAGCTGTAACCTGCTCCTTGTGTACTGTTTACTGGCGATGACTGATTTTCTTGTCAATTTTGTTGAAAAGCATTTCGTAAAAAGTATTAACCTGCATTCTGACATTGATATATTGTAATAATATTCATCATCATCATTAGCCTGAACACGCCACCTGCAGGGCAGAAGCCTCTCCCATGTTGCCCCAATCAACCTTGCCATGTGCTTCCTACTGCCGCAATATGCCCGCAACCTTCTTTATCTAAACAGCCCTCCTAATTTTTTGCATCTCTCTGACGCGTTTGCCTTTTCGTAGAATTTATTCAGCTAGCCTTAATAAGCAATAGTTATCCTGTCATCACACTACGTTCCTGGCTCACACCAACTTCTTCTTTTTGATGTCAACTATGATATCCTCAACACTAGCTTGCTCCCTGACCCTCTGTGTTTTTTTCTCGTCTTTTGAGTTTGCAGCTGTCATTGTCCTATCGATAGCTCACTGAGTAGTCCAAAACTGAAGTTTAACCCTCTTCTTAGGCCTCCAGGCTTCGGCTCCGTCGGTAAATACCGGTAAGATGCAGCGGTTGCACAAAGTGTTTTAAGAAATATGTCTCATCATATTTAAATCTTGCAGAATGGAGGCATTTGAATGCTACCCGAGGTGGTCTCGTTACTGCAGAAGAAGGCATATTCAGATGTGCACTAGCATTGGTTACTGTTATAACTATGGAAATTAAAACAATTACCTTTTAACCAGTGAAAATAGCCGATCGAGTCGAATGGGCGAATGCAAACCCTTCCTCTGAATATTCAATAGTCACTTTGAAATTTTCAAAAAGCGGCCCCTAATAACCACCACGGAGTGATGAGGTTTGGTAAATAACAAGCGAAACCGAAACCGATGCACCAGACAGCGCATCTACCATTCACTTCCAAAACACCGCCAATGACGACACTGTTGTCCTAGCAATGGGGGAGGACGATAAGCGAGAGCAGATAAGCGGCCACCATAAAGTTTCATATGAATAAACTAGAGGGAACACTGGCGCTCGTGTCTATGGGAGCTTGAACGCATGGGGCTTCAGCGAGCATATGAATTGTGGTTTATACACGGATTTGTGCAATTTTCGTACTTAAAGTTCTATTGGAATTCGCAAGAATTGAGGCTGTCTCGTTATGAAACAACGATCAGCAATATTTGATAAGCTACGCTTTACCACCATACTTTTTTAGGCTCACCAGTTTGAATCGGCTCACGAAGATGAAACCGATACGTTCGTGTTGTTGTTTTTTTAAAACAAAACCTAAACACTGCAGTAAACGAAGCCACAACTGTGTGGCTTCGTTTACTGCAGCCTTCAAGCACGAAGACTAGGCAAATCTATGTACTACCGATCATCCCCATGGTCACTGAATGATCGCAGTGCCAGAGTCTCCGCTAGTGAATTTTAGGATTCTCTATGGCGCCCATGAAGCGATGTGTCTAGATTGACGGTTGATAAAGGCAAGGGAGGCTGTGTCGTATCTCGGCGTGTTTTCGGAGAGAATGGCAGTTGAGCTGTTTGGTGCGTCGGTCTGGTTTTTGCCTGCTATATTTGCCGAATTTCATCGCTGTGCGTAGTTTACCAGTGGGCACCGTTTAAAATCAGTGTTTTTAGGCATTATTCGTAGGAAGGACATAAATTCGCGCATCGTACTCGATCGCTTATTACCATTGAATTAAAAGGCAATTGTTTTAATTTATATGAGTACCGCCATAATTATTGTTGCCTTGTTTCACACTAAAGCCATCGCCGCATGTAGTACTCAGAAGCCTCCTTTTTGTAATTTTTTCAATTAGTTCGGCACATTTTTTTAAACAACCTCTATACCCTCATTGAAATATATGTGGGGCTTAACGTCCCAAAACCACCATATAAGTATGAGAGACGCCGTAGTGAAGGGCTCCGAAAATTTCGACCACCTGTGGTTCTTTAACATGCACCCAAATCAGAGCACACAGGCCTACAGCATTTTCACCTCCATAGAAAATGCAGCCACTGCAGGCCGGGTTCGATCCCGTGACCTGCGGGTCAGACGCCGAGTACCTTATTCACTAGACCACCGTGGCGGGGCAACCTGTATGCTCTCGTTTTGAGGTATAGCGGTAGATCGCACGTTCACAGACCTAGTGCTTGCAATAGTATATAAATTCCAATGCTATATTGTAAAAGTAGTGTTCACACATAATAAACAATTTACGCGAAATATCTAAACGTTAGAGAAAAGCTCATCCAGATTCTCACGCTTAAGACGCTGAGCCTGCAAATTGTCTCCTGATTGCCTAACTTTCAAAACTTCAAAAACAGATGACATAATTGCAGAAACAGATTCATCATTTCAGAATACTTACTGATTATGCTCCACCTCATCCTCAGTCTTCTAGTTGTTTCACTCTCATGGTTTGACCCGCGGTTACTACCTCTTCTAACTTCTAAGTAGACATATTCTTTTACCCCTTCCAGTGTCAGGCCACCTATCGCAAAGCGCTATTCTCTGCCGAGACTTGCAGATTACATTTTTTATGCATAATAGGTATCAGACCTATTCTTTTGGTTTTCTTGTCCAGTCAAGTAATCATGGCTTCCAATCTGTCCTCCTGAGTTTCTCACCAATGCAATGTCAAGAGCCAATCAAAGGTGATTAAGGTACTCTTTATCGAGTCTTATCCCTAACTCTTCTCCATCTAGGGCCCTGCAAAACTTTTGTAAATACATGGTGACGAGCTACGCAGAGAGTGCGGCTTCCTACCTAAGAGCCTGCTTCACTGAAATAATGTCGCTTTCTTTACTTAGGACTATTGTAGATGGGGATTCACAGTCGATAAGCTTCGTTGATGCCCCGATTTCGCAGTGCCTCTATGACTGCCCATACCACCGCCGAATCTAATGCCTTCCCGTAATCTATGAAGGCTATGTATGGGAGTGGGTTGTATTCTGCGCACTTCTCTACCACCTCAATGATAGTAAGAAGAGTAGGAGGAGGGGGATTAGAAAAACAGAAGGAAAAAAGTTTATGGTCTCTTGTGGAGTAGCCTATACAAAATCCTGCTTAGTCCTTTGGTTGACAGAACTATCATGTCGTCTTCATACGGTTAATTTTTATTTTTGCAAGTAGCCTGTAGAGAACGAACAGTAAGCTTATCGGCCTGTAATTTTCGAAGTCTTTGACGTCCTGTTTTCTATAAACTGAAACGAGATTGACATTTTCCCGAGATCCTGCTACCCAACAAGAGACACTTCGTATACAGGGTTGCCTGTTTTCCTGACACCACCTCCACCTCCATTCAACCGGCCTATTGTTACTTTTGCTCACCTGCGGCTCTCCTTTGCGTTCTCTTTAGGCCTCTTCTTACTTCCCCTGTTGTTACTGGTGGAATGTCATTGTGATAAGTGAAGTGCGCGTTTCGTGAATTGCGCGAGTGCAACCAGTGTTCGGTTTAAAATGTGCGCGAGTGCACCGGCATAGGGAAGAAGACAACGACGACCGGTGGTGTGGACGCGCGCTTTCGCGATGTATTCGGTGTGAAAGACGATGGGCAGACGAGGCGCGTGAAACTCGGACCAATGAGAGGCCCCCACGCTGGTTTTGGAAGAAGCCCGAACGAAGAACGGAGCAGACGTGGCCAGGAGGCGACGGAGGCAAGCAGGCTACCAGGGCGCGGGGGTGGCGGCCGAGTTCCTGAGGCAAGGCTGCGGCGGGCTCCCACCTGGTCGGGCACCCGAGCATCACCTATCGTCTGGCGTTGGCCAGGCCGCTCGTCGTCTGGCGTTGGCCAGGCCGCTCGTCGTCTGGCGTTGGCCAGGCTGCTCGTCGTTTGGCGTTGGCCAGGCTTCTCACCATCTGGCTTTGGCCAGGCTCGTCCCGTTTCCAGGGCTACGTCCCAGCGTTGGAGGACGAACGCTGAGAGGTCACTGACCTTGGTGCGCCCGGAGTTACCTTCAACCACGAGCAACGCTTAGACCTCTGATGCACCTTGTCTGCACCCATCGCATCAACCCTCGCCGTCTACAAGAGTACCGCGACCGAACGGGTGACAGTCGTTTTTGCTATTGCGGAACTTACGCATCCTTAGCATTTCGCGGTCATTAGGTTAACTTCTCCTCGAATTTGTGTGCTTTGTTTGTTTTTCCTCTTATCCCTTTCTCTTTATCTAGTTTATTGAAAATATATTTAGTTGTTTTTCTTGTGTGCATAAATGGTCTCGTGTTCCCTTTACCGATATGGGTTTTCTCATCGGTTTGTATGCATAAGAACCTACACGAGAGCTTGTGGGTTGACTAGTCTCGTGACAATTGGCGTCCGCTGTGACAGGACGAGATTGTTTATGCAAATAAGGTTTTTACAGAAGGAGAGAAAATGACTACGTCTGATTTAACGGCGTTAGCGATACGCATGGGGCTAGAGGGCGATGAGTTGAAGGCATGGCTTGATGAGCGTGAGGCACGAGCTCGCGAAGAAAGGGCAGCTGAGCGAGAGGCAAGAAAGGAGAGGATGGAACAGGCGGAGTTGGAACAAAAACTTGAGGCCGAATGCCAGAAGACGATTCAACTGCGTCTTCAACTTGCTCAGGTGGAAGGGGCTAGGGGATCCGCGGCGTCGGACCATGGTCGACAGGTGCGAGAACCGTGTAACGTTAACCCGCACAATTTCATACCCGGATATAATGTAAACCGGGATGACCTTGATGCTTATCTCAAGAGATTTGAGAATGTGGCCACCGGTCAGGAATTGCCTAGGGATAAGTGGGCCACGGCACTGAGTCTGTGTCTGAGCGGAGAAGCTCTCAAAGTATTTGGTCGCTTGTCTCCAGAAGAGGCATTTGACTACGAGAACGCCAAGCTAGCAGTGCTTGTCTCGTCCTTTTCTTGTCCTTCGTGCATTTTTCGCGCTGCTAAAACCCAAGTATGCCATACCAACTAGCCCAGTCAACCGCCAAGCTAGCATTACTGCAGCGTTTTCGTTTCACGGCGGAGGGCTACCGGGAGAAGTTCCGGCATAGCAGACCTCAAGATGGAGAAACAGGCAAGCAGTATGCAACCAGGTTGGCAAGTTTTTTCGACAGATGGGTGGAGGTGTCCAAGACAGCAAAAGAATATTCGTCTGTTCGAGATCTCATAGTAGCTGAACAGTTTATCAATCAATGCCATAACCGCGTGGCGCTTTTCCTACGTGAGTAAAAATGTCGTAAGCTAGATGAAATGGCCGAGGCTGCGGACAATTTTTTAGAGGCCCAACGACAGTCAAATTTGTTGGTTTTTCGCGACAAAATGGAGAACGGCGCCGCAAAAAGATGCGGAAGTACAGCGGGGAAGTCTCCCACTCGATGTTTTGTCTGTGATAAAACAGGTCACAGGGCAGCAGAATGTCGTTCTCGGACAAGACCATACTGTGACTACTGTCGCGAAACGGGGCATGATATTATTGTATGTACCAGAAAGCAGAACGTCACTAAAAGGACTTCTTGTATCTTGTCGCCAAAGGAAAAGGCAAAAGTAGTGAATGATATACCTGTGGACAAGCAGGAGGAGAATATGACCAGTGCGGTAAATACGCAGCCAAAGTCAGGAAAACATCCGATGCCAGTGCTGCAGGGCATTATATTCGGACAAGCGGCTTCCGTCCTACGGGATACAGGAAGCAATACAATGGTGGCTCGGCGTTTTTTGGTGCCAGATAAAGCACTGACAGGAACCACGACGGCCTTGTTCTTAGCAGACGGGAGCCGGATCACGGTACCAGAGGCGAAGATGGAGATTTTTTCGCCATATTTTCAGGCACGTGTATCGTGAAATGCATGTCCTCCCCGCTATATGACATCATCATTGGCAATGTGCCAGGATCTCGTGCTGCTGATGACCCTGACAAGAAATGGAAAGAAAAACTGGCTGAAGGGAACTTCACTCCGAATGGCGTAGCCGAGACCTTGTATAAGAAGAAAGAAGACCATCGTTTAAAGGCATCACTTGGTATTATGAAGAGCACAAGCGTCCGGCCGGATTCAGCTGCAGTTAGC
This sequence comes from Rhipicephalus annulatus, assembly GCA_013436015.1. NCBI lineage: Eukaryota > Metazoa > Arthropoda > Arachnida > Ixodida > Ixodidae > Rhipicephalus > Rhipicephalus annulatus. Next base: position 330,784 of record WOVY01001654.1, on the reverse strand, counting down.
GCCAGAAGTTTGAAGATGAACAGGAGGGAGCTCGAGAGGGCCCAAGCAGAAGAAAGACCCTGGAAGCTTGCAGGGACAAAGTATGGCAGGTTTTTTATGGCAGAGGATCGACCCAGTATTCCTTTGTCATGGAGAAGTCATTGTTGTATCGAAATTACCGACTATCCTCTGGCAAATTGATACAGCAGGTCGTAGTTCCTCTCAAGCTGCGAAGTCAAGTGTTGAAGATGGCCAATGAGAGTTTGATGTCCGGGCATCAAGGAGTAACAAGAACGATTGATCGGGTGTTAGGTTCATTCTATTGGCCAGGGGTCCAGGAAGAGATCAAAAAATACGTGCGGTCCTGTGACACGTGCCAAAGAATGTATCCAGAGCACAAAGTAGGAAAGGCTCCTCTTGGGAAAATGCCCCTGATTGACACTCCTTTTGAGCGCGTGGCCGTGGACATTATTGGACCCTTAAATCCGGTCTCAAATAGGGGCAACAGATACATACTGACCATGGTTGATTTCGCTACGCGCTATCCTGACGCCATTGCTTTGCCGGCGATTGACTCCGCGACTGTGACAGACGGGTTGGTCGAAATGTTTTCCCGCGTTGGATTTCCCCGCGAAATCCTGTGCAATCAGGCCTCGTGCTTCACGTCGGACCTGACGAGAGAAGTAAACGATCAGTTGGCAATCAAACATCTGAGTTCGACGCCCTATCATCCCATGTGCAATGGTTTGGTAGAGCAATTTAATGGGACTTTGAAACAAATGCTGCGCAAGCTATGCCAAGAGGATCCAAATTCATGGGATCGATTGCTTGCACCACTTCTATTTGCATATCGAGAAGTTCCTCAGGCCAGCATGGGGTTCTCTTCTTTCTAACTCATTTACGGGAGATACGTCCGAGGACCACTCAACTTGTTAAAGGAGCTGTGGACTGGAGAAAAGATCGAAGAGGAGGTGAAAACGACCTACGGATATGTCCTCGATCTCCGGGTTCGTCTGGAAAGAACGCTAAAATTAGCCCATGAGAACCTGATACGAGCGAAAATGACTCAAAAATATCACTATGATCGGAAGAGCAAGAGCCGTCAGCTGAAAGTTGGAGACCGAGCTCTTATTTTGCTTCCTACAACAGCGAATAAGTTGTTGATGGAATGGAAAGGGCCGTTTCCGGTCATTGGAAAAAAGGGTGACTACGACTATTGGCTGGACTTGGGGCATGACGCCAAACTTTTCCATATTAATATGTCAAAACGATATGAAGACCGGCAACCAGACACAATTCCACAAACAGCATCTTTTGTGGTTATGAAAGAGGAGGAGACAGATACCCCTCTACCAGCTTGCACAGTTAAGCCGACTGTAGGTGTAGAAGCGATTCCGATCGGCAGTAGCTTAGAAGAAGACAAACGTACAGAACTTCGGAAGATTGTAACCACCTACCAAGATGTATTCTCTGAGATACCGGGAAAGACAAATCTGTTGGAATGCCGACTTCAATTGACGACCTCTGAACCGATCAACACACCGCAGTATCCTTTGCCGTTGGCCATGAAGGAAGTAGTAGAACAAGAAGTTCAGGACATGTTAAGACTGGGTGTGATTGAGCGATCCCATTCACCCTACAATTCGCCCTTGGTACTTATTAAGAAGCCGGATAACACCTATCGCACATGCGTCGACTTCCGTCGCATCAACGAGATACTGGTTTCCGACGCTGAACCCATACCTAGGACCGACCTAATGCTTACAGAGGTGGGCACAGAGAGATACTTCTCAAAGTTTGATCTCACAAAGGGGTATTGGCAAGTCCCACTTGAGCAGACATCGAGGCCAGTAACGGCATTCTCAACGCAATCCGGTCATTTACAATTTATATACATGCCGTTTGGCATAAAGACAGCTTCTGCGGTGTTTACGCGTCTAATGAGAACACTCCTACAGGGCCTTGAAAATGTAGTCCACTACATCGATGACGTTCTCATAGCCACGAACACCTGGGAAGAGCACATAGACACCTTGCAACGCTTGTTGCAGAAAGTACGGGAGTCTGGCTTAACCATCAAGCCTCAGAAGTGCGAAATTGCTGTGGAGTCAATAGTCTTCTTGGGACATCGTCTAGGAGGCGGGACTATTCAAGCTCTGGAAACTACGGTTTTGGAGATAGCCAGTGCACCTCTACCTGACACCAAGAAGCAACTCCGATCTTTTCTGGGACTAGCTGGGTATTACCGAGATTTAATACCTCGCTATGCGGAGAAAGCACAGCCTTTAACTCAGCTGACCAGAAAAATGGAGAAAAACAAGATTTATTGGACTCCTGAAACAGAAGGAGCATTTCAAACGCTGAAGCGAGCCCTTGCTTCTGGGCCGATCGTGAAGGCACTAGACCCAAAACGTGTGTTCATACTCCGTACAGACGCATCCGACACATGCATCGGTGCAGTCCTCATGCAAGAACACGAGGGGCTGTTGCACCCAGTGTCGTATGCCAGCCGCCAGCTGTTGCCTCGGGAGAAGAATTACTCGACTATCGAACGAGAATGCTTAGCGCTAGTATGGGCGGTAGAAAAATTTCATATTTTTTTGTACGGAGTACAGTTTATCGTACAGACAGATCATCAACCGCTACAATACTTAGCGAAGGCAAAACACCTGAACAGTAGGTTGCTAAGGTGGAGTCTAGTACTACAAGAGTACACTTTTCATATTCAACATATCAAAGGTTCTGAAAACGCAGGTGCCGACTTCATGAGCAGCTTACGGCCATAGATACGAATTCAGGTGTTGCTAAAGATGGGAGGCAAAGCATTTCAACCAACCATCGGAACATTGTTTACCATATGTGGATTTTTTTTCCTGTAAGTGCGCTCCTTAAGACTTGTTGCAGTGATACCAGTGTGCATGTGCTGATGCGAACTCCAAGAACGTATCCTGTGTGGTGAAACACGCATCCGGCAGTTTTTTTCCGTTGGGAAAAAACTTTTCGAAAAAGGAGCATGTTGTGATAAGTGAAGTGCGCGTTTCGTGAAGTGCGCGAGTGCAACCAGTGTTCGGTTTAAAATGTGCGCGAGTGCACCGGCATAGGGAAGAAGACGACAACGACCGATGGTGTGGACGCGCGCTTTCGCGATGTATTCGGTGAGAAAAACGATGGGCAGACGAGGCGCGTGAAGTTCGGACCAATGAGAGGCCCCCACGCTTGTTTTGGAAGAAGCCCGAACGAAGAACGGGGCAGACGTGGCCGGGACGCGACGGAGGCAAGCAGGCTACCAGGGCGCGGGGGTGGCGGCCGAGTTCCTGAGGCAAGGCTGCTGCGGGCTCCCACCTGGTCGGGCACCCGAGCATCATCTAACATATCGTCTGGCGTTGGCCAGGCCGCTCGTCGTCTGGCGTTGGCCAGGCCGCTCGTCGTCTGGCGTTGGCCAGGCTGCTCGTCGTCTGGCGTTGGCCAGGCTGCTCGTCGTTTGGCGTTGGCCAGGCTTCTCACCATCTGGCTTTGGCCAGGCTCGTCCCGTTTCCAGGGCTACGTCCCAGCGTCGAAGGACGAACGCGTAGTGGTCACTGACCTTGGTGCGCCCGGAGTTACCTTCAACCACGAGCAACGCTTGTACCTCTGATCCACCTTGTCTTCACCCATCGCATCAACCCTCGCCGTCTACAAGAGTGCCGCGACCGAACGGTGACAGTCGCTTTTGCTATTGCGGAACTTACGCATCCTTAGCATTTCGCGGTCATTAGGTTAACTTCTCCTCGAATTTGTGTGCTTTGTTTGTTTTTCCTCTTATCCCTTTCTCTTTATCTAGTTTATTGAAAATATATTTAGTTGTTTTTCTTGTGTGCATAAACGGTCTCGTGTTCTCTTTACCGATGTGGGTTTTCTCATCGGTTTGTATGCATAAAAACCTACACGAGAGCTTGTGGGTTGACTAGCCTCGTGACAGTCATGTACCTCTGCCTGGGCTATTACTGCGTCTAACAATATCATCCAGGTTGTCTTGACTGCTCTACAAACCTGTCCGAAACTCCTCCGCTATATCTACTATCCTATCCGTATTGATATTGACATTCTCTTCCTTATTTCTTAATGCACACATCTGGTTTTTGCCTATGCACATTCTTGCCTTCACAGAGTTTAGGCTCCATCTACTCTCTGCAGCATGATCGATTCTCTCCGTGTAAAATCTTCCTATGCTCGTTACCTTACACGTTTTGAATACGTTCGAAAGCTCTGCCACCTCTGTTTTATCTGTTGCAATTTAGGACGCATAAAGAAACAAATAAACAAATATTTAGTAGTTTAAACGTGAGGGTGTTGATTCTGAAAGCAAAATGTTGTTTGTTTTACGCCTACAGATGTCAGGTACAAAGTCACCGGACTGCAGTATTTCAAAGGACCCCCATTTGCTTAATAATTATTTGTATAGTGACTGGTATGCACTTTCGGCTACTCCTCCTATTACGTACTAGCGTTCATAGAAAAGTTGTCCACAATTGAAAAAGACTACATGTATACGCATGCACGATTGGAAATCCTAATTGTAGTAACACCATCTAGATTCCAACGCAATTATCTACAAGTAAAGTTCACACATAAAAAAATTACGCGAAATATCTAACCATTTGAGAAGAGTTCAAGAGGCTCACCCGTAAAACACTGAGCTTGCAAATTGTCTCCTCATTGCAGAGCTTTGAACACGTCCAAAACAGAGGACATGATTGCAGAAACAGACGCAGCTTAGCAGCGAAACAAGAAACCCGGGTCCACGGGTACACATCAAAAATATCAATGCGCAGAATACATTTTTCCTATTTATCGATCACTGATCGAATGTACCATATTATTCCAAATAATAACTTACTAGTGCCTTCATACAGTTAAACCACGTGTCGATGATGTTAATGTGCATGAAAGTGAGCTTTTTAATTCTGCGACATCGACCTCAATCTGTACAATGAAATTAAAACTGGTCTTCACACTCCGATGAATATATTGTTGAGGTAACGCTAAGACTGAATCTTTAGAATGATAACATGAAACATCAATTGTTGCAAGTAAAGGAACCCTTTGTTCGTTTACCGAAATATGACTCAGGCACGCTTGAGAAAGATTTCCAATTCTGTTTTTCTAGAACATAAAGTATCCGTCATGAATAACTTTCTAGACAATGCCGATGGGCCAGCCCCTGATATAATTTACTTCGTATCTGTTACTAACCTGACCATGGAGGTTCTCGTCTGTTGATAGGCGGCTCCTGACTGATGATTGACGTGCGGGGTTTAACGTGCCAAAACCACCATATGACTATGAGAGACACCGTAGTGGAGGACTTCGGAATTTTCGACCACCTGGTGTTCTCTAACGTGCACCCAAACCTGAGCACACTGACCTACAGCATTTTTGAAAATTCTGCTGCCGGAAATCCATTGAAAATGCAGCCGCCGCCGCCAGGATTTTATCCCGCATCCTGCGGGTCAGCAGCCGAGTACCTTAGCAACTGGACCACCGCGGTGGGGTGACAGGCGGCTGGGATACACATTAGCTTTAAAATTACCAGAATTAGCTTTCAGCACACACAGCCTTCAATAACTGTGAGCTTGCGCTGCCTAGGGCTTTTATATTTTTTGCGACATTTACGAAGCTCAGGTAGTAAAATTGATAAGTTGATTAGGTAAAATTACATAGATAGATAGATAGGTAGTTAGATAGATAGATAGATAGATAGATAGATAGATAGATAGATAGATAGATAGATAGATAGATAGATAGATAGATAGATAGATAGATAGATAGATAGATTTGGGGATGCAGAATGGTCTAAGTAGTGTTCAGTTGATTGTACAAAAATTTCACTTTTGCCATTCAACACGTTAGTGAAACTATCTCTTCACTAACACATAAACTTTCTGACTGTCAGAAACACTTTCTGACTTGTGGCTACGCAGACAATAATTCTAATGATTGTCGATGTTGGCAGGTCTTTGTAGAGCATTGCGATGGATCCCAGATGTCTGCTGGTTGCATTATTGACTTTCGGCATCATGACGTATGGTGAGGAATTCATGAAGCATTGGGTTTGCTTTAATTCCCAACTTTGTATACATACGCAAAATAAATATGTGGAAGCTTTACAGCCTTCTCAGTTTTAAACCTTTTCCGAATGGCCCACAGTTGTATACAGGTGAAGCGTACCTGGCATGTTTCTCAACGTAAGTTCTTGCCTCTCGTATTCACTTTGCTCTGATGTTCAAATATTGGCAAAAGGATCTGGAATTTTTTTTATTCCTTTGACGATATTGTAGCTCGGTCTTAAGATCGAAGTGTGACGTTAATACTGAGTAGGTTTTTTTTAAATTTGTTTTTCGAGAATTATTTTGTTTACGCTAAAACACAAGCATTGAGAAAACATTATTGTGAAATACCGGGTTACGATGTCTTGCATCTAGGTCAATATGGCGCAAGCACAAGATATGCATCTTTTTTACAGCGAGAGCTGTTCACGCAATATATTACTGCAATATATTAAAGGTAAGTAATTACAAAATAACTGAGGACAGAATGGAGAATCAACCACAGGCCTACCGCGTGGCATTCTAGCTACTATATATAGACCACTCCGCTACAACGTTTGTTTCAGTATGTGCGTGCCGGAAAAGAAATCTCATTGCAAACTGACCTTACGCAGGAATTATGTCGGGAAAGGAATCGCGTTAACTTGTGTAAATAAGTGATTTAGAACAGTTCAATAGCAAGGAGATAGGACACAACAAGAATTGCGTACCAAGTGGGTCGTACAATGCACATCGCAATACAAAAGCTTAAGGTATAATTTCTGCTTCGTCTTGAGCCACAGTATCAACAAGGTGCACATAATCAACAAGGTGCACATTATGCTTTAAAGCGCGTAGCAAGTGCGACAATTTTTTCTGCAGAATGACTAATAATGGACAAGTGGTTGCTTCCCCGCTGCTCAAATATTAGCATAATTTACAGTATAATGACAAACATGCAAATTTTTTTGTTGTAGTTGCCCTAAGAGTGTCTGAAAAGGCTCCAGAAACTGTTTTGAAACGCAAAGCTTTTCTTTGCGAGCTGCAAGAATATCTATCTATCTATCTATCTATCTATCTATCTATCTATCTATCTATCTATCTATCTTATCTATCTATCTATCTATCTATCTATCTATCTATCTATCTATCTATTTATCTATCTATCTAATCTATCTATCTCTCTATCTATTTATCTATCTATCTATAAAACTATCAATTTATCTATCTATCTATATATCTATTTATCAATTTATCTATCTATCTATCTATATATCTATTCTATTCTATTCTATTTATCTAGCCGCCTATGTCCGGGTACTATCATGATCACTCCCTCACCTTGGGTTACCCCAAAATTAGTATAAACGTTAAAGAGGGTTTTTCGAATACGACTAGCTGGTCATTACCTGTAGAATGTTACAATCTCGTCACGTAGTTTGTCAAACACTTTCTGAAAAACAGTTGCACACACCGGAGGGCAGCGTTTGCCGGACGAATACAAGCGCCAAATTCCATTTTCCCAGTAGAAAATAATGCCCCGCATTCTGCATGGCAATGATGCATTCTAGCACAGAGCCATGCAACGACTCGGATACACTATTCAAACAGACTCTAGCGTTTGTATAACGCCAACTGTTGTTGCAATTCTCGCTATCCGATATTATATACATTACAATGTACTCCTATGATACAGCCGTCATGTTGGGTTAACGCAAACTTTAGTTAGGTGCCATCAGTAGAAGTTTATTTGTGTAGCAGCATTCAGGGCTACTATTCTCGCGCGCACCCGCGCAAACACTAAGGCTTCATACCAGCTTACGGCATCTGGTATTGCCATGTTGGTTTTTGGCATTAGCGCGTAACTATAGCTAATAAAAACATACGCGGTAGTTTAACGTACGTGTGTGCGTTGATTTGTACATATATATAGTGTAACTTCATAACAGCTCTTTTATTAGTAAAAATAAACACATTCAGCTCTCATCACCAGCTTCCAATAACAATTAATTCCCAAGGTACGTGGATCTGCCAAGTTTTTCTAGCTTTTGCTGTGATTGTGCTGAAGGTTTTGCGCAGGCCTGACGGTTGTGTTTCACCGAATATTTTGTTTATGATCTAAAGCGTTTTAGTAGCGGCACACTACAAACGTTCAATTAGAACACCATAAATTGGTAGACCCAAATAAAGCCAGGAAGTTGCAACAAGAAATTAGCAAACGTACATGAAGTTAACTAGGAGAGCACTTGACTGCCTACACTTCACTGAAGGCGACAATAAGGGGAGTGACATCAACTGACACGTCATACGCCCTGTATTTTTATTTAGATAATTTTATGTACACGGTGCTTCGAACTACGTTTTTTATGCTTCATTTTTTATATTTGTGCGCATCTTAAATATCAATAAAAATGATGCAGTGATAGCCCACTTTCACTTAGCCTTCATTCCATTATTTGTTGCATATAAAAATGAAAAAAAATATTGAGAGAAGAAGAAAAAAGAAATTCAGCCATTTATCAACATGTATCAGTAACTTCTGAATTCGAGTCAATCATTTTCTGGATTCTAGTCATTCATCATGGGCTCTATTTCCATTCAACAGTCATTCTAATTGTGAACTTTTTTTTTTCAAAGTCCTTAAGGTTACCCAGAATTCACACGCTGATAGCTATTTTCATGTTTCTTAACAACATCCTTGGCACATGCTGTTTATACAAAACTAACATTGATGTCTGCTTTGTATTTTCTGCGCAAAGGTACTTTGCTTGCCGAAGATGAAGGTCATATAGAAGACTAAGACCAATTTACTTATGATGGCTGTCTCACATGGTACCTGGCTCGTCTTGTTGGAAGTGAGAAGCAAGTCGCCAACATATACCAATTCATCTGGATGGAACTCTGCGCCAGCGGAGATAGCCAGTGACTATCCTGTAGACAAGCTTGAGTCCCTAACAATAAAATAAATTTGTGAAAATAAAAACACAATTATCTGTCGAAGTAGGAAAATAAGTCTCATAGTTTGTTGCAATCAGCAGTGACTTCGACTCAGTTCTTCTGACTGATGCCATTAAAACCGTTCACCGAAAGACATTTGTGACTTCCGCTAACTCGGCTCAGCTTACAAAGTAGCCACCTTATGAACCTCTATGAAACATGCCATATCTAAAATATCTGGCCAGGTTCCTCGTCGTGGAGCTTCCCGCTTGCGTGCCGTTCCCCCTAAATGTAAAAGATGAAGACCCTAACAGCCATTGTTTTCTCTTCTATTTGGTTATTGGCATCTTTAGAGCGACGGCAGTGATGAAATTGTGTTTCGCTAAGCTTCCGTTATGCTTCCGACAAAATCTATTACAGTCATCATGCTTTCAATATAATATTTGTTGGATGATTAACGCCTCTAAAATCATATATGTTTACGGGGGATGTCGTAGTGGACGGCTCCGGGAACTCTGACAAACTGGGGTTTTTTTAACGTGCGCCTTAAAACCCTAAGCATGTGGACCTCAAGCTTTTTCACCTCCATCGAAAATGCGACTGCCGTGGCGGTAATTCGGCCCAGCAACGCGCGGGTGCACGGCCGAATGCCTTATTAGCTAGACCACCATGGTGGGTCAGGTCACCACGAATTCCTGCTGCGCCTGACTCTTCACCGATAGTTGCAACACTATTTACAGGCACCTGATTTTGTGGTCTATGTTTAGTGCTAATGAAGGCTTTTTTAGGGGGCTCGTAAGGAGAACGGATTAGAATGATACTACTTCACAGCCATCTTTAGTCATCTGACACACCTAAGTTTGTAAAATACGAAACTGTAATTATAGTGCTGTGTTGCGTGCGTAGAAAGGAACGAGCCCGATATGGAAGACATTGTACAGGACTATAGAACATCGCTGAAACGAGTTTATCGCCTGTCGTCAATGTTATATGTGTGAACATTACTGCACAATTTTGAAAATAGCAAACACAATTCAAGATACCACGTATTGTACTACATGCTGTAAAAAAGGAATGCCTAGCTGTCACTCCGCGATGCTTGAACCATTCACAGGGAGAACTAAAACCAGTTTTTCGATTGTGAACCCACCGCTTTTAAAGTTTTGATGTTTCCGGAAACTTTCCTACGGCGGCTTGACGTAGTTAAGCTTTGCAAAATACTCTAATCATTCAGCTACTTTTGCACAGAATTATTTCAAATCATAAAGCTGGAATTCGGCAGCAAGAATATGTTTTCTTTTTAAATGCAAAACATTTCTTAGCGAATTTCGGCGACATTGAGCGTATCTATCTATCTAGCCACTTACGACCTTTATCTCTCCTGGCCATTTCGATAATGTTATTGATACCGAAATCAGCATGGCATAACATGACTGTATGATGAGCATAAGTGACTAAAATATAAAATGAAAATCCTTATATGTATGTTATGAATTTCATTATTTACATTTCATTATCTTGGTGCTCTTGCGGCGGTTTTCTTCACATGACATGTTGCGAAACTGGTATGATAAGACATCACTGCATGATGAACACAAGCGACAGACCCTAAAATGAAAATCATTACATGCGTGTCATGTAACAACATGAGTACATCCCACGCTCATTACGTGCTTGCAGCCGTTTCACTAGCTTCGCATATACCAAATTTGGTATTACGGGACGTGAATAGATTTCATTTTTATTTCATTTTAGTTCCTTAAAGACCCGCAAGGGGTATTACACAAGGGGTGGGTAATTATAAAGAAAAACATAGAAGCCAAATATTTAAGAAAGAAAGTGCTTATTGATATTTTCTGTAAACGATGATGGGCACGAAATGGTTGCAATTTCGCTGGGAAGGCCATTCCAGTCTGGTGTTCGAGTGTGCCTCTTGATGTTGTACAAAAGCCTTGTCGGCTCGCGCCCTGATTATGCCTCTTTAATTTATTCCTCCGCAACGCCAAGTGCATTAAAAATCCTAGACCCCGTTCACCATCTGGGTATCCGACTTGCAACCGGTGCTTTCAGGACAAGTCCGATCCAGAGCCTCTATGTAGAGTCGAATCAGTGGTCACTTCACTTGCAGCGATCTTATAGCAGTTTCACATACTTTCACATACGCGCAAACATCAAGCACCCTTCTTATTCAACTATAAACGATATGACCGCTGCCACCCTCTTTCATAATCGACCCGCAGTGGGAAAGCCGTTCTCTTTGCGTGTGAGAAACTGAAGTGAAGAAATGGGTGTTTCACTGCTAGAACTTTGTCCTACGCCCACAGCGAAACGTTTTCCGCCATGGCAGTGGCAGCTTATACACTGTGACACCTCATTTGTCGAGATCACTAAACATGCACCAGGAGCACATATTAAAATGCATTTCAGACAACTCCAGTCCAACTACTCGTGCGTATAGTTTTATACCGACGCTTATAAGTCGCATGCAGGGGTGGCTTATGCAGCCGTCGGACCATCCTTCTCGGAATCCGGAGCACTGCACCCGGAAACAAGTATATTTACGGCTGAGGGTTATGCACTATTGTCGGCTGTGAAGCATATACGGAAATCAAACATACAAAAATCAATTATATTTATAGACTCATTAAGCATCGTAAATGCATTAGGATCACTTTTTAGATTCAGAAATCCGGTAATAATTGAGTTGTATTCTGTCCTGTGTACTGTGTAAATGTCCAACCAGCATGATACTATTTGCTGGGTACCTGGCCATAGAAGTATTGAGGGCAATGTGTTAGCTGACCAAATGTCCACGTCAATTATACTGCGCGCTATTAACCCTACCGCTACTGTCCCTGCAATAGACCTAAAACCCTTCCTACGTAAGAAACTGCGAAGCCACTGGCAACGCTTGTGGGACACAGAAATAAATAATAAGCTTCACTTGATTAAGCCGCAGTTAGGTTACTGGCCCTCCGCTACGAGAACACGGCGAACTGATGTCCTATTTTGTCGCCTCAGTATAGGACACACTTATGGTACCCATAGCTTTCTGCTGACTGGTGATGAAGCTCCTACTTGTGGTAGATGTGGCGAGAAGCTAACAGTCCTCCACGTCCTCCTGGAGTGTCCGGAAGCTGAAAGAGAAAGAAAGAAATATTTTCCTTTAGCATACCCTTATCATCTTCCTTTACATTCAATTATGTTTCTCGGCGAAGAGCCGCTTGTTGATTCAAAATCAGTTCTAAGCTTTTTAAAGGTTGTAGTATTGAATGTTTTTAGCCCAACATTCAATGTTTTCAGCCAAACAGGTTCATAGCGCATCCTCTGTTCAGAGGATGCCCCTGTGATAGCAGCTTTCAATGAGCCCAGGCCTCCATGCTCTTGTTTTAAAGGATCTGTCGAGGCACTGGTGCTCCATGCCAAGTTTTTATTTTACATACATATCACTTTTAAACCATTTTATGTCTCGATAGCACACATAATTTGTCATTGCCGTAATTTTACTGTATGTATACTTTTACGCACCTACAGCGACTGTTTTAGGCCCATTTATAGATAGGTCACATCTGTTTTATACACACTGCACATCGCACAGTTCATTATCATCGCTCTGGCGCTCTTTGGCCATATCTGGCCCCTGCACCAATAAACTCCACTAATCATCAATCATCACCAGTCTGGTGCAGTACGTGTAAAAAACGAGGCAGAAAAAGTAGAAGTCCAGGAACGTGGCCGAGCAACTTGAAGCAAATGGCTCGTGCGGTGAGATATGCGTGTTGCGTGAACGATATAAGGGGCATGCAAGGGACTATGAAAAATTTTGTGAAACAATGACAGGCTTGCCATACCACGGTGAAGTTCTAGATCTGGTAAAACAGATTCTGTTTTCAATCCAGATACGCTAACAGTGGAAGAGTATGAACAGCGAATAAATCTAGCGGCCCGGTTTTGAAGCGATTTGATGGCATGTGTAAGATAAGATTGTCGAGGGTCCCAAATTGGCGATGCGTATTCCAGTTTAGATCGAACGATGGATTCGTAAGCTTGTAATTGTACGTGTTGTGGAGCGAGGCGTAATTGGCGTTTAAGGAAACCCTGATTTTTATTGGCAGATGAAATGATATTAGTGACGTGTATGTTCCATGAACGTTTGCTACAAAGAGTGACGCCCAAATACTTGTATGACGGAACATATTCTAGCGGGATGGCATTAAGAGCGTACGGATACGCAAGTGGCATGCGGCGGCGATGGAATGAAACGACTTTACATTTACTCGTGTTAAGTTCCATGAGCCAGCGCTCGCACCATTCCTGGAGGCAGTTTAGCTTGGCTTGTAACATGGTGCAAAAAAACATTAGGTGAGTGAATGCCGGGACTATCCGCTGCGCGATAAAGTTCTGTTTTGCGAAAAGCCCGACAGATGGCACCACGAACTTTGTCCCGGCTTCCCCCCCCTCCTCTCTAGGTGTGGAAAATCCCCGTGACGTAAGAAAATGGTGGCACTCATTTATCTTCGCCACAACAACCTCACCGTGCCATAGCTCCCTCCTCATCACCCCCTTTTTAGGGGTGCTGCTTTATGCGTGTCGCCTTGTTGATATCGCGCGATAACCCAGTTTTCTCAAATTTGGAAACCGTCACCCATGTGCCGGATGTGCCTATTGGAATTAGCCAGCAGCCCGCTACGGTCTTCAGTCCGCCGAGCCATCTATCGGCATGCCGCAAATGAAAGCATAATCGGTCTCTCCCCGCCAAGCGATCGCACTATGGTGTTCGCTCACCTATAAAGTATTCTTGCACCATGGCTTGTAAGGATGACTGTTTTGAAGTGTCAGTAACAGTGTTATATATAACGCAGTCATCAGCGAACAGGCGGGTTTTACAGGTTAGGTTTGAAGGCAAGTCATTTAAGTATATAAGCATACGCTAGGCGCGCCCTCACCCACGCCTGGGCATCGGAGCGGCCCCGGCGTTTCGATTGCATGGCATGCACCGTAACTGTGAAACGTGAATAATTGTATCTTCGAAGGTTGATTACGTCTTCGTAATGCTGTTACATTCAAAGAAATTCGGGTAACCTTTAATACGGAGAATTTGAGCATCAAATGAGGCCTTGAAAGTAGAAACTTGACAGTGGCTACCGCATGTTGTTTCTACTGTAAAAATTGCTGCTGCTATAAAGCATGCTTAATTTTTAAATGCGCAGCATTTCTTAGCAAACTTCAGCTACTTTGAGCGTATATATTTATCTAGCCGCCTAGGACTTTTAGCTCTCCTGGCCGTTTCGATAATAGTATCGATACCAAACTTGGTATGGCATAGCATGGCTGTATGGGGAACATATTTGATTAGTCACACCATAAAAATCATGACATGTACGTCATGAATTTCACGGTTTACATTTCAAGGCCTTGAAGCTCTTGCGGGGGTTTCGTTCACATGGCATGTTGCAAAACTGTTATGGTATGGCATGATTGCATGGCAAACGCAATCGAAAGAACCTAACATGAAAATGATGACATGCGTGTCATGTAACAAGACTACATGCCATGCTCATGATGCGCCCTCGGCCGTTTCACTAGCGTCACATCTACCAAATTTGGTATTACAGTACGTGACTGGATGACGAAGGTATGTGACTGGTGCAAACATGATAACCATGAGAAGCGTGTCATGTAACAACATGACTACATGCAACGCTCATCATGTGCTGGCGGCCGTTTCGATAGCTTCACCTATACCAAATTTGGCATTAATGGACGCGAATAGATGAAAAAAGTATAATACTGGTGCAAACATGATAAACATGAGATGCGTGTAATGTAACAACATGACTACATGCTACGCTCATGTTGCGCTCGCGGCCGTTTCGCTAGCTTCACATGTACCACATTCGGTATAACGTGACCCGAATGAACGACATAGGTAAATGACACGTCTAAACATGATGATCATGACATGCGTGTCCTGTAATAACATGACTATGTCTCTCCCTCAGAATGCGCTTGAGGCCATTTCGCTATCGTAACATATGCCAAAATTTGGTATTACGTTACGTGAATGAATGACGAAGGTACGTGACTGGTGCAAACATGATAATAAAGAGATGCGTGTCATGTGAGAGCATTAATACACGCCACACTCAAGGCGCCAGTACACTTCGACGTGAGCACGCCGGCGTTCCTTTTATCACGTCGCACCGGCGATAACACGCCAGGTGCCAATATCCCCCTAGTAGAGACCAGTGGATCTGCCCACTGATCATCATTGTCTATCTGCATGCCATATACTCACAGACGCGCGCCGCGCTGCTTTGCTTTCACGCGTGAGCGTTTGAGCGCGCACGGCGTCCCTCCGTCACGAAGAGAGGCAGACGTGGTGCTATCTAAGTAACGTCATTGGTGCGAAATTCAGCATGTCGCATTTCCCGCCAGTTGCAACTGGTCCCTGCCTACGGACGCTGGTGCTGCCGGTCGTGCCATGCGTCACACTATACAGTGCTCGCACTTTGCTCCAAAATCAGTATTACGGCACGTGAATGAACGACGAAGGTATGAGACTGGGGCAAACATGATAAATTTGAGATGCGTGTCATGCACAAACGTGACTACATGCTACGCTCATAATGCGCTCGCGGCCATTGCGCTAGCTTCACATGTAAGAAATTTCGTATTATGCGACGCGAACGGACGACATAGGTGAATGACACATCCAAACTTGATAATCATGACATGCGTGCCATGTAACAACAAGACTACAGCTACGCTCATGATGTGCTCGCGGTTGTTTGGTTAACTTCACATATGCCAAACTTGGTATTACGTGACGCCAACGAATGACGAAGGATGCAAACATGATAATCATGAGATGCATGCCATGTGACAACATGACTACGTGCCACAGTAAAGACGCAATTACATTTCGACGCGTTGCGGTGCACGTGCTCGCCGGCGTTCATTTCGTCGCGTCACGCCGGCGTTGCCACGCCAGGCGCCGGTCATGCCATATACTCACTGGTGCGTGCCGCGTTGCGTTGCTTTGAGAACAACTTTATTTAAAAATAAAAGAACCCCGGTCTGAGTCTACTAAAAAAAGCTTATCCATCAGACAGGCCTAGAAGTTGCAAATGCTGGAGCAGTGTCTTCATGATGTCCGGGGAGGAGTCTGCAAGCCACTCCTCCAGGTTCGCAAGTCTTAGGTTTATAGGTATGTGCTTGAGGCTCTCGCCCAAGGCTGTGCGACCACTCGGAGAATCGCACAGAACGTCAGCATTATCTGGGAAGCCACCACATGCAATGCAAGCAGGGGGCCGTCTTTTCCTTGTATGTAGTGTTGAATGTGTGGTATCATTAAAGATTAAGTGTGGGCACGCCTTATCAGGGATGCCTTGCGTCTCGTCCTGAATTGAGGAGGATCGGGATAAAACCTGCGATTGTTGCGCATCTCATCTAATCGTTCGCGCCTCTCTAAACGTGCCATAGCAAGTAATTTGGTGCGTTTCAGTGAATCCGTCCACAACAGAGAAGGGCCTGGGAGATTTACGCAGGACATGGCATGTGCCACTTCATTTCCTTTGATCCCCGATTGAACAGGTATCCACTGTATGCGAACACGTAACGAAGGATGGTCAGCTAAGTGCTTGGTAAGTTTGTTGTAATGCGCGTCTGGAATGTCACCTGTCACGAGAGCTCGACAGGCAGCTTGGCTATCTGTGCGTATCAGTGAATTACGGGCATTTGGATTGCGCATGGTAACTGCTTCTACTATGGCCGTGATTTCCGCATACATTGCGTACTCATATTGTAATGGAAGCCCTATTACAGTGGGAGTCCATCGGAAGCTATTTCCGTTGGAAAGCCCTCACCGATATCAGCCGGAGATGCATCCCTGTACAAGATTTCCTCTCCTGTGGTTTCTTGGAGATATTGTACCCGTGATTTACGTCGTCCTGTTTGGTTATCTTGATCCATGTGCCGCTGAACTCGTTCGACGGTGATCCGGTCGAGTGTCGCCCAAGAGGGCCGGGTTGCTTCCAATGCGAAGGGTACAGATATGTCGTAGCCTAATTCACGGAACAGGGCGTATCCTTGTGCGGAATGTTTGAGGCGCGTGAATTGTGCTTCACGGTGAATTTGGGCCAACTCGTCAAGGATTGGCAGGATCGCAGTTCCTTGAACCCTATCAGACTTTGCATAATGAGGGGTACCCAGTATCATGCGAGAAATCTGACGAAGCAGGGTCTCGAGCTTCGATTTTTGGGTCTTGGTGATGTCAATATGTGGATAATGATACATGACGCGGGGAATGGCTAAAGCTAGGGTCATGCGCTTGAGTTGGTGTTGTTTGAGGCCTCTCAACGTTCGCGTTGTGCGTTTCAAAAGACGGTGTACTTGCTGCAACTGTTGTATTATATGTCGGAGCCACTCCTTTGACTTGCCGTCATCTTGCAACCAGAAGCCTAGCTCTTTGATGCAGGGCTTCCTGGGAATAGGGTCATTCTGTATGGAGAGTGTAACGAGTTGCCGCTCTTCCTAAGCGTTTGGGAGCTTCCCATTTGTTACGACAATAAACTCAGATTTGGCACTGAAAAGAGTGAGCCCTCTATCTTCAAGGTATCGAGAAGTCGTGTCAATGGCCGATTGTAGCGTGTGTTGTGTTTCTGATGGGGAACCCCTTCCGGCTCAAAGCGTGATGTCATCCGCATATATTGTAAACTGTAGGTCTTGTATGGATCTGAGTTACCGCACCAGACTATTGAGAGCGAGGGAAGAGAGTGTCGGTGACAGAATAGATCCTTGCGGAACGCCTCGTTGGAGGTCCCGCGTGCGCGCTTTTGCTTCGTTTACCTGCACGGCGACTGTGCGGTCGGTAAGAAAATTTTAACATAGTTGTATAGCTTCTGTCCCGGTCGGATCAACCTAAGGCTCTCAAGAACCACTGCGTGGATTACGTGGTCAAACGCCTCCTTAATATTAATGCCAACTACAGCACAAAGTTGAGAGGCAGTGTGCACGGTGTACACCGCCTGCAAAGCAAGCATCGCATCTTGCGTAGACATGTGTTTTCGGAAACCAATGACGCGTGGTTCGACCGGACAAGCTCTGTCCTGATGCCAGAGTAGTCGCGTTAGTGCCATGCGCTCCATAAGTTTCCCTGGATACGATGTCGGTGAAATCGAGCGAAAATTCCCAATTTCGTTTGGTGCCTTATTGGGCTTGGGGAAAGGAATTACAGTGGCCATTTTTCCCTCAGAGGGTATATTGCCTGTTTCCCAAGCTAGGTTGATAGTGTCGAGAAGAAAGTTTAGTTGTGTTTCGGACAAATTTCTTAACATCTTGTTCCTTATGCCATCCGGGCCTGGCGCTGTCTGCCTTTTACAGGCATCGATAGCCATTCGCAGCTCTCCCGTCGAGAAAGGTCGGTCGCGATCTGAAGAGGTGTCGTCAGTTAATACCAAAAGAGGATGAGCGAAATGGATTGTCGTAGCTGTTGGAAAGAAGTTGTCGGCAATATCTTCTACCAAAGTTTGGGAGTCAATCCCCTTCTTGAGCTGTAATACCTCTAGGTGGTTCTTTCGTTTGGTTTGCCCAAGCAAGTAGCGAAAAAGAGACTATGCTCTGCTCTTGTGCAAGCTGTTGCCTGCGTGCTCACAAATATCCAGCCAATTGTCGGTGGCTAACTTGTCCCCATACTCTTGCGCTTCTCGCGTGATCTCTTCTATGTGGGACTTAAGACATTTGTTTAGTTTGTTCTGTTTCCATCTCCTAATTAGCCCATGCCTTTTGTCCCAGAGGGTCCGAAGGTGTCGATCAATCTGTGGGTTGTCATCATTGCGCTGAACTGTTTTGGTGGTTTGTCTATGTGCTGTAAGGATTGCTTTGACGCATGCGCGTTTCAGGGCGCCTGGCGTCCCTCCACCACAGAAGTAAGGAGACGCATTGTTATCTGGGAAATGCACCGGCGTGAAATGCAGCACGTCACATTTTCTGCCGGTTGCCGTCGAGAAGCGCCGACGGACGGTGGTCACGCCTCACGTCAGACTAAAGAGTGCTCGCGTTTTGCTAACGTAGCTTCGTTGTTCCTAGCGTGCGCATGCGTCAACGCTACATTGGAGTATATTATGCTCTTTTATGGTACACTCGCGGCCGTTTTCCTAGCTCCACATATACTAAATGTAGTGTTACGTGACGTAAATGGATGACTATGTATATGACTGGTGCAAACATGATAATCCTGACATGCGTGTCATGTAAGAACATGACAGCATGTCACGCTCATAGCGTGCTCGTCGCCGTTTCGCTACCTTCAATATACTAAATTTGGTACCACGAGACGTGAATATATGAAGAAGGTAAACGACACATCCAACGTGATAATCATGACACGGAAGTCATGTATGGAATCATTTACCACCACCTCGTAAAGTTGTGCTGATTTTAAAGTGACAGATGAACAATCAATTTTCTTTCGTGCTTCGCATATCATCGATTCTCACTGTACGAGGGATCTGCCAATTTTTTTTATGCATCTAGTGAAACTTTGTGGACAATCTAGAGTTCTTCGCAAACTCTGGTAAATATTAACGCGTCACGGAAGTGTAGAGTTTGCAACTATTCACAGTGCGTATCCAATCTATGAGGCTATTTATACATTTGGTGCTTGTATAAGTATCTTAAAATTGCTTCGTATTTATCAAAACAACAGCTAGTTTGAATGAATCAGTGCTGAAAGATTACTCATGATGTCTAGGCAATACTCCATACGGCTTTTGCCAGGTTTTCGTGTATTATTTTGCTTTAATTTATCACTACGGTGCCGCAGTGTGATTTAAGTTTGGTTGGCCATGCTACGTATTTTACAAGTCCTATACTGTGTGGCTTACTCATGCTGTGTTTTCACTGTCATTATTGAATTTACTGTTAAGACTAAAGCCTTACGTGCTTTCCGAAACGTGAAAGTTGACCGACTGCGTCCCACTTCGACGCCTTTATCATGTGACGCAAAAAACTGTCTCCGCGCGCTCTTGACGCTTTGATATGGAAAAGTAACTTTTCGTGCTTTTACAACTTGCACAAGTTTCGTACACTCTTTTAGTGGATCATCTCTTGCGCCGTCACAATAGCAAGTTTCAATTTGTTCTACTGCAATCTCTGTTCCAAGCAACAAGTGTGCGTTTTAGATTTTTCAGCTATGAGAAGCTGCATGTAGCTCTGTCTGTTTGGTAAGTTACCTCTACACTTTGAAAGAAAACGGCGAGCATTTCACTTATCAAACTTCTCTGTTACAAGCTTGCAACGACGAAGAGTCAGGCAGTGTGCTCGCCTGCATTGACAGTGTCATCATCCACGGCAGCTGTGTCAAAGGGGCTCATGCAGCGTCGATTCAGACTCATCAGTCTCCAGCTCAGCTGATGGTTTCCGGTGACGATTGATAGGCGGATGAGCCCAGGACCTTCTTGCACTAAACAAATACGTCGGGAGACCAGGCAAAATCCTTGAGACAGCGTCCGGCAAATGTTTCTGAAGATTGTGTGGTGCCTTCCCAACAATGCCTCCGATGAGCCGGCTATTGGCCTGCGCGAAATATCCGACTGTCCTCGAGGTACTTTTCGCACGCGAGCACTTGCCGAAAATTGTGAAACCACCACTTTCTTCTTGCGGTATAGCGCACTTCCGCTTTTTTAGCCGTTCGCTCTTTAGGTATCCAGAACATAGACACCTTTTCGTAATATTCCTTGTAAATGGATCGACACCAATGCACCCCGAATGTGCGTGGCATCTTTTTCAATCTTCAAGCACAACGCGCACAACACCAAATGTATAATGAAAACGGGATGGTGGTGCGGCCACCATCTACCCGATGCCTCACGCGGGAACGCAGTGAGCCCCGTGGCCTCGGCTTGCAGCGCGCAAAGCTCTCCCATAGAGCTATGGTGGAGCTTCATGTTCAGTAAAAGTATTGAAAGACTATGACCTTACTTTTCTTGTGAAGGTGAAGTGCAACAGGCCCGTGTGCGCGTTAAATAAAGACAGGTGGCGGAAATTTCCGAAGTGTCGCAATAAGGCATGCCTCAGTATATCGCGGTTTTGGCATGGAAACACCCAGCTATTAATAATATAGTAAATAGTAATATGGTTAACATTATATTGATTAATTGTGTTTATTATTATTACTTGTGTTACTGCTTCTTTTCTTGGCTACAACGAAAAATGCTACGACCAAAAAAAATTCGATTCATTGTGAAGGCGATTGTGGAAGATAAAACGTGAAAAGTCGTAGTTAACTGAACAGAAAAGTAGCAACTTCGTGTAATTGTAACTCTGGAAGCTTGCACCCGAAAGTGCATTGGCCGACTGAAAGTGGCGTAGTGTATGTTAGGTCCTACCTGCCGCCATCGTGAGCATTCAGGGAGTGCCACCATTGTAGCGTTCGGCAGCAGAGGCCACGGTTACGGAGAAAAATTTGGCAGCTCCCACGTACCTTGGGAATCGACGTTAGGCGAAGCATGCGCTGGTAAGGTGACCGTGTTGTAATTTGTTTATTGAATGATGCGTTAATAAATGACGCTAAATACGTGTACAAATGATGCGCACACGGAGAAACATTGAACAATTCTAGATTTTATTATAACCAGTTGTCTGTACTTGCACAACGATGCCAACAGGAACATGAGTTTCAGAGACATCAGAAGCGATAAGCTGATATAAAGCATTGGTGCTCGTGAGGATGGTAGCCCTGGACACTGCTGCAAAAATAAACTTCAGCGCAAGGCATCTAACCATAATTGACGATAACCCGACAGGACGGCAGTATCATTGCAGTACATATGTAACATTATAAAATTGGATAGCCAGAAGTGCAACCGTTCGTTCAACGTAATCGGATCAACGCTATATTCGTAAGTTCAATGCTGCCGATGCCAGGTTTTCTGAACGCCCACGTGTTAAAATTATAAATGTGTGTTTTCGTCGTTCCTTGGTATACACTGAGTATTATTCATTCGTGGCACATACTAGTGTTACATATTCGCCCGTCGGTATGTACCACTGTCTTGCGGGAAGTCTTTTACGATGTGCGGGACGAGATGGTGTCAATTTTTTACGTCATGACTAGCGCGTTATGTTCATTAAACCATTAAACCACCTTAGCCTCCCATACTAAATTTGGTTCGCCCAAGTTAAGGGCGTGATCACGAGAGCCCCCAGACGTAAGTAGCTAGATATATAGATACATACGCAGGTAGATGCCAAGAGTTAGTGCGATACGCAAAGAAACACTTGACCTTAAAAATGTTAAAATCAACGTAGGCGTCTTTCCTGGTTCTCACATTGCACTTCTTGAATGCAACTTGGGAGTGCCTTTAAAGCAGCGGCTTTATTTGATAAGTAAACTAAATATATTCCTTCTTCGTTAGCAGTCTCTTCTACTCTTATATTCAGGCGTTTTTCTCTGTTGATCAGGGGCGTAGTCCGGTGGTGGTGCACTGGTTCCTTGTCCCCAACCCTGAAAATCAACGTAGTGCCCCCCCACCCCTCAAGAAAAATGCCTCGATACGCCCGTTTTGTTGATCTGGTTATTCCGATGAAATGGGCCCTTCGGATATACGCTTACCACTTTAGTCACAAAGAGCTGAATATCCAAGTTTTACAAGTGCATATAAGTATGTCTTGAAAACTGTGCCATTGCAATGTGATCGCATGGTTATGTGGAATGCAGGCACCAAACTTCGAATTGAAAGTGGCATTTGTATTCAATGGTGAATGTAACGTGATGAAAATGATTTTG
Organism: Rhipicephalus annulatus; assembly: GCA_013436015.1. NCBI lineage: Eukaryota > Metazoa > Arthropoda > Arachnida > Ixodida > Ixodidae > Rhipicephalus > Rhipicephalus annulatus. Next base: position 308,014 of record WOVY01001654.1, on the reverse strand, counting down.
CCATTAGGTATTCATTTCTGCACCACTTCATTCTTTATATTTCAGGGCCATCCAAATTATCAAAGCATATTCACTAAAACATCTTGAAAGGCCCCGAAGGGAGGCCAGATTGAGATCTTGAAGCATAAAAAGGACTTCTTTCGCGATATTAGCGAGCTTACCGCTGAAAAGGTTACAATTACCAAACACATTCGACTGCTGCACGTACGGAGCCTTCATGCCATTTTCTCATCGAGGGAGGCGAATAGAGAGGTTCGCAAATATATAGGAAGCCGCCGCCCAGAGGGCTGTGCAGAGGTCCAGTTCGTGGCGGTCCAGCACGCTCATAGTGTCTCCCTCGGTGTGGTGGAAGTAGAAGTACTTTTTGGTTACCGTGTTCAAAGACAAGGCTGGCACGCCTCTTTGAATCCAGGGACTAATGTCAGGCTCTGAAACTCCGAGCGTGAGCTGTGTGGCGTTAATGGGGGCAAACAGACGGAGTACCTCGGCAACAATGCAACGAGCACGCTGGTTAGTGCCCGAGAAGGCCAGACCCAACGGTCGAAACGTCCCGCTGTCGGATTCCATCACTACATTAAGGAGATCTCGCTCATAGGGAAAGTGTCGCATGAAGTAGTCCATTGCCCCGGTGATACCTTGTTCCTCTCCAACGAAGAGGATGGCACGCAGCGTGCGTCGAGGCCTGAGGCCGAGGCGCCGAAGCACGGCTAGAGCCCTCCACGAGATGAAAGCCCCCGCACCGTCGTCCATGGCACCCTGACCCACGTCCCAGGAGTCAAGATGGCCGGACAGCGAAACAATCTGCATAAACAAGTGAAGCTCGTACAATGAATCTATGTCTTATATTACGTTATTTTCTTTCAAATAGAATGTTCCGAAAAAAAGAATCGCAACAAAATGGAGGACAGTAATCTCTGAAAACGACACAAGGGAAAAACTGGCATAAGTGTGGCCTTCGACGAAAAGAATTTTTTCCTCTACTTTGAATTGAAGCTGAGGAGAGGCAACAATGCTAACCAAGAAAGCAGAGGCTTCATGTTGGCGAAACCCGTCAGTGTGGCCTACTGACTGTGGTACATGACTGCTGCTAACCTGAACGTGACGTAATCAAATATATCAGCTGCGGAGGCGGCATTTTCGATGTAGCTGAAAATGCTTCAGTGCCAAGTGGATTGGAAATGTGGATTGGAGTCCGCTTTTTGGCTCCCCAGTTCATTTAAATTTCTGGAGCCCTCTATTAAGGCGTCTCTCATTATCATGTCATGGTTTTCGGGCGTTAAACGCCAAAAATTTAATGATTATTCAAATATAGTAATAGCAATATTTAAATGTATATACAACTGTTATTATTAGTATATCAAGAAAGATAAAAAAAAGTAAATGCAACAAGACCTATGGGAACAGATCTGCAACATGAACAAGTGCGAATTTCAGAGAAACGCAGAAGTGCCTTTATTTATAAACTATTTCCATTTTCCAAAGTAAAATTATAAAGTAAATTCTGCATAGTGTTTTCTATAGTGACAGTGTAAGCATTCAGCAATATTACCTCTTCTGGTTTGGTTCTGCCTCGAATTTCCACAATTGTATTCCGAGAAATGCCAGGCAGCAATCTCTTGGCTCGCATCACAAGTTTAATGACAGGATGTCTTCCTAAGGAAACAAATAGTGGAGTCGTCATGCCGAAACATATGTGTATTTCAGTGTAAATATATGAAGATTTGAAAGATATATTACATGGTCACTCCTTTCAATAAGCAAACTTAAAGATACGATTCCTTCCAGCTAGAATATTCAAAGAAGTTATGAAAGACAGTGCCTCTTTCTATACTTTTTGTCTTTACCACACTGAGTCTAATACTTTTATTACATGAAGCTGTGAGAAGTTGCTGCCAGTTTTTATACTTTCTGTCAAGCTCATTCGTTCCGTTACCTCTCTATGAATCATTTTCTTCTTCGTGTACCTTCGCTCTACCTGTGGTCACAATTATTGGCGGTGAAAAAGAGTATTGCCTCTCTAATTAGGAGACTCAGGTTGATCCAAAAGAAGCTTAGGTGTTTGAAATAACCAGGCGTTTCCCACCAGTGTTTGTGAACGTGGGACAATATATAGTTTGTGCACTTTAAAACGTACAGCAAGAGTTTTCGCCAAGCTGTGTTAACGAAAATTTCTGCCAGCATGCTTGGTAGAATGCCACTGAGAAAAACAAGCTTTTGACGCGCATTTACGGTGACCTTCGAAGGCGATAGAACAGATAAAACTAAGTCAAGAGGTTTGAAAGCCGAAAATGAATCTATACGTTATTTGCTGTCCCCACAGTTTATTTTTTCCGCTTACATTATGTGAACGTGGCCTACATTCTATGACAGCGGTCGTAAGAAAACTTTATTCTGCGTGATGGACCTCAAAAATTAGACGTGATATAGTTAACGTAATTTTACGAGGGCTAAATTAGTGCGATTCTCCCTGATAACGTAGAAACGTTTTTACCGCACCTAAGCAAACATTGTTTTGATTCTCTTTTTAAAGCTATAAAACATTATAGCCATTCTGCACGTGCTCACATTTGGGTGCAAATTAATGAACCCCAGGTGGTCTAAATTTCCGGAGCCCTCCACTACGGCGTCTCTCATAATCATATAGTGGTTTTGGGACGTTAAACCCCACTTATCAATCAATCAATCAATTAGCCGTTCTGCAATTCGTTGGTGCTATTTCATTAACATTTCATTGTAGAATGCCGTTCATTGAAATGTATAATTCTAAGGATCTAAAAACACTCATCACGCCTAGTTGACGACAATAGGGAGTTTAACAGTATTTTAACACAATTTTGGAGCTGTAAAGACACTCTTTTCTTGTTTCGAAAAAATATGACCCCCGTTTCTTTTTTATGAATGCAGTGCTGCTCACGCACGCAACAATTTCAGCGTTGAACGTTCGAATTCGGTCTAAGATTGATCAATTCGTCTAATTTTTTGTGGAAATGGACAAGACTGGTCACTTTAGAACGCATGAAAATATGAAATAATGACAGCAGTAGGGCGATGACGCAAGATGAGCTTTTGAGTAGTTCGTGTTGGCATCGATGAACAGCCCACGTAGGAACAATGTCTGTGGGTCTCAGAGTTTTGTTATGGCATCCTAGCATTAGTGATCAAAAGGCTACTGAGGTAAACTAGGTACAAGGGCATCACGTGTGTTACAGATGCGCATGTCAGTGCTAGCAAGAGCGAGGTGAACAGTGATTTCATTCGTTGTTCGCGTGTCACCTGCCACAATACACGCCGCGTTTAAAGGTAATTTCGCTCCTTGTTATATCGGTCCTGATTCTTTGGTATAGTTACTGCTGGCTGAGACAGTTTGGCAAATATTCCAGAAACAACACTCTCATTCCTGTCATGAAAGAGGGATGTGCAAGTAGTTGTGGAAAACTAGCTGCACGGAAGGTGCCGCACAACGTTGTAATGCGGGAAAGTGGTCAAATAAGTGTAGCAAAGAAGTTGAAAAATTATTTCAGAGAAGTTTTATTACTGCACTGTAGATACATGTAGTGTAGTGTCATCCTTCAATTTCAAGGAACGACCTTTTGAGCAATAAACTGGCTGTTTCGTTAGTATTCAGAAAGTCTGCACCGTTATGCACATGGGGCCACGTGCAGCTGAACACTAGCAGTTTTATGGCCGTAAAAAGTATCAGAATAACTCTGATAGTCACAAAAACTGTGCAATACTACAGCTCTGTTTAAAGGTAGTTTTTTCGGTTCGAATGTGTTTTGATGTCACAGAGTGAGGTGTAAAATGTGAAGGTTTGATGTAAATGTAGGACACATAATAACACTGAGGAATCTTAGTAAATGTGCAACTGCGTGTATGTCTATGGGCTTTCCATGGTGTCAGTTTCTTTGATGTCCTTTTTTAGAGACCATGACGCACCCACGTCCAATGTTCAACAAATTTTCAATACCCACTGCATGCACTCTTAGTAAGAAATTAGCAGTGGCCCACTATGACAATCATTATAATGTTGTGCTTCTATGGCATGAAAAGTGAGATATATAATTTTCACAAGCAAGCTCTCCATTATCTCTTAGTCTCACACAGTCGCACACAGGAGCCAAACGGAGAGTAGCGGTAGAAGGTTTGAGTACAGGTTTTGAGTACATACCTCCCTTTCGGGTTTACAAGATACACGTGCTTTTTTTTGGGTTCAGTTGGAATCCATTTTTCTGTGCCCATTTCGGAGACCTTCTTTAAACCTAGCTGAACCTGCTACTCACATATTGTCAGGTTGCATGGCTTAAAGCCATGCTGGACGTTATCAACATATGCACAATAGAACATATTGCGGGGGATGGACAGGGGCAAGAAATTCATTCTGATAATAAAAAGTGTACAACTAAGTCCACCACCTTGCGATACTCCCGTTACTTGAAGAAATGTTTCAAGAAAAAGTAAAAGTTGGCGGTTTATGATCTTTTAAAAACGTTTACAAAGGCAGCTTGTAAGTGCAATGGGCCAATCACTCAAAACCGAGGAAGGGTCCTTGCCCTCTTTTAAAATGGGAATAATTATAGCCTCTTTCCAGGAAATATGGATGGCGCCAGTAAACCACATAGCATTGTACAAGCAAAGTAGGGTTTTTCGCGTTTCGATTGGTAGGTTTTTCAACATTTCGTACACCAAACGATGAAAACCTGGGGCGGGATGACTGCAGATGTTTAGTGATGTTTGGAGCTCAGCTAAGCCGAAAGATTGGTTGTATGCTTCGTGTTTTGTGCATTTATGTTCTAGTTTCTGCTTTTCAATTTTTTGTGCATCTTTGGAAGGCTTCACTAAAGTGTGACGAGCTGGACACTTGTTAGAAGTGTGCGCCGAGGAAGTTTGCTTGATCTTGTAAGTTGTTACCTTGTGTGTTTACGAGAGGGAGTTCATGTACTTGTCTTCCTGCTATTCTCGTAACCATGTTTCAGACTTAAGCCTCCTGTGTATATGAATTGATGTTTGATATAAAGTTGTGCCTACTTTCCCTTCCAGCCTGCCGGCGCTTCCTTCTCCCTTGAAACTTTATGTTTTTTTTTAATTTGTAAGATTCTCCGCTGTCGGACAGTTTCGAAGCAGCTTCCATGCTTTATTGTGCGTTTTACGTGCAATCCGACACTCACTGTTCCACCAAAGAATATGTTGCCTGGTGGACTTTCCAGTTTGTGGGATACACTTTGTTGCAGCATTAATAAGAAGTGCTCTCAAAAAGTCTGCAGCTGCATCTATACTTAATTGACGTATGTCCGACCAACTTAGGCGAGTAGTTTCTCCAAACATTTACCAGTCCGCTTTGTCTGTCTGCCATCTGGGAACACGTGGATGACTTTTGTCTAGTGGAGCAATCAGAATGATCGGAAAGTGGTCAATTCTGAAAGGATTTTTGATCCCTTTGGGGACACAATGCTGATATCTATGCCTGAGTAGGTTTTGTTGGCGAGGCTAAAGTATGTTGGCTCTTACCTATTGAATAAGCATGCACCCGAAGAAAAGAGAATCCGATCGATTAAGCGACCTCGCGCATCGCAACGAGAGTCACCCCGTAGATCATTAGGTGCATTCAAGTCCTGAAGGACCACATTAGGTTCTGGTAGTTCATATATCAGTGACTGGAATTCATGTTCTTTTTTCGAGACGATACTGTGAAAATACGTAAAGAAAGCAGATGGTGACAACTTTGTTCAAAAGAACTGCTCGAACAGCCACTGCCTCAAGGGATGTTTGTAGTGGTAGCTGTGTACGTGCCACGCCCTGGTCAACTGTAATGGCCACACCACCAGATGACGCTACAGCTTCATTGCGGTCCTTTCTGAGTACTACATAACGACGTAGAAAATTGGTGTTCCTGGAATTTAAATGCATCTCTTGTACAAACAACACTTCTGGGGAATGTATGTGTAAAAGTTCCAGTATATTATCGAGGTTTTTAAGCAGACCTCTGACGTTCCAATGTATTATTTGTGTATTTATAATGAGTGTAAGTGAGTGCCGTGTGTATTAAGGAAATATTGCGTTAAGTCAGGAGCCGTTGTCAAGCCCCGTGATCACGGTTTTGGCTTTCTGGTGTGCTCGAAAGAGCCGCGCCTTTTCTTCGGTGCCGAGGACACAGTAGGACTTGCTGTTGTGTCCATCACCTCGAACGAAGGGCTGGATGCCCGCTCGCGGTTCACGCGTGCGGGCATGAAAGTCCTAGGGCTATCTGTCGAGACAGAACGCCCTGGGGCTTCAGGTCTGGAGACCTGCAAGGATTTTCGTGGCGGTAGAGCCTGTGCTACTTCCACTGAGGGAGTGAATGGCGCTGTCACTCGTACACATTTTGTGGTATGTGCGGGCGCCGCGGATTTTGGTGGTACTGCTCCTTTTGTGCCACCGCCGAGAATGAAGGACCCTGCAATATAGACACTTGCGCGCCTCCTTAAACGAGATGTTTCGCTTTGCTTTCAGTTAAGTACTTCTTTTTCATGTTTGCATGTAGGGCACGCGCGAGAGTTAGCGGGGTGTCCACCATCGCAGTTCGCGCAGTGGGTAGTTGCTTTTTCACATTTGTCTGTAGCGTGTTCGTGCGAACTACACTTTAAACAGGTTTGACGGCCGCGGCCGCTATGAGATCCGTGGCCGAATTGCTGGCAGTTAAAACAACGTCGGGGTTTGGGGATGTAGGGTAAAAACCTTTACCTTAAATTAGCCTGTTTCGATAAATTCTGGAAGTGTGCTTGTGCAAAATGCAAGAATAGGGTGCTATGTCGGGGTTTCTTTGTTGTCGTGTCTAATCTTAATTCTGTCTTTATGCATTACGTGCTGTTCGTTCCAACCCTCAAGGAGCTCAATCTGTGAGGTTAATTATGTCTTGATGAGACACTACGCCTCGGGAACTGTTCAGAAAACGGTGTGGTGTAATAGATGCAGGTGTCGTTTCAAAAGACGTGAGTTTTGTCACGTTTCATACTGGGTAGCAAGGTGGCGGAATGAGGGCGCGGCGGCTCTCATCTCTCACGCTTGTTTTGGGCCGCGGAGAGGAGGAGAGTGGACGATCTCTCGTGTGCCGTTACCTCCCGGTAAGGAGTATCATACGTCTTGGCTGGCGTTGGGGCACTGGAACAATTTTGTTGTAGTTACGGGGCGTAAAAAGGTCACTGAAATCGTTGCACAGCCTTCCTTTGCGAAAAGGGCTCGCTTTTCAGACACAGCGAAGTAACAACTGGAACAATTATTCGCGTTCATCTGTACTTGAGAGTACGTTTCGTGCGCCATCTGTGCGTGAGAAACACGGGGCACGTTTCGATCTGCTTGACATATTTCGAACGACTTTCCAACTTGTCGCTATCGCTTTTAATGCATCTCCTTTGCGGCAAAGCTGTGACTTTTCATGGAAATACTGAAGCTCATTGGAGGCAGAATTAGATAATTAATTTCACACTAATTTTTATTACTGAAACTACCACAGAACCACACAATCTTTGATTTTCTTTCTTTGATTGTAGTTCTGAGTGCCTTGGAATCACGCGATTCTAATTTCTTTCAGTTCTGATTGTCTTTATTAGTTCGTGACTGAAGATAATATTTACAAATTATACAGGGAGAGTCCGAGGCAGCTGCAGCCAGATGGCGAAACAACAAGTACTCGAGCGTGATTGCATTCGTCGTCTTCATTGTCTACCTGATGCTCTCTCGTTCCCAATGTCGTGTAACATGTAACCCCACCGCCAGTAGCGCCATCTCGGCGCCGAAAGGAGAGTAGGATTATATGCGGAGACATATGTATAATTTAAGATGTAAAACGTGCACGGCGTCAAAGGTGAGTACGGGGGACAATAAATGATTGTCAAGCGGAGTGATCTCGTATGTGACTGCAGTAAGCTAGCGTACAACATTGCAAGGGCCGGAAGAGCCAGATAGAAACTTCGAAGACAAGCTATCGTGGTGGCATGGTGTCCTGAAGAAGACCAATAAGCCCGAAGAATGGGAAAATATTCTGTGATGGCTATCGTAGCGGCATTTCTGCGACAGTTGTGAAGCACAAAGACATTTCCGTGTAATGTGGCGGGCCGCGTCAGCCCGAGCAGTGGCATCCCCGGCACACTCTGTAACCATTTGTGTAGTTGATGGGAGAAGGGTGCCGAAGGGTAACACTCGAGGCAGCGAAACAATAAATGAAAGGGAAAAAGCCAGCGGAGTTGCGGCGTGACAAATTGTATGAAAACTGGCTATTAGGCAAAGCACCACCCCAATCAAGGTGATCATTGAAAACTTACATAAAGAGCGCCGCTGCCAATGTTAGATTGAGGTGCTCGGTAATACCATTTGTTTGTGAGTGGTAGGTCGTAGTGAGCTAGTAACGCTTTGAACAAGAGAAAAAGTAGGAGCTTACTATTTAGGAAAAAAATGAGTAACCACGATTGCTCAGCAGCTGTAGGGAAGCGCCACGGTGAAGAATGACGTCAAGAAGCAAAATGTGTGCGACGTCAGTGGCACAGCTTGTCCGTAGTGCTCACGGGATAGCGTATTTTTGATTGATACATATGTGGATTGAACGCGCCAAAACCACCATATAATTTCGAGAGACGCCATTGGAGGACTCCGGAAATTTCGACCACCTGGGGTTCTTTGACGTGCACGCAAACATGAGCACACAGGCCTACAGCATTTTCGCCTGCATCGAAAATGCAGCCACCGCAGCCGGGATTTGATCCCACAACCTGCGGGTGAGCAGCTGGTTATTTTAGTCACTGGACCACCTTGGTGGGGCTGATAACGCATTGTGTGCCGCAGTCAGTGCCTACGGCAATCCACTTCTTTCCAGTCAAAGACGTTGGAATTGGTTGGCGTGGACCAGCTGGTGAAAAAGTAGAATGTTCGGAGTGCTAGTAGGACTGACAAGCAGCAATGTATCAGCACACAGAATGATAATGGCATGACCAGAATAATCAGCATCGCATGCAATCACACGTGCGCGTGGCCCAGAGATGGCCAGTGGTGTGAGCGTCGTGAAGCTGTTCATGAACAGCGGAACGGAGTGTCGCAGAAACTACGAGTAGTAGCTCTGGTCCCTCGACGCTGCTGTTGAGTCGGTAAAGACTTCCATAGCGTAGAACAAACAAGCGTAGTGACGAGTGTACGTATGGATATCGTAGGCGGTGCATGATAGACAGCAAGTGAACATCGCTGAGGTGTTCTTTGCGTATGTTGGTGAAAGGAGATATCACGAAGACACAATAGTCGAAATCACGCTGAAAGTCCGAATGGGTGCACTGGCTGACGGAATAGACAGTCGGTATCCTGGTGCATACGGCCAGATTTTGTTGCGATGTCAAAGCTGTATTCTTGTACGAAATCATCAAGTGGGATCTTTAAGAAACACAGCCAGCACAGGGCATGGTGAACTGTTATTGCAAAAAAAGGTGCGGTCAAACAAGTATGGTCGAAATTCGCTGACGGCCCAGACTAGTGCGAGACACTCGCACTCTGTGATGGTAAACTTACTCTTTGAAACAAAAAGGAAGCGACAGGCATAAGCGATGACGCCACCCTGTCCTCGTTGCCGGTGGGCTAGAACAGCGCCGACGCCATGTTTGCTGGCATCGGCCGAAACTTATGTATGGGCTGACTGGTCGAAAAATTCCTAGATGGGCGAGAAAGTAGGTAATGTTGTCAGGGTGCTGAACGCAATGCTTGATAATTACCCAAATAAAAAGTCATTCTTTTTCAGTAGGTCCGTAAGTGCTCGGCATTGTCGGCGAAATTCTTCACAGAACACCAAAGGTAAGCACACGTGCCGATAAAGCTTCGCGCAGCGGAATAATCTTCGAGGACTTGAATTTTGTCGTGATTAGGTTGCACTCCTCAAGCACTAACAAGCTTGCCCAACATAGTGATTTTTCTGTTGGCCAAATCGACATTTGGAAGAGTAGAGTTCACTGCCTCCTGTCCGGAAAACCTCAAAAACAGCCGACAGGTGACTAAGGTGACCTTCAAATGTGGGTGAAAATAGGATTATGTCGTCAATATACCACGGACACGTTGACCACTTGTATCCAAGCAGGAGGTGTGGCAAATGTAGGTCAGCATTACACAATCTTAATTCCATAACCTTGAACATAAAAAGTCGATACGGTGTAATGATTGTGGTTTTCTCTCGGTCTCAATGATGGCAGAAATCTGCCAGTATCTTGATTGTAATTGAATATATGGGAAGTAGGCAGACAATGTTGGCAGTTGAGAGCATTGTCAACACTTCCTTTGGTGTAACTTTGTTTAGGTGATGGTAGTCTACGTAGAAGCTCCGCTGCTGTTCTTGACTAGCACGACTGGCGATGCCCATAGACTGAAGGATGGTTCGAGGACGTTTTCGTAAATTTTCAACTTCATGCTAGATAACTTGTCGCTCAGCATGATACACGTGCTAAAGACCTCGTCGGATGGGGCTGACGTCTCCAGTGTTGATCTTGTAAGTTACGAAGGATGTTTGCCCCAAAGGGCGGTCATGAAAGTAACATGTCATGATAGAAACTCAGCACGCAACGGATATCAACTGTCTGCGCTGGAAGGAAACCCAGGACGATCCTCTTATCAACGTTGGCATCCGCTGCGCTCTGCGAGGAGGAGAATAGAGTACAGGCCGAACAAGCGTAGGCAATAAATGCCGAAATTGCAGCATCTGCAGAAGACTTTTGGCAAAGTCATGCCATCTCCATGGGAAATCTCGTGCGCACCAGCTGAAGGTTAGGATCAGAAGACATGCTGCATTTCTCGTGATTGTCAAAATTGTGTGAGGCATGAACACATTTCTGGCCATCAAGGCGTCAGCATTAGGTGTCAACATGTAATCACTGTCGGGAATAGAAGAGACAGACTTCATATTCACGTAGGTAATGGTTTGAGGTGCCAGGTGAACGTGATCTACAGAACACAGAGGTGGTTGAGCTGATGTTGGGTGGTCATGGTAAGACGGTAAATTAAGCTAAAGCACGCCGGTTCTACTATCAATAGGAGAAGTGTGGGCGGATAAAAAGTTCATGCCAAGGATAAGTTGACAGGAACATTTTTCGAACACAGCAACTAGTACGGCCGTGGAGCAATCAGCAACACATTTACACGTGGAGCACATTCCAGTCAAAGGAAACGTGCCAGCGTCGGTGACCTGAATGAGTGGTGCTGTGAATGGCATTGAAACTTTTCAAAGATGGAAACAAAGTTGCGAATTATTTACTGATATGTGAGCCGCTTTATCCACAAGTGCAAGAGTGGATGTGTCGCCTACGTCGACGTCAATGCTGTTACATCTGGTCGGCAGCATGGTCAGATCATTTGGCGAAAAAGTGGTCGATGCAGCATCATCTATATTTCTCGTGGCAGTTGTTCAGTCGGCTACGTTGGATGGCCAAATCGAGGCGAGCAAAATAACGAGCGAGCATGCGGAGACGGTGAACGACGATGACAATATGGCATGGAAGGAACGGCTTTAGGTATAGGGCTGATTCCCGGTAAGATTGAAAACGTTCATGATCCCTTTCTTGGCGATAGTTGTACTCATAAAATGCCTGTTGCCAATACCACCGGAAGTTACAATGCTGGGCAACGTGTCCGATACAGTGGCAGTTGAATAAAATTGAACAATCATCAGCAGTACTCCACTCAGCTGGATTGCAAGGGCGCACAGAGAGGTTTGGACTTTGGGCATACGAAACAGGGGGTCGACGACGGTCGATTGGTTGTGAGGGAGTCGTGGTGCACTCAGAGGCCAGTCCAGCATGGAAAAGCTCTTGTCGCACAATGGCATGAACCAGTGGCACCATCTCAGGGCTAGAGTCACAGGCATGGGAGGAGGTGGGCGCAGGAGACAGAGCTTCAAGTTCACGTCAGGTGATCTTGGTCACGTGCTCTGCAGTTTACGGCGCCTGTAGAGCACACCCGTCTTTACACGACCATGTTGCTTCTGTGTTGGCAGGTAGAGTGAAATGGTGGGAGATGCGTCAACTTTCTGCGTCCCCAAAACACTCGCACTCCTTGATGGCATCCACTGTATTACAGTCCTTGCAAATGAGAAGGTTGAACGCATCATTTGCTATGCCTTTACATATGCGTGCTATTTTCACGGTTTCTGCCATGCCGTTGTCTGGTTTTCGGCAAAGGGCAAAGCAGAGTCCTACGTGACTTACATACAGGACGTATCACGTAGGACTCTGCTAACCTTTCCACACGAAATGCAAACTCCTTCTTGGCCGCTAACTTTCTACCCACACACTTGCAGGAAAGCGTGTGCAACTTTTTTTGTACGCATCCCAGCATTCGATTTTGTCTCCGCGATTATCGAAACACACTTTTGATTTCCTTTCAAGTAGAGGAAAATGTTAATCAACGTAAGGGTGACATTCTAGCGGTAATTTTTACTTGTACGTTCGTACAACGGCAACTATTCTTCAGTGTCGACATCATATGTCCCACAGAACTTGGCAGGATATTTTACCTGCGGACATTATCAGTCCCACAGAACTTGGTAGGATATTTTACCAATAGAGTGGAGGCCGCTCTGCGAGGAAGAGAAAAGAGTAGAGTAAACCATTTACACGGACGTCTCTCGCGAACACCTTTCTAACAACCAGCAGATCAGGCTACTGTCACGAGCCCGAGTATGAGGAGCATGTCTCACGGTGCCGCAGAAGGCACGCGCAGGTGCGCGACATTGCTGACGCTTGCATAGTGGCTCGCTGGTTCCCCTGGTATAAACCTAATCAGCAGTTTCTGCGGCAAAATTATTTATCATCTCTTTCATACTGGTTTAAAGGACCCCTGACACAAAATTTGGAAATTCAGTATTCTTGTGGTTTTTGGCAGTCCTGCATGTGGGGCCACCTGTGACCAATTAATATTGATGAGCGTAGCCTAGAAGGCATTTTAAGCGTTTTAATTTTGTTTTAAAGTACGGCTGCGTGCTCTTCCGAGTATTCAGGCGCAATCTAGATATTTTCTGGTTTGACGAAGACCGCGACTCTCCTTGTGATGCTGCAGGGTCAAAATTAGCGATGCACGCAGTTACTCTAACTAGCACCCCGCGAGGACTATTATTCATCACTCCTCTTGCTCAGTTGTCAGGCTTCTCTCGAGGTGGTTTTGGCTGCTTACGTCAGGAATTATTTTTTTTTCTGAAGGAGACACGCTCGAAGCACCCACATTGTTTCATTTTTAACCACACGCATGCCTCAGGCGCTGCGCTACTGCATGGCGCTAGTTTGTTATGGTATTCATGTGGGCATTTTGAACTGACACGAAATCGTTCTGAATTAACACCACTATCATTATTTATATGATGCGTTAGAGCATTTACGATATAATTTTGGCATTACAAGACCCAATTCTCTAAATTACTGTAAAAAACTCGCAATCAAAACTCGCGCTGGCCGGGGTTCTTTAAAGAAAAGTAGGATGCGGTTAAACTATAAAAACGACTTCCTGCATCATATATATTGTTACGGGAAAGATTTATTCACCGAGAGCTGGTCTTGCTAACGGCTTCGAGAGCGCCCAGTCAAGCAGGCCAACGGGAGAAGCTTCAGAGTCCAACCCACTACAACCACGTTGTCGTCTTCTTCATTTGGGTGCCAATTCAGCTGTGTCGGTGAGACAGTTCCATACACGTATCATCACCCCGGCCCGTAAGGCACCGTCTCGGTGCTTGTTAAATGAGCGAGTCGGCGTTGTAGGGCTTGAGACGAGAAACGTGGACCACTTCCGTTCTGGGAGCAGCAGCTGATGAGTTTGTGGTAGCGGCAATCTCGTAGGTCACAGGTGTGACTTGACGAATGACTCGGTAGGGCCCGGCGTATCGCGATAATAGTTTCTCGCAGAGGCCAACACGTCGAGATGGGAGCCACAGGAGAACAAGAGATCCCGCAGAAAAAACGGCATCTCTATGTCGACGGTCATAAAGAGACTTCTGTGCTGTCTGCGACGACGATAACCGAGCACACGCTACCGCACGTGCCGTGAGGGCACGGGTGATTGCATCCTGAGCGTACGAGGTGGAGGATGGGTGGTCTGATGAAAGCAATGTGTCGAAGGGCAGTAAGGGATGACGTCCGTAGAGTAGATAAAAAGGGGAGTAGCCCGCTGTTTCATGACGCGACGAGTTATAGGCGAAGGTTACGAACGGAAGAGCTATGTCCTTATCGGTGTGGTTGGTAGATACGTACATGGAAAGCATGTCCGTCAATGTGCGGTTTAGTCGCTCCGTAAGGCCGTTAGTCTGAGGGTGGTAAGATGTGGTGAAGTTGTGACGGGTAGCACAAGATCGTAGTAGATCATCAACCACACGAGATAGAAAGTAGCGACCACGGTCTGTGAGCAGGTGAGTCGGAGCGCCCTGCTGGAGAATATTGTCGTACAGCAGGAAGTCGGCAACGTCGGTTGCGCAGCTGGTTGGTAGCGCTCGAGTGATTGCATACCGAGTGGCATAGTCTGTGGCCACTGCAATCCATTTATTTCCAGTTGTAGAAGTAGGAAAAGGGCCTAGCAAGTCCAACCCCACTCGATAAAATGGCTCGGCTGGAACTTCAATAGGTTGAAGTAGACCGGCAGGGGGAGTCGTAGGCTTCTTTCGGCGCTGGCAGAGGTCACAAGATGTGACGTAACGGCGAACAGAGCGGTACAGACCCTTCCAGAATACTCGTCGTCGAATGCGGTCGTAAGTTCTGGAGACTCCTAGATGTCCAGAAGTTGGAGCGTCGTGGAATTGTCGCAGAACATCCTTTCGCAGGTGATGCGGTACGACGAGTAAAAGTTCGGCGCCGTCGGGGTGTAAGTTGCGGCGGTACAAAACGTTGTCTTGAAGCAGGTATCTGCTAAGAGAAGGATCAGCATAACGCGATTGAAGGCGGTCAATGATGGTGAGCAGCGATGGATCTTGGCGCTGTTCGTCAGCCACGTTCAGAAAGTCAGTGATGGCTAAAACGCAGGCATCGGATTCCAAACCAGTGGAGCTAGGTGGATCAACAGGGTGCCGGGATAAGCAGTCAGCATCGCTGTGCAGCTTTCCAGATTTGTAAACAACCGAGAACGTGTACTCCTGTAATCGAAGTGCCCATCGGCCGAGTCTTCCTGTAGGGTCCTTAAGCGTCGACAGCCAGCAAAGCGCATGATGGTCCGTGATGACTGCGAACGGACGTCTGTATAAGTACGGACGGAATTTCGCAATAGCCCAAACGAGGGCTAAGCATTCCCGCTCAGTGATGGAATAATTTTGTTCCGCTTGCGACAAAAGACGGCTAGCGTAGGCTATCACACGGTTGGTGCCATTCTGTATCTGAGCGAGTATAGCACCAATGCCATGGCCGCTTGCATCGGTGCGAAGCTCTGTTCGAGCCGCTGGATTGAAATGAGCCAACACAGGTGGTGATGTGAGGGCGGTAATTAGCGACTCGAAGGAATGTTCTTGGTCCCTTCCCCAAGAAAATGTCACATTCTTTCTGAGGAGATCCGTGAGGGGCCTAGCAATATCCGCGAAATTGAAGACAAAGCGGCGGAAGTATGAGCAGAGCCCAATAAATCTGCGAACTTCTTGTGTGGAACGCGGAACCGGGAATTCTCGGACTGCACGGACTTTGTCAGGGTCGGGTTGAACACCAGTGGCGTCAACAAGGTGGCCGAGTAGTTTAATCTGCCGACGTCCAAATGAGCATTTCGACGAATTGAGCAGGAGACCAGCGCAACGAAAAACGTCAAGAATTGCCGAGAGACGAGACAGGTGGCTTTCGAAGGAGGGCGAGAAAACTATTACATCATCCAGATAGCAGAGGCAGGTCTACCATTTGAAACCGCGAAGAAGAGAGTCCATCATACGTTCAAAAGTAGCCGGGGCATTGCACAAACCAAAAGGCATGACCTTGAATTGGTAAAGGTCGTCGGGTGTGATGAATGCCATCTTCTCGCGGTCGCGGTCGTCGACCGAAATTTGCCAGTATCCGGATCGAAGGTCAAGGGACGAGAAATAGTTGGCGCCGTAGAGGCAGTCGAGCGCATCATCGATTCGAGGTAAAGGATAAACGTCCTTCTTGGTGATCCGATTCAGGTGGCGATAGTCGACGCAAAAACGCCAGGTGTTGTCCTTCTTTTTAACTAAGACCACAGGGGAGGCCCAAGGACTCGATGACGGCTCAATGACGTCTTTACTGAGCATTTTCTCGACCTCCGTCTGTATTACTTGGCGCTCAGCACGTGACACGCGATAAGGGCGCTTGTGAAGTGGACTGGCGTCGCCGGTGTCGATGCGGTGGGTTACGGCAGTTGTGCGGCCCAGGGGACGGTCGTTAACGTCAAAGATATCCAGGTAAGAAAATAGAACACCCCGGAGTGCCGCAACTTGGGAAGGTAAGAGGTCACTGGATATCATTTTGTCGAGGAACGCCTTATCTTGCGACGTGATGACAGGTTTCGTCATGGTCTTAGTGTCAGGTGTAAAAGAACAGATCGAACATTCATCAAGGGTGGCAAGATCGGCTAAAGTGATGCCTTGGGGAAGCACTTGGGTCGACGTAGAGAAGTTCAGGACTGGAAGTAGCACCGTGTTGTTAGCAACAACCACTATAGTATGTGGTAGTGCGATGTGGTGCGTAAGAGTCAAATCAATGAGGGGAGCTACCAGATAGTCTCCATCAGGAACGGACGGGAAGTGCGAAAGAGGAATGTACATGGCAGCCTGGGGCGGTAGCCGTAGAGACTCCACGGATCATAGCCGAGTGCGACTTGGAGGAGTGAAATCGGAGCACAAAGGCAATTCGAGCCGTAAGATACCGGTAGAACAATCGATGAGGGTGGAGTGGGCGGTTAAGAAGTCAATTCCAAGGATGACGTCGTATGGGCAAGCATCCAGGACTGCGAAGAGAACGGAAGTGTGGTGGCCAGCAACAGTAACGCGGGCAGTGCACATACCAAGCACCGATGTTCGACTTCCGTTGGCAACTCGAACAGTAGAGAACATAGCTGGTGTGAGAACCTTTTTCAGGCGAGATCGAAGTGTAGAACTCATAACAGATACTTGGGCACCAGTGTCAATTAGAGCAGTAACGGCGTGGCCATCAACGAACACCCGAAGTAAATTGCGTCTTGAATTTGTAGCCGGTTGAGGGTTTTCGTTCCGAGTCGTCAACGCAGCGCCACCTCCAGGAGCTGCACTCGTCAGTTTCCCGGGGAATGGGCAGAATAAGCCGGTGACGGAGAGCGGCGGCGTTGAGGGGAGCGTGACGGCCGACCCTGAGGTGACGGCGAGCGGCTGGACCAGTTTCTCTGGGCGACGACGTCAGCGTAGGACGGTTCGGAGCGTGGAAATGAACGGCGAGCTGAAGGGTCCAGAATATGGTCATCCGGAAAACCGGGTTGCGAATAGTGTCCGCGGTCCTGACGGCGATCTACTATACGAAAGCTTGGCCGGAAATACGACCTGTTGCGGCAATGGCGGGAGATGTGCCCAACTCGAGAGCAAGAAAAGCAGATTGGTCGATTATCATGCGTGCGCCACTCAGATGGATTTCGGTAGCGTGATGGAAACCGAGGAGTCGAAGCCGCCGCAGCGACAAGTGGAGGAGAGTGGTGGTCAGCGTTGTGGACGGGAGTGCTCATGGGCTGCGGCATATGTCTGGCGGGCTGGGGAACCTGGACGCCGAGGTTAGCAAACTCCTGACGTACGACGGCTTGAATAAGCGAGACTGTTGCCCAGTTGTCTTGCGCAAGGGGCTGATAGGAAGCGGGTGCCATGGCTTCCAGCTCCTGGCGAACAATCCTTGCGATATTGGCAGGAGGGGCAAGTGAACGGGGCGCTGCAGAATCCTCGCAAGACGAAGTCGCAGCAGTGTTTGGTAGTCTTGCGATTTGGTGGGTGATTCGCCTGCTTTTAGCTTGCTCAAATCTCCGGCATTCAGATATGATGGAGTCGACAGTGGTGCAGTTCTTGCACATTAGTATGTTGAAAGCATCATCAGCAATGCCTTTCAACACGTTGCTGATCTTGTCCGCCTCGGACATGTTTTTGTCCGTCTTCCGGCACAGTGCCAGTACGTCTTGAATGTACGTGACGTACGACTCCGTCGACGATTGAACACGCGACGCGAGTTCCTGCCTGGCTGCCATCTGACGAGCAACTGACCGACCGAACAAATCGCGAAGCTTTTGCTTGCATGTGTCCCAGCTGGTTAATTCTTCTTCATGCGTCTCATACCAGGCGCGTGCCGTACCACGTAGGTAGAATAGAATATTTGCCAGCATAAGCGTTTCGTCCCACCTGTAGTGCTTGCTGACGCGCTCGAATAATGCGAGCCATTCTTCGACGTCCATGCTGTCCGTCCCGGAAAACGTGCCAGGGTCGAGAAGATGGGGGGAATCACAGGTGATGGAGCCGGCGTGGATGGCGAGGCCTGAGTGCCAGTTTCAGGCATCGCGGCTGGACAAAGCTGGCGTCCACTGCGGAGTTCCAGAGCCGGGTTGTGTGAAGACCCAGCACCTTCCACCAAAAGATGTTACGGGAAAAATTTATTCACCGAGAGCTGGTCTTGCTAACGGCTTCGAGAGCGCCCAGTAAAGCAGGCCAACGGGAGAAGCTTCAGAGTCCAACCCACTACAACCACGTTGTCGTCTTCTTCATTTGGGTGCCAATTCAGCTGTGTCGGTGCGACAGTTCCATACACGTATCAATATAAACAGTCGCAACATATATAGAAACAGTTTCAAACAAAGAGCCGGTATAGCGTTCAAAAAGGCAAATCAATAATTAAATAACAACATCATAGTTGTTGGAAATACGAAAGTATTATGTCCATTTAGGAAAGGTAGTATCCGTACAGCCAAACCACGAGAGTGAAGTAGCTATTAGAATAAGCATGGGGTGGATCATAATCGGCAAGTATTCTCAAATCATAAATGGTAGGCTGGAGATGAATATGAGAGGTTTAACTTCTAAAAACCACCATATGATTATGAAGGACACCATAGTGGAGGGTTCCGGAAATTTTGAACCCCTGGGTATCTTTAGCATGCACCGAAATCGGAGCACATTGGCTTATAGCATTTCCGCCTCCATGTGAAAGGCAGCCATCACCGCCGGGATTTGGTCCCACGACCTGCGGGTCAGCAGCCGAGTACATAAGCCACTAGACCGCCACGGTGGGGCATGAATGGTAAGGTACCACGAGCGCTCAAGAAGACAGTATATATCAGCTGCATCTTCCCGGTACTTACTTACGGTACAAAGTCCTGGCGGCAACAAAGGGTGTTGAGCCTAAATTGAGGACGACGCAGCTAGCTATGGAAAGGAGTAGCCTTAAGAGACAAAAAAAGCAGAGTGGGTGAGAAATCAAACTGAACTTAAGAATATCACAATATAAACCAAGAAGAAGAAATGATGATGAGTTGGGCACATAGCGTGTGGGCAAGATAACTGGTGGTCATTAAGGGTAACTGACTGAATTCCTAGAGAAGGCAAACGTGTGAGGGGGAAGCAAAATGTTGGGTAGGCTTAGGAGAAGAAATGTTTGCATATATGTAGTGGAATCAGACAGCAGAAGTCTTCGTTGACTGGCGTATCATGGGAGAAGCCTTAGCCCTGCAGTGGGTGCAGTCAGTCTGATGATGATGATTTTATGATATTTCACATGGCGCATAAAATGACAAATATCAAGTTGTGCATTACATTTGAACGAGAGAGTATTATGATGAATACCACGCAAAAATATTTTAGTTTAATTTTTTTAAATTTTCAAATGCACAGATCAGTAGTCTAGCAGTGGAACTGGCCAAATGTGTGGAAAGTTTTTATAAAGCTGCCACTTTTATCCTTGTGAGCCCAATGAATACAATGCAATATGCTCAGATTTAATCGAACCTACGCTATAGAGGTTTAACCTGGAGTATGGCAACAAAAGGTCGCTATAATACATTAGTAAAATTTTAAACACGTCTACTGCGCTGTTAAGGCACTATAGGGACAACCCACGGTATATAACAACACCACCGCTATTTATAAAGCATGATATGTTGAGGGTTGACTAAATATCTTATATTAGGTTACTTCAGCATTTGTATCATGAAAATCACATAATAATAGAAGCAATGAGAAATCAATGTACTACTTTAGAGCATACAAACGACACATGCCAATAACACAGACTAATTGTTGTAAGCAATCGAAATATCAAACGATCTCTTTTTATCCATTCCCTAGAGATTCATATTTCAATGTTTGTCAACACCTCTGTGAGAAATAACTGAAAAGAGTATTATTAAGTAATGCACTCACTTTCAAGTGACTCGAATAAGCTACATTTTAAATACCATATTGTCTTCAAGTATGCAATTTTGCTTTTGTGTAAGGAACTATCATGCATTTGTTTAGACGCACTTCTGTTTTTCTTTCTTTTTGTTTTTATTATTTATATATGTTTATTTAAATAAAAATGAAAAGCACTTGGTTGGTGTGCTCTCGTGTGCAAGCTGTTTGTTAACTTTTGTGCAGGAGAACATTTTCTAGCTAGGTCATTTGGTATTGTGAACTGTAATCTTATAGAAGTTTTGTTTGTCTTTTCACCCTGATTTGAACTAAGTTTTCCATGCTATGAAAAACTTACTATATAGTTGTTAACGATTTTTGTAAAATCAGTACAGACGCTTTTTGTCAGGTCATGCAATATACTTAGCTTCTGTAACTTTGTTTGTGTAATTCAAGAAAAATAAAAGTTCCGAATATGAATCTGGATTAACTATGTCACCCATCCTAGAACTACGTGTGCCACTTCGACATTTATGATTGCGCATTGTGGACGAGTACCATTAGATATACAGCCATACACACGCAACATCAATAGCCACAGAGTGGGCGATCTCCACCACTTTTTTGTTTTGTTTTTGTGCGGATATCCCTCTTATTATGCATTGTAGACGTGATAAGATTAACATCTAAGAGGTACAAGCAAAAAACCCAAAAGCTACGAGAAGCAATCGCACAAACACGCCACTTGTTTCAGTGTGCTGCATTAGAGCCTTTGCAAAACTTTTATATCGCACACAAATTTAATTGGCTGAGCAGTGCATCAACTTTGTACCGGCGGCACCAGGCATTTGGCCGTAAACACAGCGGCAGTTTGGCCCGCATTCCTTTTCGGGATCGCCTGAATTAGTACATATCTGAAAAGAAAAACGAACCGGTGAATTAGAAACTGTTTATCTGACCACAGTCAAATCAAATCTGCTAATCAAAATATTCACAAGAACGGCCTATCAAACATGCAGTATTCTGAGTATGCTACATATTTTCGAAGTACTGCAAATATTCAGTGTTTTTCAAGCACATGCCATATTATAGAAGCGAGACCGAGCGTTTCTTGGCCTATGCGAGCGTAACGTACTACTTTTCTTTTTTTTCTCTTTTTTTTCAGGGCATTGCGCACTGCTACCTTTTTGCTCTTTCTTTGCTGGTTGTGGGAATTTGAACGTCATGCACTTGTTTGCATGCAGATCACTTAAGTTGTCACAGGCAACAGCGACAATCATGCGTTCATGTCCAGGCTGCAATTGAATGTTACAACGGGAAATAAGGAGTCACCTCCATAACGTCAAGAGCACATCGCTATAGACGTCCGACTCTAGAGTTTTGCGAACGCGCAGCACCACCTGTCGACGCAGTTTTGAGTAGCGCAGAGCCCAGCTCCCTTGCGCAGTTCGCTGCGCAACCAGGTGCAACTACAGCGTCCTAATCAACGATTGAGCTAAATATTAGGTGTATTTGCGAACTGAACACTCAGGAAAAGAGCTACGATTTTCTCTCCGCTATTTGGACGCATCACTGAAGCAACCATTCTGTCACTGAAAATGAATACCTCACTAATATTTCAGCGATACAGAAATTTCAACTATAGGTGTACGGCTACCCTTATGACATCGTGACTTACCACCACGCCCTCGGCTGTTTGTCTTCACTAAAAGATTCAACTGACCTCCTCGCCCGATGGGTGTCACGTCTTTAAAAATATGATATTCACGTGGTCTATAGCTTCGGCAGCGAACATTTGGACGCAAATGCCGTCTCCCTTTCGCCCTTACCTCATACCCTTCTGCACCGAAGGTCTGATCTGAGATAATACTGCCATCTCCATCGCCGACATGCTATGCGAGCAACGCAACGGCGCGTGGTTTGCTTCTCTTCTGGGCATTGTGGCTGGTTGGTCCACGTCGTCACCTACTCGCACGTAGTGTCGGTTAGTCGAGTGCTTCCCTACTCGCCAAGACGTGCTGTACCGACGCAACTACACACCCGGTAGACATCAGTGGCTACTCGTCATTCCACGTCATCTGCAATCCTGAATTTGTCCCCCGTTTCAAAACAACCCCCAATGTGGCCAGCAGGCTTCCTAAATACTTATTCTAGCATCCGGCTCCAATATTTCTGGCGTGGTATGTACCGTTTTATTCGACAGTCCGTTTTGACTTGCTCAACATGCCAGAGACGTAAAACACCCTATAACCACGCCAGCGGCACCGGATAAATGGATGGATGGATTGATATGGCTGTGCCCCCTAGATTTGGCGGTGGCTAACGCCAACAAGACGTAATACTTAGCGAACCAAAAACTAGATTTATTTTTTTCTTAAAACGGTGTGGTTGAGCGCTTGTGTTTTGCAGTGAAGGGTTTATTTTCACTCGTGCCTTGATTTTAGCCACCAAACAGATAACCTCCTTCCAGTTAACTCTATTCGTTTAAGGTCTATTATTTGAAAAACTGTGCGCCATCATCCTGAACTATAGAGTAAAGCCCTTTACAGAACATTATCAAGTGTTCGGAAGTTTTCTCTTCCTCTCCACACGAACTGTGTACCGTGTCTATCCCTTCGTATTTGGCCCGGTATGTCTTGGTTTATACTCCCGTCCTGTCCTCAAACAGTAGAGCACTACCCCGAATAGTATAATAGATCCTCTCTTTAGCAATTTTCTGTTTAAAAGTTCGATAGATCTCTAGTGCGGACTTCTTAATCATGCCAATTCTCCACATATCGGTCTCACCTTCCTTCACCCTCTTCTTAACCGATAATTATTTTTGGTTTGGCCCCCTGTTTTTTCCAAGTATTCACGAGTAAATTTTCTGGTTCGCTTCCTCCATTTTGTATTGATATTCTTCAAGTACAAGTAGCTGAAAAACTTCCCAGCCCAACACTCCTCCCCTATTCCTTTCAATTGCTTCTGAAATTTTATCTTGCTGCTAGCTTCCCCGCCCTCAATTGATGTCCATCCCATATCACCTTGTACTGCCTGCTTTGGTGTATTCCTGTGAGCTCCTAAGGCAAGCATACCTATTTCACGTTTGCTTAATTTCTAATCTTGTTCGAACTTCTATTCTCCTGCACCATACCGCATTGCCGAACGTCAGACCAGGAACCATGACCCTTTTTCCATATTCCTCTCACAATATAATACCTATTGTAATTTCACAATGCCCTAACTTTCATCACTGCGGCATCTCTGTTACCTTTAGTCGTCACGTATATTTCGGGTTCCCTGAGGTACTCGGTCCCGTTGTTTATCCATACACCCAGATATTCGTAGTTATGGGTTATCTCTAGCGTGACCACCTGTATTCTTAGCTCAGTACCTTCATTATTAATCAGAAGCATGACTTCTGATTTTTCCTTACTGAATCTGAAATCTAACCTATCTCCTTCATTAGCGCACATGTCCATCAACCTCTGCAAATCTTCCTTGTCGGTCATTAGCACTATATCATCTGCGGACATCATTGCTGGTAGTGCCTGTTCAAGGAGTTTTGCTTATTTGACGAAAGAGAGGTTGAATCCAAGTCTACTTCCCTCGAATTCGGCCTCTAATCCTTGTAGGTACATCATGAATAACAAGGGTGACAAAGGACACTCCTGCCTAAGCCCCCGTTTTACCTCTGTGGGCTTGGATACCTGTCTTTCCCACTTTATAACTACCTTGTTACCTTTATTGACATCCTTTAAAAGATTAGTGACTCCATCTTCCACACCTAGTGTGTCCAGTGTTGCCGACAAGTCCTCTTGAACCACGCTATCGTCTAAGCTCGTGTAAGATAGTGTAAGCAGAGTTTATGAACACGACGAAAATGCGTGCCCATTTCTTAGGACAAAAATGCTCGCTGTGGTGAAATCTTGGTACTTCAATTCATTGCTAGTCTTAACACTCAGCTTTGAATTGAAGTAATTCTCAACTTGCCGCAACTGGCGTAACATTGTTCCTCAAACGTCCTTTTTAAACACACTGCAGCAATTGAATCTGACATATTGGTGAACCCTTGCGTATCATCTCTAATACGTCGGAAGCTGTAACTGAGCGCGCGCCATGCCGAGGCACCATCGCTGATTCGATTTCAAACGCCGAAGCAGTTTTTTTTTATTGTGTGTGTGTGGCTTAGGGCGTAGCTACAGCGCATCTCAAAAGAGGTCGTCACCGAAATAGCAGAAAATCCGTTTCTACGAAGTCTACAAAAGAGGCTTTTTTCCAAAATTATCATTCTACAAACGTAATACTTTCTTCTTTAAGTGAATCATTTGTTATTTACCCATCGCCACATTTATTGCTGTATAGGGTCAGAAAAAAGGCGGTACACTTTCTCTTTTTTTCTCTTTTAAACATCACAAAGTTGTGTGCCTCATCGAGTTGGACGACTATTGTAGATCGAAGTCTTCGTGAAATAGAGGAATCTAAGCCGCCACTTCAAAAATATTAGCCTATTAATCCAATAGCCTTGGGTGCGCACTCAAAACTTACCTCAGCATTCAGCCTATAAGGCGTTGTCCTAAACATATATTATTACCAAAAATAAAGCACAACGAATTCAATTCGTAGTTTACTGGGAGTGCGACATGACATCCTCAAGTAACGTCCTCTTATGTGATCTCACAATGGTCTCACACGATGACGTTAGTCAGTTACACTGAAGTTTATTTCATCTCAATCATGAGGGGCTGCCTTAGGAGAAAAGTTATATTTATCACTTGAGAAGAATCTGGGCCGCCTGATTCATGAAAAGCAACAAGACCACGCGGTTGGCACATGAATGAACATAAACTGAGAAAAATTATGCGCAGCACGAGTGAAAAACTAGATGCGAACGAAAATGCCGTATTCACAAACTAAATTATGTGTAAAGAGTTTCTTATTCGAGGCATTGCGATGGACAACGTAAATTATGCAGGAACACAAAATGAAGCCTAAATGAAAAACAATAGAATGAGCACAAATTAAATATATTTGAACATATTACTTGCTACCGAATATACAATGCACAGTTGAAGATACAACACGGATTTCAGTATACATACACAGCTTTAATGTATTCTGGATGGTGTTTTCTGCATATTCACGAGTAAGCTGATTCTTTATTGTCAAGTGGACTGCATTTTTATTCGTTATTGTTCTCTAAAACTACTTATTTAAGAGCACAGCTCCAGTAAAACGCAGCATTTGTCCCTTTAGCGCTTTCTACAAAATTTCTACAAATGTTCTATTGTTGTTGCTGGTAGCTAGGGTATGCAGTTGCATATTTCTAGTATATTGGTATTAGAGAGGCATGACTGCTATTGAACGGGAATCGCTTATGTCTTATTTATAGAGAATATTGGCAAACTGTGCAAACTGTGAATATATAAAAGCACCTTATTGTGCCAACTTTGTCTGCGTAGTAGTTGACATCCGCTAGAGAGACTGTTAAATCAGTAAAATGAGATATTTTCACACTGCCTCTTTAAATATATTATGTGTGGAAGTAGGCATTCTAAAATTTGCAGAGGCATTACCTACAACGTGATTGAAGAAATTTTGTAAATGATCTTTCTTCTTAGTGGACCGAGGCAGTCGAGTCAAACAATACATTGGCAGGTCTGTTACCGCTTTGAGTCTGTTAGCAAATAGTATGTTGTCGCTTTCATAAAAGCAGTCACTGGCATTTAAGAACGCCTCCTTAACACGCGACCGCCAAACCTAGAATTAGGGTCACCCTCTTTTTTTGCGTGATAAAGTCCGACAAACTTCGCCAGTCAAATTAAAACTGAACCGCCGCATATCGTAACTGCCATACTCCTCTAGGGCGTGCAGATTGAGAGAGTGTTGTTGCTCCAACCATAAATCGACTTCGCCTTCTAGTCGCTCAGTTTTCGTTCACTGTGAAAGCCCATATGGCACACTTACGTTAATAAATCCACAATAACTATCTTCCCTGCTTTCGCCGTCCTAAACAGTGACGTCATTCTGTTCGTCAGCTAGATGCACTCATTGGAGCGTCTGTTTCGCATTCACTTCTATATATGCTTGTTTTTCTTAACAGCGAAATAATTATGAAAACCCTATTTTTTTAAGTGCGAAGCTACAATGCCCTCTCAGCTGCGAGGACAGCAAATATTCTATTTGACCCTGCGCGCTCCCTTCACCAATTGTAATGTTGATCATTTTATTTTGTTGAATTTCTGATATACTGCCGTAATTGCAGTGTTCGGCCTTCAAAGTTTAAGATGCGTCCAACCACACGAAAATAATAAATATTAGTGCAATGAGCCAACAATACAACCTTTTGTTTTGGGTGCAAATCGCGTTTTTTTGCAGTCAGTACTTTTTAATAATGTTGCCTGCTGCTTTGCTTGTCCATATCAAGAGACTGCAGTGAGCCTGTGCATGATAACCGTCAAGCTACCTCGCAAGACTGGCACTGTGGCTGCAGCACTTGCGTTATTGATTACCGTGTTAGGGTCGCAGGCAGTTGGTATCCCGTAGTTCAAATTCGCACCGGAGACATTTCTGCTGAAATAAAATCAACAATGCTTTTGTCACAGAGCGTCCAGGTTGTTTCTACGGTGCAGACAGATTCACAAAAATACACTGCCAACATTCCTAGGTTGTCGAAAGTTACATCTTATGCATGGAAATATTCTTTCTTTAACATTTCACTAACAAGCACTTCAATTTTGATCAACAGGATTTTTCTAAGATATTTTGTCGAAGATTTTCTTTGCATGGCCAAGAGAATCGTGAAAATTCTCAGACAATGGTATTTTCCAAAAACGGAAGTTTGCTTTAAACGAGGTAATTGAAAGTGCCCTTATGGAAAAAATAGAAAATGAAAACCTATTTTGTTACACGGATTGTCTGCGAAATATTTTTGAGAGGAATATAAGTTTACGCCCTCCAACTTCTATAAAATGTATCCTGTTCTGACTATATCAGTAAGAAATTGTAATACGATGACAAAATTTCAGTGTCTGCACTAGACTCTAATAAAAAGCTTGTCCTCTTCGTGTACAACTGTTCAACATGTTATGTTCAATAGAGTTAAATGAGACTTCAAGAGAAATTCAGAAAGCATTATAGAATAAAGTTGTGACCTATATGCCACTTTGTAGGCTTACTTTTGGGCGTTTAAAGGAAGAAAGTATTTAGTCATTCCGGTCATTGAACGAGTTGCAACTTGCTTCATTCAACACCGACGTTCTCCTGAAGAAATAGTCTGAGTATATAACTTTTGTTGCCCTTGTCTCAGTATTTGTGTTATACATGTTGGCCACATTTCGCGGCACGCTGCTTGTTGTCCGAATCTTCCTTTATCGCTTGTTTTCTTTCAGTGGCCCGTAAACAAACATTTTCCAGGCAAATTGCAAGCGTCAGAGGTCATTGGTGGAATTGGCAGGCTGAGTAAAAACATTTCCTCTCCCCCTCCTCTGCGAATGCGATGCATTTCTTGCACCGAGAGAGGGAACCGTTGCTGTCAGACATTCGCCTTCACGCACTTCTGATGTCACCTTGAGAGGCACCCGCCCAACGAATGGTCAAGAGTGAGGAGCCTAAGGGGGAGTGAAGCAACAGGCAAAAGAGTGGACAGCGAGGGAAGGAACGGGGAAGCACTGCAGCTACTTTCTTCTGCATTCTCTCGCACCACCTGTTCCGGTAGCTAAAGAGTGAGGATAAGCGCGAGCACCCGCACCCGTTTCTATGGGAGAGGGAGTGAGAGCGGAGAGATAACACCTGCCAACGTGCAGACACCGCCGCGGAGGACGCCGAATACCTGTCATAGCCGACTAAGAAATGCATTCGCATTTAAAACGTGGCGTTAGATTTGTACTATGAGGAATTGTGCGGGCAGACGCTTTTCAGGCAACCAACAAAAGAGAGATCACATGTTGCATGAACACTGGGCCGACCATGGAGCTGGCGTTATACTATTTAAGCATTGCTATAAAGGTGAAAGCAACTACACGTACGAACCTAAAAAGTGCGTGACAGGTCGTATAGATGAGTGAATGACTTATTCAATTGCACCTTTTTGTAAGCTTTGAAGTATTCTGGTTTGGTGTCTCATATTCAGTGACCTAGTGTGAAGTGGGTGAACCGCATAACTGCTGAGAAAATCAGTATGGAGTTTTTACAGGCTTTTTGAATGCTTGACATTACTGCCGTGTTCGCAATGAAGGGAAAAACTAGCGATATATAAACACTGCCAAAAATTGGCTCATCCCACGTACAGTGGGAATCGATGATACGCGAAGCACGAATGAGAAATGTTGATATGTCACTTTAAAATCAGCTCAATGTTACGAGGTGGAGGTAAATATTGCCGTACATGACTTCCGTGTCATGATTATCATGTTTGGATGTGCCGTTTACCTTCGTCCTCTATTCACGTCCTTTAAGCATCCTTTAAGAGGCAAAATCAAATAGGTTGCGAGAGGCAAGCTTTCCGTCCTATGTCCTCATTTTCACCGCTCAGAAGGTACTGCGCATGAAGAA
This sequence comes from Rhipicephalus annulatus, assembly GCA_013436015.1. Taxonomy (NCBI): domain Eukaryota; kingdom Metazoa; phylum Arthropoda; class Arachnida; order Ixodida; family Ixodidae; genus Rhipicephalus; species Rhipicephalus annulatus. Next base: position 279,195 of record WOVY01001654.1, on the reverse strand, counting down.
AGGGAAGGAATGCCCCTTAAAAGAGGCACATATGGGACTACCGCAAGTTTGCGGTAGTCCCATATGTGCCTCTTTTAAGGGGCACATAAGGGGCACAGATTATGCATTGGGAAGACTGGGCGCTGTTTGAATATTCGCCTGCGAAAAAACTACAACGCGCTGAAATGAGCCCCGGGTTTACATTTTTCCGCCCATTGCAAAAAGTGTGGCTGCATACCTCAATTTTAGCGCACATCTGTCTTATACAGCCATCATAACATGAAAACTACAAAGATGGCGGAAGCCTTTTTTTTAGGGGCGAAGCTCCTTATGGCGTGATTTGGGCGTCCCTCGTATGTAACCACCAGTGGCACATACCCGAAATAGGCATAACACTTGACCTCCAAGGTGGTGCCAGTGAGAGATTTCTTCTGTGCGTTGGTTAACAATAAAAAATAGTGCTCAATGTACATGCCAATGGCTGCTAATGGGGAATGAGAGACATGAGCATTCGGCTTTTAGTCAACGCGCACGCTGCGATCCCCATTAGCAGCCATTGGCATGTACATTGAGCACTATCGGACAAGAAAGGGATGCTACATTATACTCACTGGGTGTAACCTCCTTAGCTTTAGAAAGGTTTAGCGAGCGTTGAGCCGCAGTGCCATGAATACAATGAACTTGTATATACCATGAATGAACTCAAGGTGGTTCAAAATGAGAAGTAGATACGAAGCGCAAGCCGTAAGAAAGTAAAAGCCGAATTCTCCTGTCTCTCATTTCTCATTAGCAGCCATTGGCATGTAAATTGAGCCCTATCTGACAGGGAAAGGTTGCTACGTTATACTCGCAGGGCGTAACCTCCTTGGTTTTCGAAAGGTTTAGCGAGCGTTTGGTCGCAGTGCCATGAATACAGTGAACTAGAATATACCATGAACTCGAGGGCGTTAAAGGTGGGAAGTGGACCCAAAGCGCAGGCCGTAAGAAAGTGTGCGTGTGCCACCTCTCGTTTAGTCCTTGGAATGTCCGCTGGATGGCGGTGCTTCTATATGGGGAATATATGATAAAAAGATGCGAGATGGTAGGACTAGGAGTGTTGAATAGATGAACGAACGGACACACAAACAGATGCATGGATGGACGCATGAACGGACGCAGGGGCGGATGCACGAAAGAACGCAGGGACAGGCGCACAAACAGACGCATGGACGGTCACACAGACGGACGCATGGACGGACGAATGCTTCGCCCCACTCTCCATCATTCACTCCGTGGATATGCTGTCATTTTTTTAAAAAGAATATTGATAGTTGTGTTAGTTCACTGTCTATATCACTGTTAGATTGTGAAATCTCGTTTCTGGACGACACCTGATCATGGTGGAACCTTCTCCCCAGTTTTCTGCCTTTCTCATCTTTCTGGTATATATTTTTATTCTGAATAAACTGAGTTTCAGTCTGCGCTTGTTTGTCTCTTCTCTTGTGTCCCGTTGGTTTGTGCTTCCAGTTATTGCATCATGAATTTGTACCAACTAGCCCGCATGTCAACCCTATTGGAAATTTCATTTACCTTCGGCGTCTTTTCACTTCCGATAATACCAAATTTGGTACTTGTGAAGCTAGCGAAATGGCGGTGAGCACGTCATGAAGAGCTCAATATACTCTGACGCAACGTCGACGAACGCACAGGCTGGGCGCAGCGACGCCACGCTAGCGATACGCGAGCACTCAATAGTCTGAAGCAAGACGCGACAGGCGCCAAATGCGACATGCTGCGTTTCACACCGACGACGTTACTTATACAGCATCGCGTCTGCCTCTGTTTGTGAAGGAGGCACACTATGTGCACTCAAACGGGCATATGTCAAAGCAACGCAGCGCTGGCCTGCGAGTACAAGGCAGGCAGATTCACAATGGAGGTCAGGGGGCAGATCCACTGATCTCTACTATGAGGGTATTGGCGTAAAGCGTGGTATTGCCGGCGTGACGCGATGAGAATAACGTCGGCGCGCACGCGCCTCGGGTTACGCCGAAGTGTATTGGCGCCTTAAGTGTGGCGTGTATAATGTCCGTCCATAACACAAATCACAATACACATACCTTCGTCATCCAGTCACATGACGTAATACTGAATTTCGGCATATGTGAAGGTAGCGAAACGGCCGCCAGTACATCATGAGTGTGGAACGCAGTAATGTTGTTACATGACACGCGTGTAATAATCATCATGTTTGGACGTGCCATTTACCTGTGTCGTTCGTTCACATCACGTAATACCGTGCTTGGTATATGTGAAGCTGTAGAAATGGCCGCGAGCGCATCATGAGCGTAGCATCTAGTCATGTTTTTGCATGACACGCATCTCATGATTATTATCTTTGCACCAGTCACATACCTTCGTCATTTATTCACGTCCCGTAATACCAAATTCGCTATATGCAAAGCTTGCGAAAGGGCCGCGAGCACATCATGAGAGTGGCATGAAGTCGTGTTGTTACATGACACGCATATTATGAGTTTCATGTGAGGTTCTGTCACATGTGTTCGCAAAGCAGTCATGTCATACCATACCAGTATCGCAACATGTCATGTGAAAGAAGCCACCGCAAGAGCACCAAGATCACGAAATGTTAATCATAACATTAATGACATAAATATCATGTTTTTCATGTTGCGACTAGTCAGTTATATTTGTCATAGAGTCATGTAATGTCATACCAAGTTTGGTATATATATCATTATCCAAGCGGCCAGGGGAGCTAAAAGTCGTAAGCAGCTAGATAGATAGATAGATAGATAGATAGATAGATAGATAGATAGATAGATAGATAGATGGATAGAGAGATAGATAGATAGATAGGTAGATTAAATAGATAGATAGATAGATAGATAGATAGATAGATAGATAGATAGATAGATAGATAGATAGATAGATAGATAGATAGATAGATAGATAGATAGATAGATAGATAGATAGATAGATAGATAGATAGATAGATAGATAGATAGATAGATAGATAGATAGATAGATAGATAGACTCAAAGTCGCTGAAGTTCGCCAAGAAACGCTTCGCCCTTAAAATAGCACCGCTCCGTCTGAGTGAGCTCCAATTTCATATACATCTGCCGCGAAAAAATCGCAGTCTGCTAAGTTAAGAGACACTGATCCAGAAACAGAACGCTATCGGGCAAGAAAGAGGGAACTCTTCAAAGTTTAAGTGGGTACGTCGTTACTGTCTGTAGCGGAAGCGTTAAGCGGAAGTACCACTATGGTACTTCGCCGTGAAGGTTAGTCACGGTATTCGAAGGGTAGACGAGCGGGACGTTTGCTTCTTGGTTTAAGAGCAGGTGACGGTCAGCCCCGCACGTGATAAGATTTTATCGCATGAACCTTCCGATCGACAAAAATGGCGAGGCCAGATTATCTATGCTTCATCAGTGTTCGTCGCCACCGCTCTCACGCTTTTACTCCCGGGAAGATAATACGATGCGCGGCGCAGTGTTATTGATTTGAACTTGTTGCGGAACATTACGGCGACTGCAACAACCCGTCGAGAAAGTCATTATATTTATTGATATGTGGGGTTCAACTTCCCAAAACCACCATATTATTATGAGAGACGCCATAGTAGAGGGCTCTGGAAATTTCGACTATCTGGGGTTCTTTAACGTGCACCCAAATTGAGCACAGAGGGAGAGACATTATATTAGCTAACGCAACAAAAAAATCGTCAGAGGTGACCAATTCCTGAAAAAAAACACTACGACTGCTTTTTTTTAAGGTTTTCTCAACTTTTCGTATACTCAATGCAAAACTGAAAGATGTCGCACTGAACAAACCAGTAGCCATTTACATGGTGTCAATCTTATATCATGCAATAGACAGGGCAACAGAGAATCCGGCTTTAAGTACTCCAGAAGAACCTTCTTTCACTGTGATGAAAACAAAGAACACTTGGTGGAGCGTAGGCTGCTAATGTTTTGCATAAGTAGGTCGTGTTCATACCACTATGGCGCAGCGTGTTGCTTGATGAGTCATTGGGGTGATATAGTTCCGACCATTTCTTTCATAGAACCCTTGAATCACTGCTCGGCTCTATACTCATAAAACACACCTTCAACAATGGAGTTTTGCAAAACCACAAGATTCCAAACACGAGGAAAAAATCCACGCAGAATGTTTTATATAAGTTGTGTAGGTGAAGACTAAGCACGGTGTTTTATTGCACTGAGTGACAATCTCATAACGTTTGATCTTCCTGGCACTCGTGGGTGTGCTAGGAGCGCTGCCTCGAGGCGAATGCTGCCTGCCAACACTAAAGCGTGGCATTCGCACGCAAGCTCGCAAAACTTGAATTTTACAGATGTGTATAGTCCCGTCGCCATCACACCTTGTGTTTTCAAAAAGCACTTTCATTCGACCTCAACAAACTTAAATGCAACTTTCAGAGATACAATTATCTTGCTACATTTGTTTTGAACTACTGGTGCAATGCATTCGAGTAAAACTGATACGTTCAAATATTGGAAACATAGATAGCAGCGTAGTGTTGGGGTTAAAACAGGAAGATCAGCCTGGAAAGCGTGAAGCTGTGGGTTCAATACAACCAGCGTAGTGAAAAGTTATTTCAATTATTTGTTGACAGCGGTGACCGATGTAACAAACAAATGGACACTTCTCGTTGAGCAGGTGTATAAATGCCTTATCATTTCAAAGACTGCTGACTACATCACTAGAATCTTTTTATGGCAGTGTACTCACTGATGAGCGAGCATCAAGGCGACGGCAAGAAAGCTCAAGGCGGTAATCTTGAGTGAAAGCGTATTAGAGCACGACGGCTTCAACTGGTGTTTTCGGCGATTAGCAGTTCCAATAAGCAGGTGTTTTTATGCAACCGCAATGACGTCACACTTGGCTTTGCCGAAGAAGTTTTCAAGTGCTATCACAAGAAAAAAATGCTGATAGTTGCACTTGTTTTCTATAAAGGTCACAGGTGTTTTGTTGTTGATTGATATGGTTTTTAAAAATGCATGCCTCACTAGACTGAACGAATTAATCTTTCATGTTTTTGACACAACACCAAGAGACTAATAATAATGCTCCATGGGAGTGATGCTCCTTCTAACTACCGCGCGCTCCACTTCTTATGATATTAGACAAATTGTGACAGGTACGGTCGAACCCACTTATACCAATAGTCATGTGGTACGAAAAGTTTATTGTTATAACCACTACTTCCTCTACACGAGCTATAAATAGAAGGATGGCAAGTTGTTGCGAGAACACTGTAATATATCAGATATGCCAACGCACGTTAGGGATACGGATAACAATCCTTCCATTTTTTCCAACACGCTTCAAAGTTTGGTGGCATCCACATGAGCCCCACAAGCCTTATAAATAAAATGTATGCCGTCTGGAATTTTACATACTGAAACTCTTTCAAGTCTGAAATAATTACTGAAATTGTATGTTCGAAAGTGTATTAGCAGAAGCTACCGCCAGCTCACCTGCCATAGTGAGTTTCAAAAGTAAATTTTAACATGGCTAAAGCACTGTGTGATGAGGCATGCCACTAATCAAAATGTGTGCTTAAGGACGTTCGGCGACGCTGGGGGGCATTAAGAGAGCTTTTAATAGCAGTTCTAATTTCTCGTTTATTAACAGGAAAGTGCTTTATACCGTGGTCTATCAAGATTTCAGTGACGTATTCCCGCCCAAAAAATGACATCTAAAAAAAACACGATCAGAAAAAAAGTTGCATCAAGGGAAGTCGAAAGCTCGACCTCTCGACCGGCGACACCTTCTGCGCCACGGTCACATGCCTTACAGCATTTAAGAACACGGTTTTTATATCTACCACTGCTTCCTCATAGTACTTTTGGTAAAGGGCAATGATGCGTCATGAACATGACCACATTATATCTACAAAAACTGCCTTCAAAACGTCGTTTTAATGGGTATGTCTTATTCGGTGAATTCCGAGCAGGAGAATTGCAATTTTGTCTACGTCTTATCACACGGCCATGTGGCGACCATACCCAAAGCGTCGCCGTGATTCATAGCATCTATTCCTATCAAAAATTGTTCTACAGCGTATGGCGCAACGTGCCAGCTTCACCTGAGTGAAACTCCGCGTTCGCCATTAACGCTCATCACACTGCAAATACTAGCTGGCGAACAGGAAAGACACAACATGTGTTGTGTTTCCATCTAATCGCGAAGTGACGGATAGGTGACCTTAGCCAGTATTTGGTATATATCAGTCGTGCCCTTTTGGCTGTCACACCACTTCGTTTGTTCTGCTCTCACCGTTATTTACTTGAGCGTGCACATGCATCTATGACCACAGTGACATGTTTAATCATTAACCAATCGTTAGTTATGGACGTACAGTCATCAGAACAAATCTTTTTTACTAAGCGTCTACGTGAATGCGTTTACGAAAAATGGTGTTCTAGCTGCACCACACTCACAGGCATTCATCAAAGTATCCTATATCAATCTACAGTAATCACTTAACTACTCATGTAAGATGGCGTGTTTCTTTCGTGTTATACTGATTCCTACGACGGAGAAATTAGGCATGTTTTTATGTGTTCTTTTCAAGAATTTTGCGTTCTATCATCTTTCAGCATAGATACTCCAATATTCCTAATCTTTTTTTTAACTAGTAACACGACATTAGGGCAATTCTCTCAGCGGACCCGCCGCGGTGGTCTAGTGGCTAAGGCACTTGGCTGCTGACCCGCAGGTCGCAGGTTCGTATCCCGGCTGCGGCGGCTGCATTTCCGATGGAGGCGGAAACGGTGTAGGCCCGTGTGCTCAGATTTGGGCGCACGGTAAAGAACCCCAGGTGGTCGAAATTTCCGGAGCCCTCCACTACGGCGTCTCTCATAACCATTTGGTGGTTTTGGGACGTTAAACCCCACATATCAATCAATCAATTCTCTCAGCGGGATATTTCACCATACAAAACAGACAACTATAGATAACCGAAAAAAACAAAAGATGTAAAACAGAAACAATTTAATAAATATTTTGAGCCGTTGGGATCAAAGAATATGGTGGTTACCTTATAGAGAAATTAACATCAATAAAAGACTTGTATTGTTATAATGTTGCTGCAACGTTATTACAGCGACAAGTGGGAACGTGAAGCCTCCTTCGTTTCACTTTATGGCAGTAAAAGCAAGTACCATTTTATCCTCTTTTCGCCATATTTTCTGCACTCTTTGTTTGCTATCTCATATTTGTCTGTTGTTCAATCTCCTTCTTTCTCACTTTTTCCGCTTCTTTCTTTCACTTTCTCGTTTTTTCTGTAGTTTTGTATTCCTTCTCATTCGGTTCTCTCTATTTGCATTGCTGTAGCTTTTTTCCTTGTTCGCTATTTCTCTTTCTGTTTATTTGATTTTCTTGCTTTGTCTCGTTTTTATCTTTCCCGTCTATGTCAATAACTTGATCGTCTTTTTTATATTGTTTGGTTACAAGTTCTTTTTCTTTGTTTATCTTCGTTTTATACGCTGCAGATGAACAAGAGGATGAAGACACTCATTACCTTATACATTAGGTTCTGTGTGCTCCTTGAACGACAATGAAAGTTCAAGTTAACGATTCATTAGCTCCCACTCATTGTGAGAATCGATTTCTTGCGAAGCTGTCAGCGAGTGATTCACTATGCTGCATTTATTGGCTTTATGTCTAGCGTCACGAGGTTCATTACAAGTGCATAGTTGTGCACACATCGTGGGCTTACCAGGAACGGCAACTACACTGGCATTCATAAGGAAATGTATGTTCTGACGGAATGTCAGCGCTAATTTATGGCACAGACGTTCGTATTATGAAAACTATTATCGAAACTCAGTGAACTTTACTGTGCCATGTTATGAATGTTATTCATAACATTAGTAAGCACATTCCTTGGAACTCCTGCAACACTTGAATAAAGTTTGCTGAATCACAGAAATTTATTTACCTATTTTTTATCAAGTTATTCATTTCTTTATTTATTCTCGGAAAATTTTGTATGGACTTCACATGAGGGCTAGGTGGCATAAAAACGTGGCTTCAAAACAAATGGTTAAGCTACAGCTGAGTCTGTTTCTCCGATGGCCTTCTTGAAGTTCACAAAATCGCGGATGACTGCTGCCTTTTCTAGAAGGCCATTCTAGTCTCGGGTGGTGCGCAAAACGAATGACTGCTGAAAATATGTGATGTGAGCACGTGGACGCATCACGGCTTTCTAATGACTTGTGTGATGACCTCACTCTACCGGTTGAATCAGGTAGTTATCACGTGTGGATTAATGAAAACAAATATGGAATAGATAGGGACGTGCAATACGACGACGAAAACGAAGGTAGGTTGTTTTAACGGGGTCTTTAGGTTGGAGATGCTAGAGTAACAGGAGTAATCTGAAGCAATAAATCTGGCTGCTTGGTTCGGAACTGAATCCATATTTTAATTATAATTAGTTTGGTGGTGGTCAAAGATAGCAGATGCATATTAAAGTTTAGGTCTGACAATGTCCATATAGGCGAGTAGTGTAACGAAAGGTGGTGCCATCAAAATCTTATGACGTATGTAGCCAAGGGCACATTTAAGTTGGGGGGTTAACTGAGTGTGTTACGTGATGCTGTAGTCACCCCATGATAGGTCGCTCGAAGGAGGGACACCTTTGTATTTTATCGTGCTAGTAGCACCTAAGTGGCTTATGTTGTGTAATACCTAGGAAATGCGCATTTAGCTGCCACGAAAGCATAGCTTTCACTGGAACCACGATTGATCTTACGCGACATGTAGCCTTTATCGTAAATGTATACATGTGATGTCTGTTGCCAATTTATGCACCCAGGTAGCTCAGTGGAGCAGAACTGGGTACTCACGGGCCACGCTGAGTGGCCTGGTTCAATTGTCATTCTAGCAGGGGTGTTTTTTATTCACTTTTTTGTTCTTATTTCGCGCGATTCTGATTACAGGCGCCGGTGCCATACAACTGAAGCACCAGAATCGGCCTGTTTGCATTTTTTATTAGCATTTGCTGTAAAAAAGAAGTACGGGACACCTGTGCTCTTTAGTGATGCGCAAAACTATGAGCATTCCAGTGGAGTTTGGGATAACACAAACATGTTAAACATCCAAGTGACCGTACTTATGGCCTGTTTTCTAGGCCTCTCAACTTATTCCTTGACTTACCAATGTGCTAGTTTTCAATCGGGAATTCACAGCCGATGTTGATAATTCACAGCCAATGTTGATGTTTGAGAAAAGGCCAGGACCACTAATTTTTCAACAGTTATTAGTTTAAGTATTTCCTGTTCCTTTGATTTTGTCTTGTTTGCTTTGTAGCTGTGGTGCAGTACATTGACGCCAGAATTACGAAGACAACGATGTTGCTGGAGTAACCGATGAGCAGTCCCTAGCATAGGAACTGTCACCCTCCCATGGTAAGCCTTTTGCTGAATGTACCATGTGGGAAAAAAGAAGGCGATGTACAGGCGTGCTTTGCTGCAAATGTTGTCGAAAGATGATAGTGTGCTGCTGGCCAAGCGGCCATTTATACTTTACATTGCTCAGGCAGCGCCTAGTTTTTGTTGAATCGGCTGAATCAGGGTGGCATTGATAAAACAAAGGAGGTACTACGTGAGGTAAGGACGCCATCTGGCTGTGGCGTCACAAAACAGGAGCTCGTGCAGAACCTACGTCTCCTGCCAGGTGACAGCACCATAGCGTCGACAGAGCACTTTATGACGCGTAGCGCAGCATTTTCAGCGCATCGTCGAAACACTATGGTGATCAAAATTACGTTTGTATATATATTCTGGTGAATGAACACACCACGAAATACCTGCGTAATTGATGTTGCACCTCAAATATGCGTAATATTTGCTTTTTTTATCGAAAGTGTTCACAAGTATCAACACAGCCCAGTTGATAGCACAAGATGATTGCGCGTTCAACTTGTGCTGAATCTTTGACCGGGTAGTGGAATCCTGTGACAGACAGACAAACGGAACAAAATTTCTGCGTTAATGTATTCCAAGCAAGACTGCCGTCCTTCAAAAAAAGTAATGGAACAGGTCACGTTCCCCCGACGAACGCTTCTTCTATAATGGAGGCGCCGGCAAGACAGACGGAACAAGCATTCCGAGCAGGGGAGGCGTGGTGGCCTGGTTGGAAGTGAACACTCAAAAGACCAATGTCTATCGGGGGTAGCTGATATGGCACCCAAGTAAGGGGGACGGCGGAAACTGCACGCCTCCTCGTCCTGCTTCCAAGCAGACTAGACGCAGAAGAACTGAAAAAAGTTCCCTGTCTCGGAGAGTCGAACGAGTCTGTTAGGAAAAGCCATGGAAACTTGGTCCACAAACATATAGTGAGCGCATTGCTTGAACTGTTCTGTAGAGGTAGATAGGTCTTTACTCGATTTATTTGTATTCTCTCTCATCGTAAGTAGTACGGTTTGTGTACCATTACATGCATTACATTGCATTACATGCAGTACATTACCATTACATTGTGTACATTACATGTGTCGTGCCAAGGTGTTTTCTTGAATGTAAAAAAACCTGCTCCCAGAAGCTATCGTGTTAGTAGCATATATAGTATTTCAATTTTCTGCACCCATAAGTTTGAATTGTATTTAGCATTACAACAAAAAATAACATCACAAGATAGCAAAGGCTTGGGCTAATTGTTACTTTTCTGCAAAGGTAGAAGCTTGCGAGAACGTATAAGGACGTAGAACAGAGTGGGACTAACAGGTGCGATGTCCCACAATATCATATTTTAATAAGAAAGGGAGTGATATATCCGTATCTTTTTTATAACAAAACTGAGTCGTCAGCCAGAGTTGTCATTTGTCACAGGTCGCTATACGTCATTGCATGCTGTTTGTCATGAAAATTGCATCATCTATTAAGTGGCTGCACACTTCTGTTATCATTGTTTCGCCTACCACTAAGCAACGCGGTGCCTGCGAATCTCGAAACTCCTCTACAGCGTCAGTGAAAGTGCCCTTTGGTAAATAGTGATATTTGATTATGCGATGAAAGACACACACAACGGTCGTGATAACTTGATGACTAGCCTAACAGTTGAATGATTCATCCTTAATTTTACAACATAAATCGTCGAACATCTCTATTGCTTTGTACGCTGAGGCACCCGGAAGTTATCGGTTACAGCACATATCGCAACACTACTTGAATCAAGGGGTGCGAAAGTAAACAGTTTGAAATGGCATGAGTTTGGACATGGCGATATTTTATTCGAGCACAAAATATATTGCTCTTTGGTCACCGTGATCACTGTGCAGCTTTTGCTAAAATGTGAGGTAAAATGTTGGTTTTTGAACTGTTGTGTAAACGAGTTTGAACTGTTGTTGAAACGAGCGGCGCTAGTCGCATCGCGATGCCAGGCGCTCCAGGAATTCCTCCATGTATGAAACAGCCTGTACATCCGTAATGCGGTACATAGCACTGTAGTAAACTATTTACTCAAGGACAATATCACTTTGATGCTCATGATTATTAGTAAGTAGTAGGTCTAGAATGTTTTCGTCTCACGTAGGTTTTTTTTATCGTGAGAGTTTTTAAAAATATGCAGTACGAAGGAAGCGCAAGAATTCTTGTAAGCTATTCCTACGCAGAACGGAATGTCTCAACCATTCTATTTTTGAATTGTTAAAATCGCCGGCCAAAACAAATATATCATAGAATAAGTTATTTGTGGCCTCTTGAAAAGCACAAAATAGATCTGGCTATCATGTAATTGTTAGCATGAACCAATGACACAATGCACATTGTAATGGCGTGCAGTGAGCAATCATATACGGGGAAGTGATAGAGTCAATTTCTATGTGGAGTTTAACGTCCCAAAACGACCATAGTGTTATAACAGAAGCCGTATTGGAGGGCTTCAGAAATTTCAACCACCTGGGGTGCACGCAAATCTGAGCGCACGGGCTTACAACATTTCCACCTCCATCAGAAATGCAGCCGCCGCAGCGGCGATTTGATCCCGCGACCGGAAGTAATAGAATCATATACCCTTCATTAAACACATGGGAGAAAAGAAAAGGGCTATACGGAAGCATATGTACGTAATAATCTTTAATAACCAGCTCATGAGTAAGCGTGATACCAATGACTAGAAAGCCCAATACGAATTTTGCATTAAAAACACGTCAAAGTATGCTTCTATACAGTACTGCCTCGTACAAAAACTTCTTTTTTGGCAATTCGCGCATTTTTTTCAACAGCAGTGGCACCACCATTGATTTTCACGCTTACTCTGCAAATATTGTACGCTGCAGTGCTTTACACTTATAAAAAGCAGTACATTGCATATATATATATATATATATATATATATATATATATATATATATATATATATAAGAGAAAGAAGTGTATACCTAAGGGCTCGTTTTTCCGTGTTTTGACACAATACTAATAAGATCTAACAGACAGTGTTGCCAAGGAATGTACAGTGGAAGTACATCAGAACCAATGGAATGTAAATAAAAAGAAAGAAAAGTGGATGAAAAATAACCAGTCGTGAGCAGGTTATTTTTAAACCACTTTTCTTTCTTTTTATTTACATTCCATTGGTTCTAATAACTTCCCTTGTACATTCCTTGGCACTACTGTCTGTTAGACCTCATTAATATTGTGTCAGAACATGGAAAAACGAGCCCTTAGGTATACACTTCTTTCCCTTATTCATTTAACGAGGGTATCGTACTGGCAGGCTTGGTGTCGTTATATTGTATACGAGGGACTATTAATCAGCTGCCCGCTCGTAATAAGTTCACGTGCTACGTGATGCCAAACATGCGCATAAAAGAGTGGTTCACACTCGTCGCATGGCTTATAGATGGCACTGACTGTCACTCCTACTCCTAAATTCACATATAAACCCAAAAAAGTGGATGGAGGAAGACCGCTGTGGTAGCTCAGTGGTTAGAGCATCGAACGCATTATTCCTGCTCACGGCTGGTTATTTTTTAAGGTTTCTTTACGTTTCGGCCGTGGGACCGGCCTTCGTCAGGTTATTCTGGCGAACGCCGGTCCCACGGCCGAAACGTAAACAAACCTCAAACCTTTCTGTTTTTCGAAGTGTGCCATCTTTTTACTCATACTATTTACCGGCGTCCAAAAAATAATTCCTGCAATTATATATATATATATGAATGTATATATATATATATATATATATATATATATATATATATATATATATTGCGAGTAATAAGTAATAATTCCATGGGCCAGTTGGTCTTCGTGAAGGTATGGGATATGGCAAAACGGGAGCGTTGTCAACAAGGATAAATATATTTATTTCCCAACAGTTTCGGGAGGGGTCCTCAATGATATAACTCATCCCCTGATGAAGAGAGGACCCCTCCTAAAATTGTTGGGAAATAAATATATTTATCCTTGTAGACAACACTCCTGTGGTGCCATATCCCATACCTTATATATATATATATATATATATATATATATATATACTTTTATCACAAGTTTAACGCACGCACGGTTTTCTTCACTTTGCACTCTCGACACATTTTCTTTTCTTTCATGAGAAAGCACCGTACTTGTAATACAATGGCATCAAAGCAGAATGAATTTTACACACGCTTGTTCTCAAGTAAGAACTTTTTTTCTCATTATTAGACGTATACTTATAGCTGTATACTTTAGGTCCTGTGTAGTTAATTTATATACTTTGTATGAGTAAAAACTACATCTTCAAACCAGCACATTTCATAAAATCTCATGAGGCCAGTGCTACAACTTTCACCCAATCTGCTACAGTTCTCCACTCACTCATTTACCACACCATTTTTAAATGATCGTTGAATCTACTTCGTTGTGAAGCATCTCTTTTCCTACTAGAGTAAAAACGTATCATTTTATCGCTATCACTTACTGTGTCACCTAATGTTATCACGCTCCTTACAATGCTATCTTAAGCAATAGCCTGGCTTAGAGGCTGGAAAAGCACGCTTAATTTTCCAGGGTGCCTACGAAGCACCACCGCACGTGACATTATCGACAAACTTGCTTGCAAATACGTAGAGACCCATGTAGACTTTGTTAGAATTACGTAAAGCCTCACATGTTTTTTTAATGGGCGAGTAAACAACGCTGAAGTTAAAAAAAGTGTATTGAAGCAAAATATGCGTACTTCTGCGATGTGAACATGCTGCCACAAGACTTTTGTGAACATGTGCTGTAGTGAGGAAGTTACAAGAGTTAAAGCATCCGTTTCAACTGGTTTCAAACTTTCACACAGCCTCGCTACTCATCTCCACCTTTCGGATGGAAAGACGTAGCTCTCCGTCTTGACCCCACCTACTTCGGAAGCGTGACAAGACGTCAGTGATACGCCATCAGCACGCAGCCAACTGAATGATGATTTGTGGGTAGAAACGTTTGTCTGTACATCCATTCCTGCTACGGTGCGTCCATCCGTCCGTGCGTGCGTCCACTCCAAGCATCCTACTAAGCACGATCCCGCAAGCGAACTCCTCCACGTACGGCGACGGTCCAGAAGACAGAGATAACGGTAGCGAGCGCCGTTTTATGACGCTCGTATCCCGCGGAACCCCGCGCAGTCCGTGTAGCAGCCAATCAAAGAGCACCTGCTTCTCTGATGCCATCTAGTGTGCATTAACCCAACCACAATATTGCATATGTATCTTTTAAGACAGCGCCATCTAGAAAACTAAGCGAGAAAAAGCGATGACGACCTAGAATGCGTGTAAAATCCAAAGATTTATTTCGTGGAAAACCGGCTTCACAAGACAAATACGCCTGGAGATGAAGAGCATTGTTGAAAAAAAAAACAGGTCACTGACCAATGTCAAATAAAAACAAAGACGTTTCGGGATCCGTACGGATCCCTTGTTCACAATCGGTTGTGAACAAGGTTGTGAACAAGGGATCCGTACGGATCCCGAAACGTCTTTGTTTTTATTTGACATTGGTCAGTGACCTGTTTTTTCAACAATGCCTTTACCTGACCAGACGGCATTCCGTCGAACTCTCGACTAGATGAAGAGCAGAGCGCTTCGGCGACCGTTTATTGCGGCGTAGGTCCAAGAACCCTTGTGGCACGTGCATCCCTCGTCGTTCTCTTCTTCCCCAGCACCCTATGTCGACTGTTTTTAACAACGCGTACAGCGCCATCTAGTATATCGTCCCTCAATTGCAGTTTGCATGCATCTTCAAGGGACAGTGCCATGTGTTTAATGATAAGGAAGACGCTACCACGTTGGTACGCTGGATTGAGTGACGGTGATGAAAGACCGACTAGGTGATGCTATATGGAGTTTCGCCCCTAAAAGCAATAAGCACTTTCTGGCAGACTAGTACATGTTGCTATAAGAGTTCCTGCCTCAACAAAACTTGATCTGCAACTAAAGTGATTTTAATTGCTTCCTGTTGCTGCGGGCTGCAGAAAAGCTTCGGTTTCTGCAAAAACTAATCGCTACCTAATAGCGATAACTGAAGTCATAGGGCATAGAGCGGAGTAATGAAATGAATATGCCGAGATGGGCGCTGGCGTGGTATACTCTTTGAAATAGGTAGAAGTGGCAAAAACGTCAATACTTTGTTAAAGATGGAAGGTAAATTATGGAATTCTAGGCTTTTATTCTAGTGTTATTGTGTAGCAAACGACTATTACACTCTCTCTGTTTATACTACATTTACATGATATATAAACGAAGGAGAAATATTCATCCAGTGACAGAATGAAATGCAAAACGGTTCAAGTGTGAATTAGAAAACTGTTATTCTTCAAGAACACAAGAAAAAACTTTAATTTTGGACAGATAATTCCACAAACCACATTTTGTACCAGATAGTACAGCAGCTTTATCGGCTTGGTTAGTGCCCGCTAAGTCAGCTTGAAAATAGTTGTGCATTACACACTTCTTGCCAGAGATGGAGTAATTTAAAATATTTTAGCCAATAAGTAGGTGAAAACTTTAGACGATAAATTAGTGTTTCTTTTGTTTTTCCAAGCCACACAACAAAATTACTATGTATACCGTACACGTATACTAGCTTCCTTTCTTACTAGCGTCGGAAATGGGCGTCAGAACAGATAGAGCGCAACGTGAGCAGCGTGGTAGCCACGCGTCTGCCGACCTGCACTCAACCTCACCACGCCCTCTTTCAGGCGCAGTGTGTGTTGCGCAGTGTGTGTGACACATTGGCTAGTACATCTGGTTGATGTACACGTGAACACAGGCAATAAGAATTTCGTGAAAAACTCTGCACAAGCATCGAAAAGCGTTTGGGAAGCATCTGCCTGGCTTTTTCTTGGTTCACTGTACACTCCTGCGGTCTCTTGTGCACAAAAGAACAAGTTCGACTAAGTTTAGTTGTTTCGTAACACAGATCTGTCATTACGCGTCGCTTCCGTGCCTTATTGATTCTGTGCGGCTTCTTAAGCATACATGGACAAAGAAATTGGCAGATCCAACGTACAGTGGGAATCGATGATATGCGAAGCACAAATGTGAAATGTTGATAAGTCACTTGAAAGTGAGCAAACGTTACGAGGTGAAGGTAAATGATACTGTACATGACTTCCGTGTAATCATTATCATGTTCGGAAATGTCGTTTATGTACGCCATCTATGCACCTCACGTGATACCAAATTTAGCATATATAGAGTTAGCGAAACGGCCGCGAGCACGCTATAGCATATTTTGTGATGTTCTCACATTACACGCGTGTCAATATTATCATGTTTGCACCAGTGTTATATTTCGTCACTCATTGACGTCAATTAACACAAAAGTTGGTTAATGTGAAGCTAGCATACGGGCCACGAGCGCATCACGGAATGTCCAATGCAGCGTTCACGCGCGCGCACGCTAGGCACAGCGACGCGACGTTAGCAAACGCGATGTTGTAGGCCCGTGCACTCAGATTTGGGTGCACGTTAAAGAACCGCAGGTGGTCAAAATTTCTGGAGCCCTCCACTACAGCGTCTCTCATAATCAAATGGTGGTTTTGGGACGTTAAACCCCACAAATCAATCAATTAGCAAAATGCGAGTACTCTATAATCTGACGCCAGGCGTGCAAAGCGTCCATCGGTGCGGCCCGACGGCAACTGGTGCGCAACGCGACATACTGCATTTCACGCCGATGCATTGTCCAGACAACACTGCGTCTCCCTCTTTTCGCGACGGAGGCACGCCAGACGCGCTGAAACGCGCATGCGTCAAAGCAACGCAGCGCGGCGCGTACCGGTGAGTATATGGCAGGGCCAGTGCCGGGCGTGACAACGCCAGCGTGACGCAACACCGGCGAGCGCGCGCACCGCATCACGTCAAAATCTATTGGTGCCTTGACTGCGGATGGTATCACATGAGACACATCTCAAGATTATCATGTTTGCACCAGTCCCATACCTTCGTCATCCGTTGGCCTCACGTAATACCAAAAATGGCATATGTGAAGCTAGCGAAACGGCCGCAAGCGCAACATCAGTTTGGCGTCTAGTCTTGTTGTTACATGACACGCGTGTCGTGATTATCATGTTTGGATGTGTCATATACCTATGTCATCTGTTCGCCTTGAGTAATACCGAGTTTGGTACATGTGAAGCTAGCGAAATGGCAGCGAGCTTATCAAGATCGTAGAATGTAGTCATGTTGTTACCAGACACGTATCTCATGTTTATTATGTTTCCACCAGTATCATTCATTCGTCATCCATTCACGTCCCGTAATATTAAATTTGGAGTAAATGAAGCTCGCGAAAGAGCCGCCAGCGCATCATGAGCCTGGCATGTAGTCATGTTGTTACATGACACACGTCTCATGACTATCATGTTTGCACCAGTTGCATACCTTCGTCATTCATTTACGTACTGTAATACCAAACTCGGTATACGCGACGCTAGCAAAAAGGCCGCAAGCGCATCATGAGCGTGGCGTGTAGTGATGTTGGTACATGACACGCATGTCATGATTTTCATGTTAAGGTCTGTGGCTTGAGTTAGCCTTCCAATCATGCCATACAGACAGCAGTGCCGCTGTCTGTCTTCTTCTTTCTATTGTTCCTCGTTATTTGCGCTGTTTTTTATGTGAATTATGTCGTACCAACTCGCCCAAGCAACCACGTTAGATACTATATCAATTTTGCAATTTGCCAAGTGAACAAAACCACCACAAGGGCTGCAGGTCATGAAATGTAATTTATGACGTTTATGATATACATGTCGTGATTTTCATGTTATGACTAGTCAAATTTGCCCTTCATATAGTCATGTTATGCCATACCAAGTTTGGCATCGACACCAGCAATGAAACGGCCAGGAGCGCTGAAAGCCATAGGTGGCTAGATAGATAGATAGATAGATAGATAGATAGATAGATAGATAGATAGATAGATAGATAGATAGATAGATAGATAGATAGATAGATAGATAGATAGATAGATAGATAGATAGATAGATAGATACGCGCAATGTCGCCGAAGTTCGCAACTAATTGCTTCGCAATTATTAAAATACTGCGTTTAAGGACGCAAGTTCTCATGAAGTGGTCTCCACACGTAAAGTATGCAAGTAAAACATCTCATTTCCTCATTTAGGAAATGAGATGTCACGAAACCCCCCTAAGCGTATGTGCATTATTACCTTTATTGTCGTTATCTATATTCTATCAAGAAAAGTCAAGGAAGAATCATGAAGAAAATGTCTCTTATTCAAGTGGGCAATGAATGTATTATGAACTTCAATTGCAGCAGGCTTTTAGTACTTCAGCCCTATGGTGGGTGGCCTCTTCAGTCCAGGTAGCCATGGCTCGCTGCCAACGCTCGAGCCCGGTTCACAAAAAGTAGCTGGTGGTCAGGGTCTTGCGTCACTAGCAAAGCCTTCCACTGGTCTTGCAATGCTTCCTCGTTATCTGTTATTTTCTTCTGTTCGTTTGCGTTTGCACTTGTCAGTGGCGATGTTTCAGCATCATGTGGTGCAGAATAATTGATTTATATGCAGGGTTTAACGTCCCAGAACCACCATATCAATATGAGAGACGCCGTAGTGGAGGGCTCCGGAAATTCAGACCACCTGGGGTTCTTTAACGTGCACCCAAATTTGAGCACACGGGCCTACAACATTTCCACCTCCATCGGAAATGCAGCCGCCTCATTCGGGATTTGATCCCGCGACATGCGGGTCAGCAGCCAAGTACCTTAGCCACAAGACCACCGCGGCGGGGCATCATGTGGCGCAAAGTGTTGCGCGTGTCTAGAGGGCAAAACTTGCAGTCCCGCCTGAACGTTCATGGATACATATCCTGCATCAATGTTCCATGCTGGCAACTTCCGGCTTGTAGGCTTCTCTATGTCTCTGCTGGTTCCCTACTCAGACTCTTGTGTAGGCCCGTGTGCTCAGATTTTGGCGCACGTTAAAGAATCCCAGGTGGTCGGAATTTCCGGAGCCCTCCAACACGGCGTCTCTCATAATCATATGGTGCTTTTGAGACGTTAAACCCCACAAGTCAATCAAATCCACCATATACTCAGACTCTTGTGTGCTGGTGGGTGCTACCTCCTCTGCTTCCTGTAGTGTGCCTAAATGTCTGCGCACTTCTTTGGTATGCGCTCATACTCGTCGTGACAGCCGTCGGTACGTGATGCCAGCGTGTCGGAGAAGACTCGTGGTGCATGATTTCGAGCCACACGAGCGCCACGTGGTTCCCCGCGAGAGACCATGCCCCGGTGTCCAAAGGATAGTTTTTTCGTCCACCTTGGTGTTTCTTAGGACATGTAGTGCTGCCTTGCAAACCCTTCGTTCATATATCTTCTACACGCCTGTTACGAATCTGTTATCATGGTAGCCCTCGTATTCTTGCATGTAGTGATGGCCACGGCTATGCCCAGCTTTTCCGCTGTACTCGCATTCTTGGCACGTGTGGATACTGCTCTCAATTCTTTGCCGCTTTCGTCAACTACGATTATAGTGAAACGGTCATTTGTAAGGTAAGCCGCTGTTTCCGTGTGTATCAAATTTTTTTCATTGCTGTTGTTGCGTTGTTGTTTTTGCTCGAGTAGTTATATCCTGGCTTTTCTTCCTCCTTTGTCGTATTCGCCATGCATGTTGCTTTGTACATTGCTCATTTGTAAGTTATTTGTGATCTCGTACGGAATACGCTGAGATACATGCATGTCATCCTCGATGCGGTAACCCAAACCTTGAAGCAGGACTCTACCCGTATTCGTCTGCTGCAGTCTCTCCAGCTGGTTTGCAAGGCGTGCTTCCATGAGCTCTACTTAGGTATGTGTTGTGCACTCGCATTTTAAGCAACTTTCCCGTGGATGAGGAAGGTGACAGGCTCATGGCCATTTTATAGGCTTTTCTTATAAGAGAGTTAAGTTTAATCGTCTGGCTGCTTTTCGTATCACATACAGGGTCCGGTACGTGATTATGCTTGTGACTAATGCCTAGATCATTTTCATGCAGTCTTCTTCTCTCGGTCCATGTTTTTTGCTTGTCACCCATTTTACCAGGTGACTGACCAGTTGCACAGTTTTATGAACCATTTCTAACTCTGCACCTCCGGCCCATATTTTAAAATAAGCACTCCGAGAATGCGCAGCGTTGAAACCTGAGGAATTACGATGCCTCCCACCTTAACTTCTAGGCCCCGTGTTTTCGGTGGCTGTCAGTCTCTTCAGCGCTTTCTTAGAATTAAGAGTTCAGACCTTTCTGCGGCGAACGTCAGTCTACACGCTCCCAGACATCTTCATGTTCGGTCGACCGCTTCTTGCAGAGTGTTTTCCTGTTGGCCAGTGGATCCCCCGTTGTCCGGATGGTGAGATCAGGAGCATATATTGCATGGTAAATCCCTGCTAATTGTTGGAGTTCCTTTGATAACGAGCTCATCGCCAGATTGAAAAGAGTTGGAAAAATAATAGAGCCTTGGGGCGCACCCTTCGGTGGTATTTCAAACTTCTCATTGCGCAAGTCGCCTACTCTCACTGCAGCTGTCCTTTCTTTCAGAAAAGATCTAATGTAGTCATAAACTTTTTACCCACAGTTCTAGATGTTAAGGTGTGGCAGTAGGGCTTCATGCGACACGTTGTCAAAAGCCTTTTTCGCGTCTAGTGCAAGGATAGATCTCTAGGATGCGCGACCAGTCTGTCTATGACTTTTTCCATGATCTGCAGTAGGATGTCTTGTGTGGACAGGTGAGCTCTGAAACCAAACATGGTTTTTTGGGAAGTGGCTGTTGTCTTCGAGATATTCGCAAGAAACTTCATTCCGTAAAACATAGCTGTAGTGATTTGCACATGAAGTCACGCAGTCGTTATCGTTTAAACTGATATCTGCGCTCTAACCTGATTGTATCTCTTAGCTTCCATGCAGGCTAACCTACAGAATTGAACAAGTACGTAATTTTTTGTGGCGCTTTCATAGAAGTCTAAAGTCTAGTTATAGATAGCTCCTCGCAGATTAATTTTCGTGAAGTTGTTACTACTCTGGCTGAGATCTGCTGGAATGTTCTTTTTTTCTCTCTATCGACCATGCCCTTTCTACCAAAACCAATGAAACGCATTGGGAAACAAACACCGGGTTTGACCTGTTCGCTCTATTTTTTTGCACAAATTGCAATATCGAAAGAGTTAGGAAAGATTCTCAGTTTCACCAAACTTTGGTGATTGTGCCCGAGTTTGTGGTGCTGTTAAACAGGAAGTCGTTCGTTTATTGATGTTTTTTGTTTATATCATCACATTTTCATTCATACCTAAGCATGAATGCCATACGGCATTAGACTGATTCCTGATGCATACCTGCTTATCAGAGACTTAATTTCAAGACGTCTGGGGTCTCGTCTTAACAACCTGTCAGGACGTATGCAAACAGAATTTGCATTTCTCTTTTTTGTAAGATTCGTTGTTTACTATACGTGCAAAAAGTAAGTTTGGGTGTGGTCTTTCACAATCATGCCCTGAGGCACTCACAACTAAATATAAAACGCATCTAGGCATTCGTCATATTGAAATCTGTGTGAGTGGTTTTAAGCATTAGCTTTTGTTATAGTTGCAAAGTCCGTGAGAACACGACAGAGACATTAGACTACAAGGACACAGTTGTACTGCCTCCTTCTAGTATTTTGTCTACGTCGTGTACGCGCTGCTTTCTAAAGACAGAAACAGATAGGGATGTAGGACGAAGATAGACACACAAGAGCGATTACAAAATAATTATTTCGTTATTAAGAATAGAGTAGGTGTATCCATGACTTTTCTTATGAATAATTGAGTCGTCAGTCAGCATTGTTGCTTGTCGCAAGTATTTTCACGTCGACTCACTTGGTTTTGCATGCGAATAACATGATTTATCAAGTGACTGCGAAGTTTTCTACCTCATCACCACTTCATCGGCCGATAATTGATGATGTGCTGACAACAGCTCAGAACCGTTTTAAGGCGTTTCAAAAACACCCATCAATAATGTAGGACATTCATTTACTCCATGAAGAAGTCACTCAGCTCTACTGAGAAAGCAAAAAATAGTCAGACCAGTCAAAGATTGATCCTTAACACTGCCACGTGCATTTCTTTTTTTCACTTTTGTTTGATTCGGCGTTCGCACACAAAGCGTCGGTCAGGAATCGTGAGCGTAAACTGCGCACTACTGTTCGAGAAAGCTCGTGATCATTGTAGATCATTCTACTAAGATTAGCCGCTACGCGTGAACACTAGTGCTTGCTCTAAATCTTACGCGAGGACCAGTGGTAAGGCTGCAATATTCAACGACACATGTATAAATGCCGCTGCGCTTCGCTGCTTGTCCGTTGATCACGGCCTACGCTTCGTTTGCCGCTTATCAGTGCCCCTGCATCGCTGTAATCTGTCCTTCAGTTTTCTGGCCACAAGTTTAGCCGAATAAACGGTTTCACCTGAGCATTAAGTATGTTTTTTTCATCCACGTCATGGCTCCGTAACACCTGGCGGGGGCACTTTCCATCCTGCAACAAACGACCCCCTAAGGCATACAGAGCCAATCCCCAACCTTGAAGCAAACAGCCCCGCAAACCTCAACCGGCGAGCAGGCTGCAAGCAACAAGGGCTACCTGCAGTATACGGGGCTTTACACACTAACACTCCCAAGCACAAAGCCAGTACCACTGCTGCTACATTGAGAGTTCCTGTTCCAATTTTTATTATTATTATTACTTGATTTTCATACACAGATACACAAGGACACCGAGGAAAGAGGGAGAGAGCAAGCTGGCGACTGCGACCTGGAGGGGCACAAGGCCGGCCCGCTCTTTCGGGAGGAGGGACGAAACAGGTGAAACAAACATTAGAGGGAAGAAAGAGGAAAGAAGATGAGGAATAAAAATTCAATGAAGACTTCGACGAGTATGAGTAAAAAAACATCAATAAAAATTGGCCCCGTATCTGCATTTATTCTGCAAATGTTGTCGAAAGACGATAGTCTTGCGTGTGAAGAGAGTGAACAAAATTTCTATTTGATGTTCTGCTCAAGAAAATCGGTGAATGGTATTCTGCAGGCGCTGAGCTAGAGAGCCTCGAGCATGCAGCGGAGGTGAAAAAGCACATCAAGGCACGTCATACGTGAGACTTGAGCGCCATCTGGCAGTTTTCTTTTTTCAAAAACAAAGCACGTGGCTCTGAGACGGATGTGCACGCCCGCTTCGGAGATGATAAGGTGTAGAACGCAAGACGACGGGTAGGTGCCACCACCGTCTCGTTTTAGCAAAGCGTTGGAAACACTCACCTTACCATGCAAGCGTTGGTTGGTCAGCGTAGCGTCATAAGCACTACTGTCTGTAAAATTACATATGTATGCCTTTTCTAGTAAACACCACACATGCAGAATATATACGTGTTGTTATGGTGCTCAGACGCGCAATAATTGCTTTTTATTTGACTATTGCACAAGTATGAACGCTGAAACTTGAGAAACATAGGTGGGCGTTGCGGATGGGGTCGGCCGTTTCAAATACACGATGCTGTTAAGAGTGGACACACAGACAATTATACAGACAATTGTAAAGAAGAGGAAGTACTCCAGCGCAGAGGCAGCAGCATCGAGCGTGCAGCAGCTACTCGAGCTCGGAAATTGTGGCTGGTGCATCTCATTCCAAGCCTTCCAAGCATCAACTTTTCTTTTCAATAAATCTCCTTTAAAATTGGTGGAGCCGTGCTGGGTACCGTCCCCCATACCTTCCCGCTACTATCCTGGAACTTCGTTCTCGACGGCTACCTTCTGCTATGCCGGACGCCGATCAGCAGACGCTTCCATCTCTTCCGGCCACCTGTCCAGGCAGTGTTCCTCAGCGAGAGCCTCCAATCTTCAGGGAAACGACAACGACGTTGAAGATTGGCTCTCGACTTTCGAACAGGTGAGCGCTTTAAACAGATGGACGGACGCGGACAAGTTGACAAGCGTGTCGTTCTACTTCGCGGGTGTAGCCAGCCTTTGGC
Organism: Rhipicephalus annulatus; assembly: GCA_013436015.1. Classification (NCBI taxonomy): domain Eukaryota; kingdom Metazoa; phylum Arthropoda; class Arachnida; order Ixodida; family Ixodidae; genus Rhipicephalus; species Rhipicephalus annulatus. The sequence continues at coordinate 254,716 of WOVY01001654.1, read as the reverse complement.
TTAGAAACCACGAGGCAGACGTCCGAACGTGGCCGCAATTTAAAACGTCGATTGTAGCAGTCTTCGATCGACCTGCCGTCCGAAAACTTCGTGCCGAGCAACGTTTACGCACACGCGCACAAGGAACGGGTGAAACCTTCACTAGTTACATAGAAGACGTCGTCGATTTGTGCAGACGCGTGAACGCCGCAATGACGGAAGCTGAAAAATGTAAGCGCATCCTGAAAGGGATTGATGACGACGCTTTTCAAATGCTCTTGAAGAAAAGCCCGACCACTGTTAACGACGTAATTAGCCTCTGCCAAAGCTACGGTGAATTGCGGAAGCAGCGAGCTCTGACAAGACGTTCTTTAGCGCACGATTCGGCATCACTGTCTAGTGTGATCAATGGTCATGACCAAGCGTCACTAATAGCCGAAAGAAAAGCGTTTTTCCGCGTAGAAGTCGCACGAAAGCTTTCCTTGGAGTCCTTAATACCACAACCTGCCACAACTTTACCATCGTCTCTTCGTGGCGTCATTCAAGGAGAGGTCGCCGAGGCCTTACCAGCTGCTCGCGAGCATAATCTTATGGCTGCTCCTCTCATCTACGCCGCGGCTGCAGCCATGCCCACTCGCAAGGCGCCTGCGCCTCCGTTCCAGCCTCGCACGAGCTATCCCCCAGCTTCAGTTCACTGTACCAGTACTAACACCGCCAACCCGTGGGGCACCCTCGACAATCGCCCGGTATGTTACGCTTGTCGATACCCCGGACACGTCACAAGGAATTTCCACCGCCTGACGCATATCACGATTGAAAACCGCCGTGAGCCTTTCTTCCCGCTTGACTCCAACGCGCAATATGGTTCCTCCACTCCACTGTCAGCCCGCTGCCAGGACGACCACCGCCCTCGGTTGGGACGTCTTCGCTCGCCCTCTCCACGCCACTGCTCGCCTTCTCCTATGCGTCGACGGCCCGCACCTAACGAGGAGGGAAACTAGACGACGCAGTTCCTGAGGCAAGAACTGCGCAAGTTTCGATTTGCCCAAGTCCTCATTTGTCACCTACCAATGTTATTGATGTGTTCGTCGAAAATATCCCTACTGTCGCTCTTGTGGATACCGGTGCAGCTGTTACTGTTATAGATGCTGGATTTTGTCGCTCAATTCGTAAGGTTACGACGCCTTTCTCCGGATTATCGCTCCGCACAGCCAGTGCTCAACCTGTTCAACCGACCGCAGTATGTACAGCCCGCATGACAATTCAGGACGTTCTGTATACGATAGAGTTTATGGTTCTTTCATCGTGCTCCCATACTATTATCTTGGGATGGGACTTTTTGTCGCGTCGTAACGCCGTAATCGACTGTGCTAGGGCTGAGGTTGAATTTTGCTCACTGGATGACCAAGCGTCCGTCGACACACAGTCTGCCGCTAAACTTGTCGTTAGCGATGACACCTACATCCCTCCATGCTCTTTTGCGTTCGTGCCAGTTTCACGCAGCACCATATCCGACGGCACGGTCTTCTTCACACCATTTCCAATATTCTTCGCCTGAAGAGCCCCCCCCCCCCTGCCTTTTGCGGCTCTCGACCTTGTAAAAGGCTAAACCACAATGCCAATATATAATCATGAGTCGTCGTCTTTATCGCTACTTTGTCACGAGTGCCTTGGCCACGTCGAGACAATCAGTTCTGCCATAAATATATTCGTCCTCATAAGGTGCCTTTTACCTCCATCTGTGAATTGGCTGCCGTCTCAGCGGCTGATTCAACGTCGGCAAACGTATTTCAATCATTCAACGCTGCAGATTTGACATTTTCGCAGCGTTCACAACTCCTCACAATACTTGAGTGCTACCGCCATTCTCTCGACGTTGAACAAACATCTCTCGGCCATGCCTTAGCAGTAGCACACCACACCGACACTGGGTCCCACTCACCGCTGCGACAACGACCATATCGCGTGTCCGCTACACAACGCCGCGTCATTGCTGACTAAGTAGACGACATGCTTCGCAGATGCGTCATTCAACCTTCACAGAGCCCATGGGCGTCTCCAGTGGTCCTCGTCAAAAAAAGACGGTTGGTTCTATTCGTTTCTGTGTCAATTTTCGGCGATCGAACAAGATCACGCTGAAGGATGTCTATCCACAACCGCGCATTGACGAAGCTTTAGACAGTTTACAGAGTGCCGAGTTCTTTTCCTCGTTAGACTTGTGGTCAGGCTACTGGCAGGTGCCTATGGCGGAGGCCGATCGCCGCAAAACCGCTTTTGTCCCGTCATACGGCTTATATGAATTCATCGTCATGCCCTTTGGACTTAGCAATGCACCTGCAACGTTCGAACGAATGATGAACAACCTCCTGCGCGGGCTAAAATGGAAGATATGCTTGTGTTACCTCGATGATATCGAGCTATTTTTGCGTCGAAGGTCTCGAAGAAAGACTATATAGGTGGCCAGGTGCGTTTGGTTCATAAATGTAAGGAGAGCTCGGTGGGCATGGTCGAGTCGGGATGCACAACCGCTCGAAAAGAGGTAGTTGTATAGGGTAGCGCACTTAAGTACTAGAAATTTATATTCCTTAATCAGCAAAGACCACTGCGTAGCAAAGGTGGGACAGTGCACTACGAGATGCTCAAGTGTTTTGCAGGAGCTACAAGCCGCGCGCAACGGACTGTCCACACGCCTTATACCGTGTAATCAGTCGCACACTTGCACAGAGTCCACTCTTAATTTGCACAACAGCGCTCGGGAACGACGAGGCAAGCCACGGCCACGAACACGGGGAGAAAACAATCCATTTGCCACACACTGGTCTTGGTGCTGCTTTAGGAGGTGTCAGCGTATAAGCAGACGAGTGTTGTCCATCGTTAATAGGATTCCCGGACAGTCACAGCCATCATGGTTGCATGACGAAGCAAGGCGATCTACTTCTTCATTACCCGCAATACCCACGTGCGAAGGTACCCACTGTGCAGCTAGGCATACCCCACGTGACAGAGTATTAATGATGTATTCCATGATGCCGCTTAGAATGGGGCTGTCGGTTTCCTTGCTGGTGAGTATGCTGAGGGCACCATGAGAGTCGGAGAGGATGACAACCTTCTATGCTGGTAACCCCCCTTGTACACACATAAGGGCGACAATGCCAGGCATGTTCGACTCCTTTGGCTGACTCCTTTGGCTGCTTTGGCAGCAGCCAAAGGAGTCACCTGCCATCAACAACTTATGATTTGAAGATCCAGAGACCTGGCTGGAGAGTTTTGATCGAGTGGCTGATTTGGACCAGTGAGACTAAAAAGAAAAGCTGAGTCGTGTCTACTTCTACTTGGAAGGCGCGGCGAGAACCTGGTTCGAGAATAGGGAGTCTGGACTTCAATCTTGAGATCTCTTCTGTGGCGCATTTTGGAAACTTTCACGACCGTTGCCCGCAAAAAGGGCCGCTGCATTGCTGAAGACATGATTGCAGCTACCAAACGAAAACGTCACCATTTTCACTTAAGAAATCACCCACTTGTTTCGTCACGCCGACCCCGTCATGGCTGAGGACAAGAAGCTCAAGTTTCTTATGCGAGGTGTAAAGCAGGAGCTGCTTGGAGAATTTTCTCGCAACCCGCCCAATAGTATTGACGAATCCTGATGTAGACTACAACAATAGAAAAGGCACTTGATATGAGAAAAAAGGCAGTACCATCGTCAATCCGCGGTGACAAAATACACTAAAGTTCAGGCACTTAGCATACACGACCTGTGCGAGACCGTCAGATACATCGTACAGGAAGAGAGAGAAAGAGAGAATAAAATGACGGACAGGCAGGGAGCTGCGAAAACTGCTGCCGGCCTCCCAGAATCTAGTGGATCCGATCTCTGACGTCGTACGCCAGGATATTAAGCACTTTCTTTGCACACCCGAACCAGCGCAGCTTGATCAACAAGCCATGAGCTAGGCTGCTGTATCTCGACGCAACGTTCCCCCGCCACGTGCGCGTAAAAAGGCTAAGCAACCGCATTCTCGTCGCCAGACATCACTGTCACCACTGCCAACGCGATACCCTCGAGCCGCAACCAGCCAGCGCTATGCTCTGGCGAAAATTGACCTGTCGCGTGCCGCGGACCACCGACCACTCTGCCACCACTGCGGAGAAGCTGACCTCACAATGCCGCCGTTGCCAGTACCACCAAATGGGACTGTGTGGTTTCGCCCTTGACGTGCCGCGTTTACAGCAGGGTGAAAGACCACGCAACGTCACCCACTACTTCGTAGCAGCGCAATCGATGCTCCGAGGATCTGGCCATTGACTATCCCCCGGCCGCTACATGTCACCTCACCGGCGCTCGTACACTGGCTCAATCCGGGCCCAGTCGCCTAGCCTGTACTCAGAAAACTAATCGCAGCCACTGATGGAGGTGCGGTTGCTGTACGACAAACCACCGAAGATACTCCGCCGCCGCCGACGACACTGTGACGAAACCTCAAGGACCCGCCATAACGTCAACGTAGTCCCGGCGTCGACCATTCACGGTGAGAAGACGATCTTATGACACAACGTCAAATTAGTGGTACAAATCATCACAGCCGTAATCTGACGCCACGACCAAACTGCAACGCAAGATGATGAACTAGCAACCTCAATGTTCCATCGACGGCCACGGCGTCAAAGATCTCGTTGACACCGGAGCCGACTATTCCGTCATCAGTAAGACGTTCTCCGCGAAGTTTAGGAAAGTTAGGACTGCCAAGGAAGGCCGTGAAATCTGTCAGGCTGAAGGTCACCTAGTTACACCAGCACAAATCTGCTTAGCCAGAGTCACCATAGATAGTCAGATTTGTTCTGCAAGCTTCGTCGTACTACAGCATTGCTAGAGAGGTGTCATCCTTGGTATGGGCTTCTTAAGCATTCATGGTGCCATCATATACCTAATGAAAGTGGTTTATTGGTGTAAGTAGAACTTGAGCAGCAGGTCTGTTGATACGGAAAGCGGGCGGCAGTAACCAACACAGGAATCACAGTCTTAGGACCAACAGCTCGCGCTCGGCTTCTCTTGCCAACGTCGTGATACACTGCGGGACATAATATTCGTCCTCTCTACACTAAGAACAAACTGATAACTATATGCACAAAAAAAGCACTACCGCCACATACGCCGCCAGGATGACACGCCTTAAATGTGCTGGAAGACCAAGTCGCCAATCTGCCTCATTCCAGCCTCGTCAGTTTTGTCGGCACTCCTAAACCTCAAAACTTTGAAGACGTCGTTGAAGGCAATCATCACCTGTTGTCCGACTGCAATATTTGCGTCGCGAAAGGAGGCGCCAAGCTGCATTGAGGAAAGGCAACCGTAAAGCAGACGAATTTCAGCAATGAGTACAAGCACATGAGAAGAGGCACGATGGTTGCTTACATTGAAAAAAATACTGGAATCCAACAATGCTGTCGTGCTCACCAATTCTGCCGCATTTACTCCGATGACTGAAACACTTCAGCCAGCATTCGACGTTGATTCTTGCCTTCCAACGCATAGGCAATAACAGCTCAGAAATTTTCCCCTGAAATACAACAACTGCTTGTCGTCTTCAAGAGTTCGACAGACGCCTGTCGCGAAACATCAAATCGTAACAGAAGCAGGTGCCAGGCCACTCTTTCAGAGCCCATACACAGATTTGGCGCGTGAAAACGAGGCCATAAAGAACGAGTTGACGAAGTGCTACGCGACGACAATATACGACTTTTCGAGAATTTATGGGCATCACCGGTAGTGTTAGTGAAAAAAATGGTACCCTACACTTCAGTGTTGACTAGCAGCACCCCAACAAGATCTTGATGAAAGACGTGTACACCCTCCCCCGAATGGACAACGTTCTTCATCGACTCGACAACGCTAAATCCTTCTCATCAATAGACCTAAAGATAGGCTACTGGCAAATCGAAGTAGGTGATTGTGACCAAAAGAAAAAACTGCCATCATTACACCAGGCGGCCTCTTAGAATTCAAAATCATGCCCTTTAGTCTTTCCTCGGCACCTGGAACGTTACAGCGTGTTATGGACACCTTACTGGCTAGATTGAAGTGTTAGACTTGCCTCGTGCACTTGAATGGTGTCGTCGTGTTTTCCTCAAGCTTCGACGAGCATCTCCGGCGCTTTGAAGCTATATTTCAGGCAATCGTGATTTGCGGACTCACCCACAAGCCAGAAAATTGCTGTTTTGCATGAGGAACTCTTTTCCTAGAGAAACGTGATAAAGTCTGATTTACACACTGACCAGCAGAAGACAGCCGTGATCACTGCAATCCCGTCACCCAATGAAGAAAAGGCCGTGCGTAGATTCCTCGGCCTGTGCGCCTATAACAGGTGTTTCGTCAAAAATTTTGCCCGCGTTGCTGAGCCGCTCACTAACCTTACAAATATCGACGTCGAGCTCAAGTAGAAAACGCCGCAGGCGCAAGCATTTCAAGAACTAAAACGACGCCTGTAGACACCGCCGATACTGGCGTATTTCCACAGAAATGACGACACGGAAATCTACACCGACGCAAGCAGTGCATGGCTCGGAGCCGTCCTGATGCAGAAGATTGGCAGACTTGAAAGCGTCATAAGTTATGCGAGCCAGACGTCATCTAAGACGGGAAGGAACTACTCTACAGCAAGAAAGGAGTGTCTCCCGATCATCTGGGCAACCTTAGCGTTTTACCCGTACCTCTGTGGCAGGACTTTCGAAGTTGTGAACCACTACCAAGCCCTGCGTTGGCTAGCTACGTAGAAGAACCCTTCAGGTCACACCACACAGTGAAGTTGTTTACAAGTCAAGGTGAAGACACTGACGCCGACTGCCTATCCCGCGCCCCCATTGACCGACCAGTGCAAAACAACAATGATGGCGACAGATTCTTGGAAACCTTGATCGTCGAGGACTTTGAAGAATGACAGCGAGCCAACCCTGAAATCGATGACCTCATGTAATACCTCGAGAGCAAAGCTATTGTTGTTCCAAAGGTATTCAAGTGAGGCCTGGCGCCGTTTTTCTTGCGCTATGGCATCCTCGTCAAGAACTCACCACATCTGGCCAACTACTTAATCGTAGTACCTTCGGCCTTACGTAAAAAAGTTCTACAAGTTCTGCATGACGATGGCTGGATACCACAGATTTTCTCGCACGCTAGCGAGCATACAACAAAAGTAATGCAGGCCCCACTTCACTGCCGACGTCCCCCACTGCCTAAACACCTGCCAAGACTTTCAGCGACGGAAGTGACTGTCACTTAGGTCAGCCACCCCACCGGCCGTTCCAGCAAATCTCAAAGGACCTGCAAGAACCATTCTCGACGTCGGGGTAGTGAATTTCTTCCTCGAAAACATCGTCCCGCGTCATGGCGCTTCTTTCGGTCCTGTGTCATCCGCAATACCAAAAGCGGTACGGCCTTCAGTTCTGAAATAACTCAAGCGATCTTGGCACACAGCCAGACAAGCCACCAATCGGCGACAGCGTACCACCTTCAAGACGAACAGTCTTGCCGTCCGGCTGTACAAGCGTATCACCGACATGCATGCCATGTACGTCGTCGTCTAACGCAACACTAGGGATGTCATTATTCCGTACGTGACCTTCGCATACAATACGGTTGTGCAGGAGACGACGTTGATGTCACCACACAAGTTTGTCAACGAAGGGAACAAATCCACGATGCTCGACGCCATGCTGCCCATCGTCGCGAACAAAGAAAACCTCGACGTGACTGTCTACTTTGAGCGTGCCGAAGAAGCGCGACAACTCGCCTGCCTCCGCATCGAGAACAACAGTTGAATGACAGCGGCCGCAACAATTTTAGATGACTTTTGGCGGAATATCAACCCGGTGACCGTGTTTGGGTGTGGACGCCTGTACTCCAACGTGAATTGAGCGAAATTTTTTATGACGGTACCTCGGACCGTAAAGAGTAGTTCGACGTCTCAGCCTAATGACTACGAGGATGTACCCGACAGCATCACTAATTCTCAACGGCGCAGCGCATAACCTCAAATCGTTCATATGTCTTGCTCCTCCAGCCTGAAGACCCCGCTTCCACTCATTGGGGTCAGCGAGCCGAAATTCGCAGTACAGAATCCAGCGACACAGGGAACGAGAACCGCCTTTCAAGGGGCTGCCGATCGGTAGTATAGGCTTCCGACAACACGCGAGCCAAATATCATAGCGCAGCACGCAGCCTGGAATTTACAATAAATTATCAGTCAGCTAAATATTGCTTTCTCTTCTCTCGACAAATCACGGAATAAGTCCAAAAATCACTCGTAGTGAACAGATCTATCAGACATTGCCTGATTTGAGCATGGCGCGCTCGGTCGTTACAGAAGTCGCCACGGGAGGTCACTACGTGTAGAGGCGTGCGCGTGCGATCACACTGAGAAAGCCGCGCATTCGAAGAAAAAAAGAAAAAAATGCTTAAAGTCAGGAGGCGTGCGTGACGTTTTTCTGTGGCCCTGTCATCCATCCCTACTTAGCTTCCGGTGCTTTCATCGTGACGAGAAAAGAGAGAATGCAATTGCGGCTTGCGACAAACCTTTGTAACTCAACTCGCACAGGACGAATTCTTAAAATTTTTGCGGCGATGAATTCTTGAGAAAATAAGCTCTTCCAGTGAATTCATTTCATGGTTACTTGAACAAATGTTTCAGGGTCCTTTTAATGCATGACTCAAAATGTCCATGATGCACTGAAATGGGGCGGGGGAATCGCAAAATCCGAAAGGTAACATCGTAAATTCGATGAATCCCCCATGGCAAGTAAGTGCCGTTTTCTCAGCATCGCACTCTGATAAAAGGATTCGCAAGAAGCCACTGCTGCAGTCAAGGGTAGTGAAAACTTTGGTGGCCGTAAGGGAGTACATAACAGATGGCGAATTGCACTCGTCGAGCGGGAGCAATTTTTCTTGTTCCACCACCGAAAAGCTGCATTCCGCTGGTAGATTCAAAGCAAGTTCACGTGTTTCACTGGCAGATTAGGAGTAATCCGCTCCGTGACAGAGCGTTCCGCGTGCTCCTTCTAGCAGAGACGGATTTCGCCGGAACTCCGAGAATGCGTTGCAGTCATTTCCGGTACACTTGGGCAGTGCTGTTGCCTGCAGCTGCCTTGAGCGTTTTGTTTTTGTTTCTTTGTTGGGGCAGTGTTTCGTGCACGTGTAAATATTTCTAAACAGCATTGTTTGATGCTTACACACGTGCAACTGCTGTTTAGCTTCTCGCTTTGAGCGATAGCGAGAGCTTTAGTTCTGCTAGCTGTAGCAGCAGCGAGGACAACGAGCTGTACCTGCTTTCCCGCCATGCGCAGGACCGACGTCGCCGAAGAAAATCAGCTGTGTCGAAGAATTTTCTATACTGGTTTAGGGACGTCCAGTGTGATTTCAGGCGGGGCATCAACGTGTTCCATTCGCAGATTTGGGTTAGCGCAATCCTAGTGCTCTCTCCAGAATTTGGACGGCCGGTCCGGATCTACCAGTGAAATTCACCAAGAGTCTTTTGATGGGAACTGGTACGAGTCTCGAACTGTGACGGCGTTCAACCACCGGTAGTCAACACACAACCGCGCAGAGCCGTCTTTCTTGGGAGCTAAAACAACTGGAAACGCCCATGGACTGTTGGATGCTCTTACGACACCAGTGGCGAGCATTTCTTTGAGAACAGCATTCAGAAGTACACGCTTGTGCACGCTTAGTGGGCGCGGATTGGAACGGATATTGTGGGCATCACCTGTTTCAATCCTGTATTTTAATGCATTCACCTTGCCAGGAGCCTCCGTGAACACCGCCGCAAAGGGCTTCAGGGCTGTTTAAATTTTCGCTTTTAACTCTGATGGGCCTTTGAAGCGTTCCATAACAGTCAAGAAGTCAGCTGTGGTCTCGAAAAACGAATACACATTTGTTGCAAGCAGATTAGATGGGCGTTCTGGCAAAATAGGCACAAACGTGAGTGGTTTTGCATTTATGCTTTGGCTGTAGGCGCCTGTACGAATATTTGGCACGATTCTCGACATGGCTATAAAATTGCGTCCCAAGATCATCGGAAAAGAAATCCGTGTAAATGAAAGAAACGTACACAAAATTTTTGCTTGTGGAGTGTAGCCACTGAATGAGCTGCAAGTGTAGATAAGATGGCATGAGCAGAAGCCACACGCAGATTAGTGTTTACCTTAACAAAGCTACGCCTTTTACTTCGCACACATTCTTGATGCGATGCCCGAAAATAGAAACAGCTGAGTCAGTATCAAAAAGAACCGGGACTTTTACTCCTGCCATGAATATCATCAAAAATGGGGCTTTCCTTATCGGCGTGAGGAACAAGAGATAGCAGATCGCTCATCGTATGGTACAGTAGACCATGGTTGTCGGGCGGGGTGCAGTCTGCAGGAGCGTGGGTTCCTTGGTTCATGGTAGGAATGCTCAGCGCGAACTGCACTGCATCGTTCGGAGAGGTTTGCGATCATTGTACGTACATCATATTTTTTTGTTGTGCTCCAGGCATGAACACTGGAGATTACTCCAGGTCTTGCGCGAAGAGCAGTGATACGGCTGGAACCATGGACGACACAAATATAGAGTGTTTTCTGCAGCTGCGAACAGGTGCTGCCACGTTTGAACACGTGATCTAATGGCCATCTCCTTTTCACTTCTTCACCGTCACAGATGGCCGGCCGTTTTGCCGCAGACGCTTCCGAATTGAAGGCCAGCAAAACGGGTGCAACGCTTAGATGATGATGATGATTATGATAATGATGATACTCGTATTATTGGCCCCTACCCACTCTGGGGGATCAGCCATGAGTCGGGCGAATCATACATACTGAATTTGTGATTATTAATTAGTAAGAGCTAAAATAATTTTGAGATTATTTTTTATTGTAACGTCAATTTTAAATATTTATATTTTTAAGTCGTACTACGTGTAATCTCCCAGAGACTAAAGGTCTTTTGACTAGGAAGACTGAATAAAGAAGTGGTATTAGTTGATACACCTACCAAATTTATTCGAGTCACATATGAACTTTTCGGCAGTTCTGAAAATATTTTTGTCCGAATGATAGCAAAACGGCCGACGTAACCGGTAGACCACATTTCCACAACATAGTGTCACGCGCACCTCTTCATGTCGTCAGTCAGGAAGCAGAGGAAGACGAAGGCTTTCTGGGCGCTGTTAGTGCATCAGACTTGAGCAAACGACAGCGAGATGATGCAGAGATTCGTCCAATCATTGATCATTTAGAGGGCCAGGGCGCAATTATACCACGTCATTTATCCCGCTCGTTGACGTCGTTCTGCCTACGAGACGGTGTGCTGTACAAGAAGAACGCTCGTTGGAACAATCGTACTTACCTCCTGGTGGTTCCTCGAGACATGCAAGACGACGTCCTCTTCGCTTGCCATGACGAACCCACATCCGGTCATCTGGGCTACTCAAGGACACTTGCCAGAGTGAGCGAGAGGTACTATTGGCCAGGACTTTCAGCAAGCGTAAAGAAGTACGTAAAGAGCTGTCGGGAATGTCAGCGCCGAAAGCAACCATCTGTTAAGCCGGCTGGATTACTTCAGCCAATTGATCCACCCCACAAGCCATTTGACCAAGTCGGCATGGACATTCTCGGGCCATTTCCTATGTCTGCGGACAGCAACAAATGAGTGATCGTCGCGACCGACTATTTGACACGCTACGCTGAAACCCAGGCGATCCCACGAGCCACGGCTTCTGAGGTAGCACAATTTTTCATGCGCCACATCGTGTTACGACACGGTGCTCCTTCCAGTGTAATAACGGACAGAGGGACGGCATTCACGGTGCAGCTTACGGATGAAGTTTTCAAACTGAGCAACACCAGACACCGAAGGACAACTGCGTACCACCCACAAACCAACGGACTTACTGAACGACTGAATAAGACCCTCGCAGACATGATCTCAATGTACATCGACGTACAGCACAAAACATGGGACCGGTTCCTGCCTTACGTCACCTTCGCGTATAATACCGCCGTGCAAGAGACCACGCGATTCACGCCATTTCGGCTTCTCTACGGCCGCGAAGTGCAGACCATGCTAGACTCAATGCTACCGTGTCAGGACGAAGACGAGTTGGCAACAGACGCCGAAGAATTCGCAGAGCGTGCCGAGGAAGCCCGGCAGCTCGCGCGACTGCACATCGGCCAGCAACAGCAGGCAGACGCACGACGCTATAATACCCACCACAGAGAAGTGTTTTACTGCCACGGAGATCAAGTTTGGGTGTGGACGCCCATCCGCCGCCGTGGCCTTAGTGAAAAGTTGCTGAGCCGGTACTTTGGCCCATATAAAGTGTTACGCCGCGTCAGTGACGTGAACTACGAAGTGGTTCCGGACTCAACACCCCATGCACGGAGCAGGACACGGCTGAGGCCGGACGTCGTTCATGTGTTGCGCATGAAGTCATTTATTGCGCGTTGTTCGTAACTTTTCCTTTACCGTACAGCGTTCTTTGTGTTTTTTTGTTTATTTTGTGAACTTACTTTCTCGTTCATTGACGTTTCCTATGTTGGCACGCTCTTCAATTTTTACTTTCACTTCATCCGAATTTCCATTTTTTTTTCACGTGCCTATGTAGTAGCATCGCGGTGCTGCTATGTACTTTCCTTTCCTCTTTTTGGTACTTGTTTTTTTTCTTGTCGGTAGGGGGGATAATGTCGCCAGCACGTAGTGGGTTGACAGCAAGAGCGGCTCTAAATCTGGAGGAAAAAAAGAAGAACGCGATCTTCTTTTTTTCCTCCAGATTTAGAGATCTTCTTTTTTTCCTCCAGATTTAGAGCCGCTCTTGCTGTCAACCCACTACGTGCTGGCGGCAATAGTTTCGATATGTTTTCTATGTAAGGTAAAACGTCAGCAGCTCAACAAGAAGTGTTCGATAGTTTCGAGTTCGTTGCAATATGAGCAATAAAGCGAGACCGCCAAACCCGCTCTGTGCATGTAAAAGTTAGATGTGGAATTCTACAATGCATTCTGGTTATTGCAACTTGAGCTCGTCTGGCTGCGCACCTTTTCCTGCTCCAAGAGAACTGTGGATGTAGAAGTCGAGGGATGAATATCGACCTGAAATAATCACAGATAATGCATACTTTCTTAACCTTGCCACAGCAACAAACGCCGTAACAGGAAGGAGAGAGAGAACCTCTCCGCAACTTCATTGAGTACAATTTCTTTGTGTCCCGGCACCAAAATTAACCGCAGGTTTCGCAAACAATGAGGAACAAGTAATCGCGATAATTTTAGAATATCTGAATCTGTTGAAGCAGTTAGTGCCGAAAACAACGACAATGAATCTGTAATTACAGCCTCAGAAGTAAAGGTTAAAGAAATTTTGCGTAGGTCTAATATAACAGCTAAGAACCCGGCCAAAAATATTTGGGTGTAATCAGGAAGCCTAACAGAAAACGACCAGTCTAATTGTGTAGAAAAATTTCCCACCCCGGCCTTTTCTTCACACTGCGAAGCATCAGTTGACAACCACAGAACAAATTTGACTTAAGTGCTTTTAAAAAACGCCATTGAGAAGATTACTAGGCAGTTTTTTCGCAATGTTAGGAAATATATCGTCATAAGATATAGCTAATTTACTGAACCTTCCATTCATAGGCACTACATCATTAAGCCTTATCTGCATTGGGTCCAACAGCTTCTGAGTAACGATTACCTGAGGGGTATGAAAGCGAGGCCATGTTATATTAAAAATAAAGCTGGATCACTGATAAATATATATTCTTCTCGTGTTATCGGCAAGTCATAGACTCTTAAGAATGTTTGAACTGTTAATATTTGAAATTAAACAGGTAAGGAAGGAATTCGTGATTCGTTATATGGAACAGAGTTTGCTACAAGTTTGGGTAACCCCAGGCACCAGCGAAGTGCTTGGCGCTCAAATAGAACTAACGGACGTATGTTCCATGCTGGTATACCAGAAAATAAGGCACACCCAAAGTCCAGTATAGGGCGTATGTACATCCAGTAAATTATCATTAAGGCATCTGCTGGCATGCCCCATCGACTGTCATAAATCCTTCTGAGTAAGCCTAACGCACGCGACGCTTTGGTCACTGTATGCTCAATATGCATCCTCCAGTGGAGCTTTTCAACATATATGATTCCGAAGTACTAGAGTGTTTGCACTCCAAGAATATCTGCTTAGTGAAATGAGAGTGATATATTTATATTGTCTTGTATGGAGAACGCTACAACTGCACATTTCTGTACATTAGGAGTTAAACAAATGCTCTCTAACCAAGCTTCCAAGATAGACAAGTATCCTTGTAAAAGGTTATAAAGTGATTGTATGTCATCCGCAGATGCAAAGATTTCTTTGTCATCCGCGTAAACATACGTGTTCACTCTTTGATGACGAGGTATGGAGGTAGGCAAGATATTAAAGAGTAGCGGGGACAAAACCGCTCCTTGGGGAACACCTTGTGTCTGTATGAATTTTTCTGTCAATATCCAAACCTGCACACAGTAAAGCTTTCCGTCCAGCAAGAACTCTGTCCTACACGCAATAAAAAAGTCAGGCAAGCCAATCTCTCTCATCCTTATTAGTAAAATTGGGTATTCGACACTATCGTAGGCTTTGATGATATCTAGCGTAAATGTTGCTGCATACTGTTTCTGTCGCCATGCTAGCTGAATTCTGCTCTCCAAATCAACATGAGCGCACGAGATAGAAATTAATGCTCTAAAACAAATTTGACAGAACCTAATAATTTATTACCAGTAACAAATTTAGTTATCTGAGTATGTAATAGTCTTTCAATCAATTTTACAAAATTGTATGTTAACGAAATCGGTCGAATGTTGTCTAGAGTAAGTCTCTTTGTCTTATCTTTAAGCAGGGGTATCACTTTAGCTACCTTCCACACAGAAGGAATTCAACAGTGTTTTATAGAATAATTTACGGTATTTTATAACACATTCTGAGCAACATCCAAGAATATTTCCAGCATCTTCGTTGTGATACCATCAGGGCCTGGTGCTGCCGCTGGTAAACGTGCTACAACTGCCGAGAGGGCCGAAACTAATATATCTTCAGTATTTTCAAGAGTGTCTTGCCTCACAAGAGATGAATGAATGCAAGTAGAAAATCTAGCCTCGAATCTCCTGGAGATTGCACCTCGTGAGACTTCTAGTTTTTGGGTAGTATGCACCAATGATTCTGCATTTATGAGACGTGGAATTATTTTGATAGATTTGAGATAGCAGAACAATGTGCTTTTATTGTTTTATTTTAAAAGGAACTCAAAATGGCGAACGGTATATTCATCTTTCGTTTTCGCGATTGTACGCTTGATACTTGCTGCAATAAACTTGTAGTTGTTCCAGTTACTAGAAGACTAATTATGCATGAGTTGCTTCCACGCTGCTTTCCGGCGTATGTAGTCTCTCGAGCAGTCGTCATCCCACCAAATATTAGATATTAGCTGTAGGATCTTTTTTCCTTGTATCTTGAACTCGGAACTGTTACGAGCAGAGTCAAGAATATTGCAAACATTACCTTCGCTGCTTGGATTTTGACCAAAGATGTAACAATTGCCTGCAACTTTATTTTAAACCTATTGTGGGCAATAAACGAACGAACGAGACGCTGTGCATTATACTGTGACCCATGATCTCAAATATTAAGGGAATGTGGTCGCTAATCGACCCAGTGTCAACAGTCTCCCCGGACAACACCGAAAGTCCCAGACCCTAAAACGTGATATGTATGTACCAAACGGAACTAGCCCCATAAAGATGTTAATGACTCAATGTTGTCACAGGTGAAATTGTTCAATGCCGCTCAGTCCCTTCGATGTTTTCCATTCTGGTTCATTGTAAATCCTCATGATATATGATGAGATTTGAAATCTCCAGCTAGCACTACCTTTTTTCCACAGTTTGGAAGAAGTGAATCTAATGACTGAGTATTTAGCACACCCAAAAGAAAATATGCGTTATCAAGAAAAAATTCGAGACCTCCTGGAAGAGTTAGCTCTGCTGCTAATATTTCACTCCCTGTAGACATTAGCTGAAAAGATAGCCTTGCCTTATGGCCGAATATATTAGACAAAAGAGTGAGTAAACCACCTCCTCTGAATGGACGACCTAACCGGATTTCTTCGTAATCATGTAGACTAAAGAATTTATCTGGAGGTAACCAAGTTTCTTGTGATATGATAACATCTGGATGAATCTGAAAAATTAAAACGTTAAGATCAGGAAAAGCAGCAAATACCCACCGACAGTTCCATTGCAGCACTCCCATCTCTCTATCGGTGACAAAAGCATCGTAGAGGCTACAGCCTCCTCCAAAATGTTAGCGGTACCCTTGACCTGAGGCGAAACTTTCTTTTATTTATAGTTAGTACAGGTATCGGAAAGTTTTAGTGGAGGACCCCTTAGTTTTTGTGCACGCAGGTCAAGATCCATGGTTGCGAATCCCTGTGAATCTGCATGGTAGATTTGTGAGTCTGAAGAGCTACCACACTTTGCAGACAAGCTGTAACTAGCATCTTTATTCGAGGGCCTCGTCTGAAAATCGTCTACTTGTGAGGGAACATTTTCTTGGTTGTGACCCACTGGCGGAACACTACCCATTTGTGGCAATAGCCCCATTTGTGACGCTAATACTCCCCACTAAGGTATTCGGACACAGTCTCTGCGACAGGTTCCATCAGTTTCGCCATAGCTTTTTTGACCGATTCTTCAATCAGTTACGAAATATTCGCCTCAATCATTGCCTGGTGACGTGCAGTTACGCTAGATAACCATTTTCTCTTTATTTTATCGCTTAAATAGCATCCCTGTGTGAGCATCGCCTCTTGTCCTTTACCTCCAAGACGTGTATCTCTTGATTTCTTGTTGGGCATGTAAGGTTATCACCCTTGTGTGTACCTCCACACAAGCAGCACTTGAGGACTTGAGCAGAACAGTCGTCCGGGGAGAGACCTTCACGCCAAGAATAACAACGCGAAGCAGATTTGCGACTTCCCATACTATGGCCATAGCGCCAGCAGTTGCGACATTTTAATGGACGTGAGGCAAGCGGGTCTACGCTAAATATCAAAGGCCACACTCTGATTTCCAAAGGGCATGACATACCAGCAAATGTGGCTATCACCAACTCAGTGGGAACCCATTGTTTATCGACTGTTTTGTTGCACCGGTATATAGCTATCACACCAGTGGCGGAAAGCTCCTCGAGTGCCTCTTCTGGGCTTAAGCTACTACCGATTCCCCGAACAATCCCCTTGGTGCATGCAAGGTGTGGCGGGATAAAAGCATTCACTTTCATCGATCCAAATGTCGAGCATTTCAGAAGATCATGCACATAAGCTTGGTCAAACTATCTACAAATAATCGCACATTTGCCAAGCCACCGATAATCAGTAATGTGAAGGTAGTGGCGCGTGGCCGACTGGAGCTCAGATTGCACCGCTTTCTGGTTGGTAAGCCGAATGGATTCTCCATGCAGGGGCACTATAGCTACAGGAATACTTTTTACACCACCGCGAAAGACGCTTCAAGTGGCAATTTATCAGGTGGAGGAGAGGCCGACTAAGGCGGAGGCCACCCCTGGCCACTTCCTGAAGAATTGCTCGACATCAGCTCAGCTAGCAAAACAAGCTGTAATTGATCTACAACCTCGATTATTTAGACCCGCCCCTTAGACAAAACCCCGAAGTGTGCATTCACGCAAGCTCTTGTTCTTAGCCTTTTCTTGTGGCTCAACCAGGAATGGCTCAATGCGAGACCTTAAGGCAGCGACCAACCACACTAGCTATTGGCGATGGAGGCAATGGCAGCGTTTAAACCCTACTGCCCGTTTCTCTTCTTTTTCTCTTAGGCACTGCGGCATGTCAGCTTGTGACGGACAAAAATTAGGTGCCTTTTCTTTTTCTTCTTCAGAATCGCTACCACCACTGTTTCTCACTGTAGGCTGCACGACAACGTTCGCCACATGCTACATCGCGGGCATGCAGCTGAGGAGAATGCTGTTGCGCTTCGGTGCTCTGGTGCTATCCAGTTTTGCATAGAGAAACTATAGCTGCGGAAAACGGTACATGAATGCCGCTGTGCTTCACCGCTTGTCGGTTGATTGATTACTGATGTTCTGTTCACCGCTATCAGTGCTCGTGTATTGCTGTAATCTGTCTTCCATTTTTATGGCCACAAGTGAAGCTGAATAAACGTTTGCATTTTAGCATAAGTCACGTGAAGGGTCTTCACGTGAACATCCCTTCATTCACGTGAAGACCCCGTCACAATAAATAATGAATAATCATTCGCAAGCCCTACTACCTCGTTTCTAGAGGCACCCAATATTTTTGTTTCGTTGAGAGCATATTGCCACACTATTTCTTTCAGAGTCGACAAAACTATGGACCTCGAAATAAAATTGTGTTTGGTTGTGTTCGTATTCCTTTTGAGAGCCACAATATCTGCGGCCTATATCAGCAAGGTAAACGTTTGGACTTAAAGATGCAATAATGAGGCAAGAAGATTTTTTCGAAAAAATTAGTACAATTAAATACCGTGCTTACAGTAGCACTTCACTAACTATTGATCACACGATGTCTGGTTCAACTATGTGATAAACTGTTCTAAGCGTGTCGAGGTTCATGGCTGCTACCTTATTTTTATCTACATTACTTGTATCAGGCAACTCTTTTTTTCCTCATAGCATGGATTTATGAAGGCAGCGTAAGTCAGTTTGGTATCTGTACGAATTTACGTTTAGACTGATGGCCCAGCTTTTATTTACCTCCAAAGACCGAGGTCTTGCATAAGAACCGCGGCCGCTCTGCTACTTATGGTATTTCAAAGTATGAGCAGTTCTCTCAATGTAACTGGTAGTTCTGTGTCTGAATTCCGTGGCGCTGTTCCTTCGTATATGGTTGTTACAACAACTAATGATCTGACGATTTGTAAAAAACATAACCGCTGAACCGTTTATTTTACAGCGCTCTCTGTCAAGCACTAGATGAGCCTGTTATCAGTTTTAAATTTCACGTACCTTATGACAGGGTTCTGGAGACTAATTCTAATGAAAGTGGAAGAGTCTGAATTATATTTTTCAACAGAAATCACGCCAATCACAGCAAAGTTTTTTATATACTGTGCAGTTATTAATAATACAACCTATCAAGTGAATTTTCGTTCTCGAAGAAGCGCATCAAGCTATTTTCAGTCTGGCCTACACGTGTTACTTCACCTAATAATTACTTGCGTGTTTCTGTGGCGTTCTTGTGTAAATTTTTTTTCCTAAAATAAAACGTCACCTCTTTCTCCTCTTCCAGAATGTAGGATTTGAGATCACTGTGAACGTTCTTTATGAACCGAACCCGTGACAAATTGTCATCTGCGTGGCAGGGCATGAGCGTTTGACACTCAGCTGTTGATTTTCATTGCAGTAACAAAACGAAAAGAAAATGAGCATGGGCGCTGTTCAGGACCGCCTGAGCTTGGCAAAACTAGGGATCATTCTGACCTCCGACGACAATCCCTTTTAAATGAGCCACCAGTACGAAAAACTCGAATTCATCCCTCAGTGCATTGTGTTTCATGGGTTACTATGAAACCCCACATCGCGTCAAACATGGTCGACAAACTTGGGCGGTGTTTTCAAACAAGAGGCACCTTTTATTTGCTTGTCGGTTCACAGATTGCGAAAGGGCGCAGATGCAATAAAGTGTCATAAACTTTTCCTAATGACATTTCAAAGACGCGAGCTGTTCAAACTCATTTGGAAGCTTTCGATGTCTGCACTAAGTCTTCTTTAGAATAATCAGCATGGTGGCCTTTAGGATTCGTTTCGGCCAAGCGCCTCAGAACATCACCAACCTGGGTCACGTGTCCACCATCATAGTCAAACTGTACAGTCTGGCGTGATGCACGACCAGTGCGTGCTTTCTTTTCATCTTCATTGTCCACTAGCACATGAGTACGTGCGGCCGCTTAATTAGATATTAGGCTGGGCGGTTTACTTGGCTAGTTAGGCCCGGACAAGCTATATGACCAAGGTAAATAAGCCATGTGGTGGTAAGACAGAAAGTTACGCCAGATTCTAATAAAACCATGGTAATCAAGTCACGTGAAGCTAGAACTGTGCTAAAGAAACCATGCTAAACAATGGGAACCATGCTAACTGAAACTTGCGAATATGACATTTAGTACTAATGATAACTATTAGTATATTCAGTGCTGATAATCAATACCTTAAATAGCTCTGTACTAACGATGGCTTTGCTTATTTAACCCGAGACTGTTATATTCGTTTTAATTAGAGCCTAAATTATTCAAACTAAACTATTCAGTGTTATGCTCATTAGGCTTTGTATAATAGGTATACTAATCAAAAGTCAGAGCTGATGTGGCCTTCTCTTCCAAGCAGACCAATAAGACGAATAGACTACCATATTGGAAAGCTGGAAGAAGCTACGCTATCGCAAGAATCTCTTTGGCAGTGCAAGATTACCAAATATATTATATGCAAAGAAGCAGCTCTTTAGCATCCACTGCTACAAACTCTTGACAGTTACACAGGCACCATGACAGTCACGAGTTAAACTGGGGCCTTCGCAGAATCAACAACTTTTCATCCTGCTTCATGCATCATTCAATTTGATTGACAGGCGTCCGCGGCAAAGATCGGGTACGTCCACTACTTCTGCTAGTGCCAAAGAGAAGTGCTCACGCCACAACACCAGCGAGCAGCACGACTCATCTACCAGCTTTATTGTGTATGCACACACGCAAGCAGATTTATATGTGTAAACCACCATATCATGATGAGAAATGTCGCAGTGGAAGACTCCAGAAATTTCGACCACCTGTGGTTCTTTACCTTCCACCCACATGTTAGCACACGGGTCATACAGCATTTTCGCCTCCATCAAAAATGCAGCCGTTACCACCGGGACTCGATCCCGCTACGTGCGGGTCACACGATTACCTTAGCCACTAGACCACCGTGGCGGGGCACACGCACGCTGAATTAAAAGTTATACCATCACGTCGCTACCATTTATTCTATTCAATTTAACTGAACTCACGACGTATCCACTCAAAGCCACGTTGCTGCCATGATGCGAGCGCCTCTGGTAAAACACTATTCTTACATTTATCTGCAATATTTGATTGAAGCGAAACTAGAAGCACGAGAGTGCTGCGTGTGGATTCCTATTGCCTTCGAAGGTGGAAATTTCATGCTACGTGTAGAATGAAAAAATCTGGATGCCCCAAAGAGAACAAATGTCCACAAACAAGCCTGTGGGAGGCGCGTGCTTATTTGGGAAAAATAGCGCAACAAATGTCACGAAGGTGGGAGAATGGGTGAAATAAATATATTTACAAAATATACAGAAGGAGTCAGAGGCAGATGCAGCCAAGATGGAGGAACAGCAGCAACCACAACACGAGCATAGTCGCTTTCATCATCTTCGTCGTCTATGATGCTCTTTCGTTGCCGATGTCATATAACATATAACCCCCCGCCACTGGCAGCGCCGTCTCAGCACCTAAAGAAGAGTAGGATTATATGCGGAGATGTATGGTTTCAGGCGAGCCCCATGGACGACGTCAGTGGCGGGTGCGGAAGACGACGACTGACTGTCCAACTGAGTAATCTCGTATGTGACCTCGGTAAGGCGGCGCAAAACCTTGTAAGGCCACAAGTAGTGAGACAGGAGCTTCGAAGAGAGGCCAACGGGGCAGCATGGTGTTCAGAGGAGGACCAATGAACCTGGAGAGTAGGAAACTACTCTGTGATGGCTCTCGTAGCGAGCCTTCTGAGTGAGCTGCAAGCCAAGAAGACGTTCCCGTGTGATTTGGCGGGCCACATGAGCCCGAGCAGTGGCATCCCTGGCGTACTCTGTAACCGTTTCCGTAGTTGATGGGAGAAGATTCTCGAAGGGTAACGCTGGATGGCGGCCGAATAATAAATAGAAGGGGGAGAAGCCAGCGGTGTCGTGGCGTGACGAATTGTATGTGATTATCACATAAGGCAAAGTACTATCCCAATAAAGGTGATCTTTGGAAACGTACATGGAGAGCATTGTGGTCAAGGTTCGATTTAAGCACTCGGTAAGACCATTTGTGTGTGGGTGATAGGCCATAGGGAGCTTGTGTCACGTCAAACACGAGCGAAGGATGTCACTTACTACTTTTGAACGAAATGAGCGACCACGATCGGTCAGCAGCTGTCGAGGAGCGCCATAGTGAAGAATTACGTCATGAAGCAAGAATTCCGCGACGTCAGTGGCCCAACTTGTCATTAGAGCTCGTGTGATAGCGTATCTTGTGGCGTAATCAGTGGCTACGGCTATCCACTTGTTTCCAGTGAGAGAAGTAGGAAATGGTCCAACGAGATCAAGACTGACGCGGTAGAAGGGACCGGTTGGTATGTCTACTGGTTAAAGCGGACCACATGGTGGCAAGCTGGAATGTTTGAAGCGCTCGCAGGACTCACAGGCAGCAACGTATCGGTGCACAGAACGGTAAAGGCCTGGCCAGAAGAATCTACGCCGCACGCGATCGTACGTGCGCGTGACCCCGAGATGTCCCGCGCTTCGGGCGTCGTGAAGCTGTTCAAGTACAGCGGGGCGGAGTGTCGCAGGAACTACGAGCAGTAGCTCTGGTCCCTCGGCGCTGGTGTTGCGTCGGTAAAGAATGTCATCGCGTAGCACGAACAAGTGTAGCGACGGGTCTACGTGGGGCAAACGTAGCCTCTGCATGATAGACCGCAAGTGGACATCGCTGAGCTGTTCCTTGCATATGTCGGTGAAAGCCGATATGTCGAAGGCACATGGGTTATAAATCCCGTGCAGAAAGGTCGGGTGGGTCACGTATTGACGGGATGCACAGTCGGCATCTTGGTGCATTAGGCCAGATTTGTATGCCACGTCAAAGCCGTATTCTTGTAGATTCAAGGCCCTACGGCCAAGTCGTCCAGTTGGATTCTTAAGGGACGACAGCCAGCACAAGGCATGGTGATCTGTAATTACCGAAAAAGTGCGGCCAAACAAGTATGGCGAAATTTTCCGACTGCCCAGACTAGTGCGAAGCACTCACGCTCTGTAATGGAAAACTAGCTCTCCGAAGGAGAAAGGAGGCGACTGGCATAAGAAACAACGCGATCCTGTCCTCGTTGCCGCTGGGCGAGAACTGCACCAATTCCATGTCCGCTGGCATTGGTACGAACCTCAGTATTGGTACAACAACAACAATAACAACAACAACAATAACAACTGTTGTTCTTCCACAGCTGCCCCGCCACGGTGGTCTAGTGGTTAAGGTACTCGGCTGCTGACCCGCATGTCGCGGGATCAAATCCTAGCGGCGGCAGCTGCATTTTCGATGGAGGCGCCACCTCCATCGAAATAAAAAAAATTAAAAAATAAAAATAAATAAAAAATAAATAATTGGGCTGAAGTGTCAAAATGGGCCAAGACGGGTGGTGAAGTAAGTAATGTTGTAAGGGTGCTGAAGGCAGTTGCTTGGTCAGTACCGCAATAAAAAGACAGCAAAATTCTTAACGAAACGTCCAAAGTAAGAACAAAGGCCGATAAAACTGCGTACATCTTTTGCGGAACGTGGTATGGGAAAATCTTTGAGAACTCGAATTTTGTCCACATCAGGTTGCATGCCTCGAGCACTGACAAGGTGGCCCAGCACAGTGATTTCCCGACGGCCAAAGCGACATTTGGAAGAGCTGAGCTAAAGTCCTGCGGTCCAGAAAACCTCAAGAACAGCCGTTAGGCGGCTAAGGTGGCTTTCAAATATAGTTGAAAATACGATGACGTCATCAAGATAGCACAGGTGCGTGGACCATTTGTATCCACGCAGGAGAGAATCCCTCATCCTTTCAAATGTAGCTGGGGCATTACACAATCCTAATGGCATAACCTTGAGCTGGAAAAGTCCATCCGGTGGGATGAATGTGGTTTTCTGACGGTCTCGATGATCGACAGAAATCTGCCAGTATTCTGACCGCAAGTCGATAGAGGAAAAGTAGGCAGACCCATGTAGGCAGTCGAGAGCATCGTCAATCCGCGACAGTGGATAACGTCTTTACGCCTTACTTTGTTTAAGTGACGGTAGTCTACGCAGAAGCACCAGCTGTCATCTTTCTTCTTGACTAGCACGACTGGCCATGGCCATAGACTGCAGGAAGGTTCGATGACGTCGTTTGTGAGCATTTCTGCAACTTTGTGCTCGATAACTTGTCGCTCACCAGTAGACTCGCGATAAGGACGTCGTCGGATAGGGCTGGCGTCTCCAGTTTTAATCCTATGAGTAACAAAGAATGTCTGACCCAAAGAGCGGTCATCAATATCAACGATGTCGCGGAAGGATTTCAGCAGATGCAGGATATCAGCTGTATGTGCTGAAAGAAGGTCCGGGGCGATCATCTTGTCGATGGTGGCATCCGCTTCCCTCTTCGAGGATGAGAACGAAGTAGAGGACGAAAAAGATCCGGCAACGAACGCCGAAATGGCAGCATCTATAGAAGAAACTTTTGCCAAAGCCATACCATCTGGGATAACTTGAGCGCACCACCTGAAGTTTAGGATCGGAAGAGATGCTGTATTACCTGTGACTGTCGAAAGTTTGTGAGGCACGGCAACTTTTTTGGCCAGCAGAACGTCAGCAATAGGTGTCAACATGTAGTCACCAACGGGAACAGGAGGGACAGATCTCAGGTCCACGTAAGTAACGGCGTGAGGTGCTGGGTGAACTTGATCTGCAGAACTCAGACGGGGTCGAGCGGGTGTTGGGTCATCATGGTAGCACGGTAAATCAAGTTGAAGCATGCCGATTCAACAATCAATAATGGCAGAGTGGGAGGATAAAAAGTCCATGCCGAGAAAAGTTCATGGGAACGTTTTTCAAGCAGAGAAAATAGCACTGTCATGTAACGATCAGCCACACTTATACACGTGGAGCACAGTTCAAGCACGGGAAACGTGCCACCGTCGGTGACCTGGATGACTGGTACTGTGGGTGGCGTTAAAACTTTCGTAAGGCGGAACAAAGCTCTGAATAAATCACTGATATGTGAGCCCCTGTGTCCACAAGTGCAACAACGGGTGTGTCGTCTACTTCAACGTCAATAAGGTTGCGTCGAGTCGGCTGCATGGTCAAAGGATTTGGCGGGCAAGTGGGCGATGCAACATCACCTCCGGGAGCTGCATCATCTAGTTTTTCCATGGCAGGTGGTCAGTCGGCGACGTTGGTCGGCGAAATCGGGGCGAGCGAGACGACAGGCGACGGGAGATTGTGAACGGGACTGGTAAGCATACGGAGATGGAGAGCGACAACGATATGACGGCATAGAAGGAACGTCTCCACTGGTGGCCTGACGTGACTCCCGGTAACTTTGAAAGCGTCCATGATCTCTCTTTGGGCGATGGGTGTACCTAAAAGATGCCTGACAGCAATACTACCGAGTGTTACAATGGCAGGCCACGCGTCCGATACGGTGACAGTTGAAACGAATCGGGCGATCATCAGCAGTCCTCCACTCGGCTGGATTGCGAGAGCGCGCCGGAAGGTTTTGGCTTTGAGCATACGAAACAGGGGGTCGACGACGGTTGATCGGCTGAGTGGGAGCTGTAGTGCACTCGGAGGCCAGTCCAGCATTGGAAAGCTCTTGTCGTACAATGGCTTGTACCAGTGGCACCATCTGAGGGCTATAGTCGCAGGCATGGGAGCACGTGGACGCAGGAGACAGAGCTTAAAGTTCACGTCTGATGATCTTGGTCACGTGCTCTGCAGTTAACGGTGTCTGTAGTGCAGGGCCGTCTTCGCACGAACAGGTTGCTGCTGTGTTTGGTGGTCGAGTAAAATTATGGGCGATACGTCGACTTTTAGCGGCCTCAAAACGCTGGCACTCCTTATTGATGGCATCGACCGTGTTGCAGTCCTTACATATGAGAAGGTTGAATGCATCATCTGCAGTGCCTTTCAATATGTGAGCTACTTTTTCGGTTTCTTCCATACCATTGTCCGCTTTTCGGCAAAGGGCAAGCACGTCCTGTATGTAGGTCACGTAGGACTATGATGGGTTTGCACACAAGATGCTAACTCCTTCTTGGCCGCTGCCTTTCTACCCACAGACTTGCCGAAAAGGGCGCACATCTTTTCTTTGCACGCATCCCAGCTTCCTGTTTCATCATCGAGGTTCTTGAACTACACTTTTGCTGTTCCTTTCAGGTAGAACAGCATACTGGCTAACATAAGAGTTTCATCCCAGCGGTAATTCTTACTTGTACGTTCGTACAACGGCTACCATTCTTCAATGTCGACATCATCCGTGCCACAGAACGTGCCAGGATCTTTTAGCTGTGGAAGGACATTGATTGATTTGTGGAGCTTAACGTCCCAAAACCACCATATGATTATGAGAGACGCCGTAGTGGAGGGCTCCAGAAATTTAGACCACCTGAGGTTCTTTTATGTGCACCCAAATCTGAGTACACGGGCCTACAACATTTCCGCCTCCATTGAAAATGCAGCCGCCACCGCTGGGATTTGATCCCGCGACCTGCGGGTCAGCAGCCGAGTACCTTAACCACTAGACCACCGTGGCGGGGCAGCTGTGGAAGGACAACAGTTGTTATTGTTGTTGTTGTCGCCTCAGCGGGAGTGGCTCCCTGGTTTACCATGATAGAAAAATCCAAACGTCGGCCATTGTGAAGCTCCTTTTTATCGTGTTGTACCCCGCACCACCAGCAAATGTCACGGAGGTGAAAGAATGAATGAAATATATTTACAACTATACAGGGACAGTCAGAAGCTGCAGCCAAGATGGAGGAACAGAAGCAACAACAACACGAGTACCGTCGCTTTCATCCTCTTCGTCGTCTATGATGCTCTTTTGTTGCTGATGTCGTGTAACACAATGAATATGATGATCCTGCACACCTCAAATGTAGAGTGAATGGCGGAGCTAACGTGTACGCGCGCACTCAGTGCTCTATTGATAACCACCGCAATTGCCCAACATGCGTTCTTGTCACCACGTACGTTATTGTAGCCATTTTAGAGGCGAAGCTCCTGATAGTGTAACCTTGGCCTGCGTCAGGCGGAAACGGAAATACCAGAAAAACATATATACAGACAGACGGATGGACGGACAGATGGACGCACGGCTGGACGGACGGAAAAAAGCATGGGCAGAAGAACGGACGGAGGCACAGGCCGATGCATGGACGTATGAATGGACGGACGAATGGACGAACAGACAGATGGATGGAAAGATTGACGGACGCTTCAATCGACTCATCTTTATTCGCTCTGTGGGTGCCCTGTATTTTTATCAGCGCTGCTTTCACGCACTCCACGCTGTTTTGATGCCATAGACATCATAGAACGAGCTCTGAGCAGACTCGTCTGCCCGCGAATGATCAGGCCATCCTGCATAGCACCCCAAGAGAGAATTTAAGGCCCTTGTAGAACGCATGGGGCTGGAAAGAGCGGAGTTGCGGGCGTGATTCAACAAACGAGAAGCGCGAGCGCGCAAACAGCCGCGCAGAGAGAGGCAATGAAACAACAGCTGGAGCTGGAAGGCCGCAATTTACAGCCGCGCCTTCGAGTCCCAGAAACGAAAGGCCGCAACGGAGATGCTCGGTAGTGACGCTTGAGAATGGAAGAACGGGCGCTGCAACGGCGCCTGCAAGTAGCTGAGCCCGGAGTCAGGAAGCTTACGGTGAGTGACCCGGGGATGCGAAAGAGGGCGCCTGCATTGTTGAACCCGTACAACCTTACGCAGGTTTCCAAAGAGGTATGAGGAGACCTCGATGCATACCTGAAGATGTTCGAGAGAGGGTGGCGACTGGTCTAGGCTGGCTGCTAGAAAAGTAGCCAACCACTCTGAACTTGGGCCTAAGCAGAGTGCTCTAAAAATATTTGGTCAATTGTCAGCTAGCGCCATGCTTTCGTATGACAGTGTCAATTTGGCATTGCTGCAGCGTTTTTCTTGACGGCTGAACGCTGCCAGAAAAATGTCCCTAGGAGAGAGCTTCATTATGGCACAACAATATGACAGCATGTACCAAGACACCAAAGTATTTTCAACAAATAGATTGAAATGCCCCTGTGATTAGTGTGCGGGGCCGATTTAGTATTTCAGGAGCGTGGGAATTACCATAAGGGTGATAAGAGTGAAATGATAAAGCTCGCCTATGCGCGTGCTCGTGCGCGTACCTCGTGAAAAGCTCCCGAGCCACGGGGAGAGCTCGGCTAACCTCAGAGAGAAGAGCGCAAGAACAAGTTTGGGCTACGCCCCGACTGCATGCTCGTTATGGCCCTCCATGTCCGGGCTTCGTCTCGGCGTTGAAGTCCTCGGGTGCATTCTGAACTGGGCATCGCCCCACCTCACCCCCGGATCGGTCCGAAGCAACGGTATTCACGGCCAGCCACTGTTCTGCTCTCGGAGCGAACGTGCGCAGCTGGCTTCGATGGTTGTCGGGGCTTTCGACCCCGTGTCCTGGGCGCTCGCTTCCATCGAGCGTGACCTAGACGCCAGCAAGGTTTCGGGGTACGGTACATCGACGAAAGCTCGAGTCAGTAAGCTACAAGAGGTGTGTTCCCGCGTGGATGCTACCACGACGGACTCGACGCCACGTTGCCCGGTGCTACGGCAACCTCAACGACGGTGCGCATGAGTGTCATCTTGAAAACTTTGTGGCGCGGAAGTTAAGTGCGTTGAGTGTTAAGATGTAGACTTACGTCTCGAGTGGATAGGAACTTGCCAGTACACTTTCTTTAATGAGATTTATTCGTGTGTGTTCTTGTCCTCGTCCAATATAAAGAACGTGTCCGTGTTGTCAGGTTGTCTTGAGTGCGTCCGATGACCTGGACCCTTACTCACCACAGCCCCATGCAGAGAGAGACTTTGATTCTGTCCATGACATCATTATTTTTGGCTAGCTCTAGCCGTCAGCTGGCGCTGTTTTTACAGGAGACCGACTTCAAGGCTTTGCAGTTATGGAAACAAAGATGTTGATGATCTTGCTAAAAGCTCAGGGTAAGTGGGATTATAAAGGTTTGAAGACTAAAAGCAGTCATTTGAGTTCAAGAGCAGAGAAGCAACGTTATTTTTTAGGCAGTATGGGGCACAATGCTTCTGAATGTCGCAGTAAGCAGACGCATTATACTGCACATACTGCTTTAAGCGGAACATTAAGCGCTTCACGAATAGGAACAACATATAGAAGTCATCTACTTCTTGTTGGCTCTTGCCTAAGGACGAGGTTTCTCCGCATCAACCAACGGCCAACGGCGATGCCTCAAACGAACATGACATTGCTACTGACACGATGGATACGCAGCTGCTATGTAGAAGACGTCCCATGCTAGTGCTACTAAGTAAAGTTTATTGACAAATGGTGCTCGTATAATGAAAAACCGAAAGTTAGTACAAGGTGTGCAGAGCAGATGTTCGGCCTTAGACCCGGGCCTGAGTGCTCGAATAAAGCGTCTGTTCACCGGACTACGGCTTTTCCTTCGCGCTGCCACCGAGCACTGGAGTCATGGAGGGGCACCCATTCCAAACTTCAAACTTTTTTTTCTCCTTAGATAGTGTAGAAGCTAGACAAGCAGTAGAAAATAACTGGTGCAATCGACAGAATATGACCATCGCGTGCGCGACTCAAGCGTGAAATGGAGCCGCAAGTTCTTTGAATAATCGAGCTACTAAATTTATCGAAAGATATTCTGTTTTATATTGTATAATTTAGGTTTGAAACACTTTTATTGCGCGATATGAGAAAAGTGAGAAACGAGATTTTTCATTTCTCTTAGTGTTTGGGTAAGGCGTGTTACTGACGAATGATGACGTGAAAGTCTTATAGTGCAAAGCCAGTTATTTATCAGAAATGGCAGTTTAAGATTGTAGAACACTCTGCCGTGGAACTCGTTGGCGCAGGTTGCACTTGATTGAGTTAAAGAGTCCTTCGCGTCGATTTTTGGGAACGTAGTACCGGACTCCAGCAAAGTGTTGTTTGGCCACAGACGCATCAGAAACAGCGGTAGGAGCTTGCCCTTCTCAAAAGATAGATGAACAACAAAGCATCTCTTCACCATTATATGACTCTTCGTTCGCGCTGCCACCATGCGCTCGAGTCAACGAGGAGCACCCAATCCGAACTTCAAACACCTTCCCTCCTTAGCTACCGTAGAAGCTGGCTGAGTAGTCGGAAAATAACTTTGTGTGTAACGCAGTGGGTGTACATCAATCACAATTACCAGATAAAGCACTTCCTTGCACTATTGATACATTGTTGCTCACTCATCAGAGCACCATTGTAGTTTCTGAGGCTGAGATGCACATAAGGTCAACATACTCTTCCGAGACAAGCATTATCAAGTGTACTGGATACTTTGTCATAGTGTGGACACATGAATCTATTAGCCGTATGTGAGCTGACCTGTGATGCTGAGCTATTGTGTACTTTCACATGTTGTTCAGTCTCGCATTTTGTGTTCTTATTGTTTATCTTACTGCATATCTTGTCTACTAATAGAAAAGAAGTAGCTGGTGCCAACATAGTGGCACCAACCTCTTCTATTTCAACATTTTTATTTAAAAAAGTAGGAAATGAAATGGGATAGTAAATGTACGGAATCACTGCTATACGATAGTGGTTCGTAATTTCCATGAACAATAGGATGTGACCTGTACAATTCAAGATGGCGCCAGGAGAATGATCAACCTGTTTGTTAGCATAATAAAATATGAGCCTTGTGAACCTACAGACTGTGGCACGGTTATCGTAGGAAGGCATGAGCTGCACTAAAATAGTATATGAAACCATAGCACTTTCCTAAAGCAGTGAATGTATTCAAGTCATCCCCAACAAATTATTTGGCGTTGTGCCTAGTGTTATACTTCAGCTATGTTACCACTCATAAACGTTGCTTTGCGAAACCCTGCGCGTGCTACAGAAACTTGCATGCGCTAGAATTCGTGTATGAAGTGAACGGCTCTCCATGGTAGTATGTACCGGGCTTACTTGATTAACTTCCTGGAGCAGTATGCCACTCGCGAGTAGCGCCGTCACTGCGGTACGGGACCTAATGTCAAACGTGGAGATGGCGTACAAACATATTACGCCATCGTCAGTGCTTGCGAAGTCCGGAGCACAGACTTTCTTGTTCATCTGCATAAAAAATTTGCTATTCCATATAATAGCGCTTGTGTAACAGCCATCCTCAGACCTGCTTGACGCAATTCACTGCACTTGGACGTTGCAGGTACGATCAGTACGATCAAAATACGAATATTAAAAAAATGCGCCTTTTGCAGTGTTGAATTTTTCGGTGCTGCAAAAAAATCGTCGAAGAATGCCGTTCGAAAGATACCGGTCAAGTGCTGGAGAAGTTAGCTGAGAGGCATGAATTCTGGCTGTAAGTGTGCGTTTCATCACGCTAATCCTTTCACTTCACCGTTACAGCTTAGCGTGTTCTGCATTTGGCACTCTTCAATATCAGCCGTAATTACGCATATGGCAATGCACAAGAGACACTATGCAATCATTTTGAACTCGCTCAAGGACATGGTATGTTAAATAACTTCGAAGTAACTTACTAGCGCGAAAGAACAATAACGCATTCGAAAACTGGAGCTGCAACTTTATCCACGTGAGTTAGCAGCTGATCATTCATCGTCACTGTCACTGTCGGTGATTTCGCAGCCTTCTCGATTCAGTGAGAAATCTTCGTCGTAAGGATGGTTTCTTGCAACATCAGTGCTGAAATTAATCCGGAAGAATTCCAGTGCCGAACGACTTTAAAGACATCATGCCGCCATGTTCTAGAGGTGCGGAGGACAATTTTCTCTCCAACTACTAAACAAGCAAATCACTATCCGTGTGCTGCCTCCTACCAACAAATGTACAAACAATGACGGTATATCCCCGAAGTGAATGATGATGAGGGGCTGAAGCAGTGGGTGTTACCAAAATCACCCTTGACATTGATTACTAACGCATATTAATGAGTGAAGAAGTGGTGTACAATATTTATTGATTATAAACGGTATGCTGTTATGTGTTGCGATTTTCGTTTATCTTCATTATTATTGCTTTTCGGTATCGGATCCAGCTTCAAGTAGACGAACATAAGGCCAGTGTACCATCGCTCGTGGTTCTTTGTCGTTTCCAGTCATAATGAAGGCCTCGTATAGAATATCAAGACGCTATATACTGCATGAGCCAGTCGATGTCCCATGGTCTTCATTGTAATCAGCGTCGTCGTCATCGTCATGACCTATAGTGGGTACCATGCATGCGCTGAGCCGTAATGAAGAGAATGTGTGGTCCGGAACGCGCTTGTTCTTCACCGTATCATTGTCATTGTCATCGAGGGACGACAGCGGGCATAGCACGCCCTCAAGGAGCTTTGTTCCGAAAACATGGTTCACACATCCATATTAGGAGTCAGCATAACAAGAAAGTAGAGGTGGTCCTTACCGAAGCATTATGATTACTGTACGTTGACCCCACAGAGCTTGCACAATGTCTTTCGATATTTCAAAGCAAACACACTCACGTCAACGCTAGTGATACATCCTTCCGACGAGAAAGGTCCACGATTATTGAGTAAAGGCAATCTTGATGTCATGCATGCTTTTGGTAGCTGTAGTAAATAACGGCGAAAGCGGGATCAGAGAAAGTGGTGTGACAGCCAGGCGAGCCGACCCTAAATTGACGCCGAAGTCGAGCTAAGGCAACACAAATATTTTATGTGGCGCACCAAGTCAGAGTGTTGAACAACTATACGCACGTCGTGTTTACGCTGATGGCAGCGAATTCTCGTGGGACAGGCGTAAGTAGAAAACGCAGAGTTACAGCCCGGTAACGCAGAGCTATTATTAGCATAGGCGAACGCTACCAGTGAGGCCGACGGTTCGATATTGACGCCAATTGGCGTTGTGATAATACATTGAGAAGATTGCTCTTTTGTTAAAGCAGATGCAACAACGTGGCTGCTGCGCAGAAATGACGCGCTGGAGAAATAATCATCGACGCGACGGTTATCCTGCATTATCTCCCTTTTTTAAGATTACTTTGAGATGACAGTGTTACATATAAAAGGCGTGTTTTAAAGTTTCCAGAGTATGTGGTCGTGGCGCAGTGAGGAGCCTGCCAGGCATCTGTTGTTTCACACCGAAATGTCATGAGCTCAAATTCCACTGGTGGAACTTTTATTTTTCTTTGCTTGCTGCGTATTTGTAGACGTCATTTTCACTACGGCAATACGTGACTGAAGTTTTGGATGATTGCGCCATGAGATAACTTTGTGTTAAAACAAGCAGCGCCACCAGGCGCATCGTCAATCTCAGATTGCTCCGTTACATGAGAGCAAAGTGTGAGCCGGCGTAACATCTCCTGTACAATTTCATAGGATGCTTGCTCTAAAGAGCACTGACGTAATCTATTTCCAATTAAAAAGGGGGTGTTTCAGCTAAAAAAGTTCAAGTAACCTACGTAATGATATAGAACCTGGCGAAGCTGGTCTGTGTAACATCACAATCTTTTTGAGAGTGAACACGGGAGCGCGTGGCTTTCGGAACGCCCAGTCAAGGCCAATGTAAACTGGTAGCGTAACTTGCATATAAGCCTATGGATTGAGTGGTCGGTGGCTCGTTTCCACCGTCGCCATCTACGTGAAAAAAGGGCACCTAACAGAAAACAAAACAAAAAAGTAGGATATGACTGCCCGATGGCAACCGGCTGCAAATTCGCACCATTGCATTACCCAGACAACACTGCGTCTCCCTCTTTTCGTGACAGAGGGATGCCTGACGCGCTGACACGTAATACCGAAGTTTGTATATGTGAAGCCAGTGGAACGACCGCGAGCGCATCATGAGCGTAGCATGTATTCATGTTGTTACATGACATGCGTATCATGTTTGTCATGATTGCACCAGTATCATACCTTCGTCGTCCACTGACTTACCGTAGTACCAAATTTGGTATAGGTGACACTTGGGAAATGGCCGCGAGCGCATCATGAGCGTCGCATGTAGTGATGTTGTTACATGACACGCGTGTCATGATTTTCATGTTGCGGTCTGTCGCTTGTGTTCTCCATGCAATTATGTCATACCATACCAGTTTTGCAGCATGCCATGTGAAAGAAACTACCGAAAAAACTGCAGGAATATGAAATGTTAATCATGACATTCATGGCAAACATGTCATGATTTTTAATGTCATGAGTAATCTAATATGTTCTTCATACAGTTATGTTTTGCTATACGATTGAAAACATTTTTGTTGAAGCGCACTGAAGACAGGATAGAAGAGGCTGGCATGGACAGCGCCTATTCCCAGAACTGAAGGTTTATTAAACCAAAAAAGTATTTAAAGTGAATACATGGTCTATCGCTATACGAAGTTTGTTGCTATGCGAAGTTTGGTATCAATACCATTATCGAAACGGCCAGTAGCGCTAAAAGTCATAGGCGGATAGATAGATAGATAGATAGATAGATAGATAGATAGATAGATAGATAGATAGATAGATAGATAGAGAGATAGATAGATAGATAGATAGATAGATAGATAGATAGATAGATAGATAGATAGATAGATAGATAGATAGATAGATAGATAGATAGATAGATAGATAGATAGATAGATAGATAGATAGATAGATAGATAGATAGATAGATAGATAGATAGATAGATAGATAGATAGATAGATAGATAGATAGATAGATAGATAGATAGATAGATAGATAGATAGATAGATAGATAGATAGATAGATAGATAGATAGATAGATAGATAGATAGATAGATAGATAGATACGCTTAATGTCGCCGGTGTTCATTAAGAAAAGTTTCGCACTTTAAAAATTGGCCATGTATCTGCATGTTACACTGCAAATGTCGTCGAAAGATCATAGCCTTGCGTCTGGAGAGATTGATTTGATTGATATGTGGTGTTTAACGTCCCGAAACCACCACATGATTATGAGAGACGCCGTAGTGGAGGGCTCCCGGAAATTTCTACCACAAGGGGTCCTTTAATGTGCACCAAAATCTGAGCACACGGGCCTACAACATTTCCGCCTTCATCAGAAATGCAGCCGCCACTACGTCTGGAGAGAGTGAACAAAACATTTATTTAATGTTCTGCACAACAAAATCGGTGAGTGCTATTCTGGAGTCTCTGCATTAGAGTGCTTCGAGCGTGCAATGGAGGCGAACGAGTGCACCAAGTCACCATCACTCGTGAGACATGAGCCCTATCTGTCAGTTATCCTGGCAAACGTGCGTGCGCCGTGCGTGCCCGTCTCTGAGGTGTTAAGGTGCCGAACGCAAGGCGCCGGGTAGGTGCCACCACCGCGTCCTCTTAGCAAAGCGTTGGAAACACTTGCCATTTTCAGCAAGCGTTGCATGGCCAGCGCAGCATTTTAAAGGCTGCGATCCTTAATATTACCTATGTATGCCTTCTTTAGTAAAAAATACACATTAATAATATTGACGTGTTGTTATGGTGCCTCATATATGCGCAATAATTGCTTTTAATTGAAAATCACACAAGTATTAACGCTGAACCTTGAGCAATATTAGTGGGCGCTGCGGATGGGATGAGCCGTTTGGAGTTTCGTTTGATATCTTTGCCGTTTAGGGTACCGTTAAGAGTGGACAAACAGAAACAGTTCAGACAGATAGGCAGACCAAAATTATTTAGGCTAAGGTTCCAAGAAAGACTATCGTCTTTAGATGAGAGAAAGAGAGAAACGGGTGGCGCGGACTACGTGCTGCACCCACTTTGCTGGCCTAAGACCCAGGACCGGCGGCCGGTCATCGGCGACGGCGAAGAAGTGGAAAAGAGAGGGCCGTTAGATCACGTGTTCAAACGTGGCAGCGCCCATTCACCGCTGCAGAAAACCGCCCTTACTGAAAAAATCTGCCTTTGTACTTTATTCTTTATGGGTCTTTAAAGAGACGCTAAAGTCAAACAACAATTTACTTCAGGGTGAAAGGCCAATGTATGACAACATCTAAAACCATAATATTATCAGCAACAGTGCCGTACCTGCCGAGAAGTTAAAGTAAATGCACAAGAACACAAGCTCCGCAGTAAGACATTTTCACAATGATCCCGACGACATCAGACGGACCGCCTACAATCAATCACTAGTAACTGATCTAACTGCACTAAATAAAGAACGTTCAATTTATCAAAAGACGCAATAAAATGCTACTTGTTCGTTTCTGTTTCATTAATGGAAAACAGAATTGCCGTACCTTACTGTAGGGAATGGTGTGAGTGGTTGAAAAATTCAATTTTAGCGTTGTTACATGGGGAGGTGGTGTCATCAAGTGGGGTGCAGTTGAAACGAAAGCATGTGCAATCTCGAAGCAAGTGGCGGGAAATTGATCAATGGCCACTGTTGGTGCTGTGGCTCCCGCCACTTTCAGTCTGCTGCTACTAGAGCAGTGAATCCGGGCAACGTCTTTCATGGCCACAGTGACGTGAGACGGTTCGCTCACTCCGCTTCTTGCGGCGGGTAGTTTGAAGTGCGCTAACCTGATGCGGAGCACTAAAACGTGATTTTATTTCGAAATTGGCCCTTCCTTGGCACAACAGTAACACTACGAGGTTTCTGTACCGCCAATTTAACAATCATCGTCAACCTAATAGTTGACTTTAGCGTCCCTTTAAACCCTCTACTCACTGCGATTTCACTTGTTTACATACCTTGTGTGAATCTAAGATTCGGCCACACAATATTTTATTATTAATCCGCTCTTGCAACAAAACGTTCACGTAGCTTTTTTCTTTCTGCAAAGAATTTTTGTGAACAGGCATGGCTGATTCAGAAAAAAAACAGCATGGCTTTGTGGAAACGCCTGCTTGTATTGCAGAGGTTTGCGTTGAGCTCCAACTTCCATAGATATTTTCACTACTTGCTCTCATCTCGGAAATTTTGTTAACGGACAAGGCTGATGTGTTGCTCTCAATTAACGACAGTGATATCATAATATATGTAAAGTGAATTTTTTAACGCTAATGCGTTAATAGAGGGTTCATTAAGTACACATAGTTTCTGACGTTACCGTGTTACCGAAATACCTGGTTGCGCTTACCGTATTACTGAAATACATGTTTTAGGTCAGTATTAGCTCCTCACAAGTAAACGTTTATAAGCACCTAAGTAATCTGCCTTTGTATTTGCGCATACCACTATCTGGTTATGATGACTGCGTTCAGACTATATTTATTTTAAACGAGATTGAATCGCCGATGCGGAAACGAAATTGACGAAATGCGCTGTATAATGACGGCTTACCGAACGACTGTGTCGACATATTTGTGCATGGAGATGTTGTTTTTGCTTTGTGCCCTTGAAAGGTAACTAATTGAAAAGACAAGTCTTTGCTAATAACGTGACTGCTGGTCATTCGCAAGAAAAGCACGAATATTTTTCAATAGCAATTTGTGCTTGCCTGGTTCATCTCAGGCCCTTTAGAAGGCACCACCCATCTAGCATCCTAGGCTCCTTAGGTCTATGGTATTTGTGCCTTTCGTATTCTAGCTCACTCTAACTTGTGTAATCCGGCTGAAACAAGCTCACTCAAAGTGGCGCTTGCACTTCGGCTCATATTAATTCAGTGGCTGGAGTCTTCGAAAACCAGATTTTGAGATTAGCCAGAAACGAAGGTTTATTTGCAAGATGGGGCCTAGAGCGTGAAGCCTATTCAGTGAGTATATTGTGATCTACAAATGCAGAATCCTACTTGCATCTGGTAGCACAGTAACGTGTAGCAGTAAATGTGAAAATAAAGCCCACTGACACATCTGGCAATATACGGCGACACGCGTACATAACACAAAATTATTGCATGAGCAACACGCCGAAGTGTAAGTCACGTGAAATATGGGATTAACATATTCGTTGCGTTATGAACTAACATAATAGCGCGTGTGGCCTGCCACACCATGAATAATGTGTTATGTGGTGACATATGATGCTATAGGTTGTCTCGGAGCGTTAATATTGCTCTGCCGAACTGTATACTCCGCTTTAGCCCCGCAAAGTGCTTAACGTAACATTCATCCCCGCAGTGCGTGCGATAAACGCTACGTTCACTTGTTTTTTTTTTCTTTTGCAGCTACCCTTCTCGATATCTTTCTCAAAATTTGGGAACATATGTACGTGGTAGCCACTTTTGACTGCAGATATGTCATACTCTCATATGTCGATGAAAACTGGACGAAAGAAACTCATATCTAAAAAAAACGTTGCTACCAAAAATGGCTCCGAGTTACTTGTAGCAGAGACCAACTGGATCATTCGGGTAAAGTTGCACTATCCCACAACAAAACGAGTGGCTTACTATACAGGTAAATTCAAAACCGCCCATAGAAACATATGACGTTGCATTGTTAAATAAGGAACGCCCAGGGAAGCCATGTCATTTGTAATGAGTCAATCTGATTTTACCAGAATGTTCCAGTGGGTCCTGCTGCATGCAACCGAGAGTAAATTTTTGTAACTTGATATTTTTGTAAGGCATTTTTTCGTAGACTTCTCATTCAGTTACGACATGCCAGTGCTGTCTTTGACGAGCGATAGCACTTCGTCACCAATCACAGGTAATGTTGTTGCAAGCATGTTAAGCTCGTACTACAACAGACAAAGATATATCTTCAAAACTATCATACACAGGCTAAAAACACATCGGTTTCTTTTTGCGAGGTGCATGACGTACCTCTACTCAATTTTACTGTTCCACTGACTTTCAAACACACTCTTGTTTTTGCTCAAGCAGAGCAATACTTTAATCGTCCCCTGTCAAGTCCAGAAGTTCCCGCCCTGTAAACACAGCGGCATCCTGGCCCGCAATTGTCACGGTCAGATTCTCCATCGGCACATATCTGAAAAAGAGTACCCAATGCGCAGATTAATTACTGTTTATACAATGAGACGTTGTTTAAGCACTGAGTCGTAATAATATTAATCAGAACTTCAAAGCAATTACGTTGCGTTTAGGCAGAAGGTGTCAGAATATAGAAAATATATGGCAGAAGGTGTCAGAATATAAATTATGTATTTCGAGGTTTGCTTGTCCGAGGGAGTTCGCCTGCTTCTTGACTCCTCCTATTTGTGCATGGTAGCGTTTTCTTTGTACGGCATATAAAGGGTAGCCATGTCAACTTCCACTGTTTTTGCATTCATATGCAAAAATCTGCCTCACTTCCAAAGAAGTGCTGAAACGGTAAATGCGAAAGCAACAAATTGAAACGCTGTATGGCATAACGACAACCAATACTTCGTTTCACGTGTGGTGTGCATTAATTACCGAAATACTCACACAAGAAAGTATAAAGCCAACGAGAACACGAAGTTGAAATATAGCAAGTGAGAATGTATCAGTTGTGTGCTGTCGAGATATCGGTCGCGTTGCCGACCATTTTGCCAAATACGCTGTTCTTCGCGAAGCGACCCACACTTCTCTTAAAGACTTTTCCTATTATGTTTAATCTGCGGCCAAAGAGGTCGGCTGCACTTTCTTCTCGTTTGAGTCACCATCACACGCTGCCCACACATGCACGCTTTCACTGGCGCATAGCATGCTACTCACGGGCTAATGCTCTCGATTCGTACATTATAGGGAAGAAGCGAAAGGTAAGGCGCATCACGACGGTACGTTTAATTTTCCTCGCGATAGGCATACATGACAAGTAAGATGGCCCCTTGAGGGATTGAACCTGGGAACGTAGCGCGCTGTTCAAGACATGTTCTGAAGTGTCAGGCCACCACCTAAACAGATGACCTAATATACGCGACACAAGACTACAGAACAGCCATGTATTGTGCTATGCCGCCGTGATATTGACATATATGAAGGATTAGGTCGTGGATGCATTAGTGTCCAGTGCACACCCTATGCACCGTTGTTGTTGCCTCGAAACCAAATACGCACACTGGGACTTATCACTTAGTTGGGCTTTGGGAGGTGAGCAGCTTGCGCTTCGATGACTGAGAGTGCTTCTC
The DNA here is from genome assembly GCA_013436015.1 of Rhipicephalus annulatus. Lineage (NCBI taxonomy): Eukaryota > Metazoa > Arthropoda > Arachnida > Ixodida > Ixodidae > Rhipicephalus > Rhipicephalus annulatus. The sequence continues at coordinate 214,675 of WOVY01001654.1, read as the reverse complement.
ACGTGCATGAATACTGAACTGCTGCAGAAACAAGGAAAAATGGGCACCCTGCAGTGGTCTCTTTAGGCCAGCACAGAGGTGAAACAGGGCATACTTGTATTTCACAAGTACAGTCTTTAATATTTTCGAAAAATAGTTACTTATATAAAATTACCTATATTGCTTGGCGTGATCGTTCGTAGCTCCTATGGTTAATTTAAATTGTCTTCTTAGTCCGAAATTGATTTATGAGTGGGGTTTAACTTCCCAACACCACCATATGATTATGAGAGACGCCGTAGTGCAGAGCTTAGGAGATTTGCATCACCTGGGATTCTTTACTCTGCACCCAAATCTGCTCTAAGTTCAAGAATGTAGATAAATTATCTGTCCTTCTCGCTTTCAAAATTCAGCTGGTTTACCGAGCCGGAGAAGAGAAGCACCAAACCTGATGACTTTAAGTTTTGATCTTTCATATGCGCAGGCATATCTGTATTTGAATATGTCCTTGTTATTTACATTAGGATGAGGCACTTTAGGGTTTTGGCGTGTTCTGCGTGTGTTGTCGGGCACAGCCCATGCAAATTCTCTACACGTCTTGACGATGAAGATGATAACAATGGATGGATGGATAAAAAAAATGGCAGATCCTAAGTGGGAATTGATGATATGCGAAGCACAAATGAGAATGGTTAATATGTCACTTTAAAATCATCCCAACGTGATGAGGCGGACGTAAAATATGCCGTTCATGACTTCCATGGGATGATTATCATGTTTGCGGTTCATCGATGCTCATTGTCCATTGGCTACGCGTAATACCCAACTTGGTATATGTTAAGATAGCAAGACGGCCACGGGCACACAATATTTGTAGCATGTAGTCATGTCTTTCATGACAAGCATGTCATGATTATCATGTATGGACATGTCATTTACCTTGGTCGTCTATTCACGTCCCGTGATACTAAATGTAGTATATGTGAAGCTAGCAAAACGGCCGCAAGCGCATTGTGAGCGCGGCATGTAGTCATGTTCTTACATGACACGCATCTCATGATTATCATGTTTGCACCAAGCATACACTTTCGTAATGCGTTCACGTCCGGTTATATCAAATTTGGTATACGTGAACCATTGTACAATGGGCGCGAGTGATCATTAGAGTGTCGTGTGTTACATGACACGCATCTCACGATTTCCATGTTAGGGTCTGTCACTTATGTTCAGCTGCAGTCACCTCATACCATACCAGTTTTGCTATAATTCATGTCAAGGAAACCACCGCAAGAACAGCAAGACAATGAAATGTAAATCATGACATACATTTCGGGATTTTCAGGGTACAACTTGTCAATTATGCTCGTCATACAGTCATGGTAGGCCACAGACATTATGGTATAAGTATCATTATCGAAAGGGCTAAGAGCTAAAAGTAGTAGGTGGATGGATAGATAGATAGATGGTCAACAGGTGGTGAACTTTGTCTTCCTCTGACAGAAGGGCTGACAACCTTGCAGAGCTTCAAGATTGCCTCGACATTGGTCGTGCACGTCTCTCCTGCAATCTGAGCTCTCTGCAGTAACGTTTGTTCGGCCTGCTTTCTCTTAGCTACGGAGTCTCCAAAGCATGCTCTTATTTTGGAAACGAAGCGATCCCATGGCGTGAGGGCATCTTCGTGGTTCTCGTACCACACGAGTGGAGTGCTGTGTCCGTTAAGAAAAATACTACATTCGTCAGCTGTGTCGCGGCGTCCCACTGGTAGTATTTGCTCACCCGTTTGTAGTGTGTGAGCCAGGCGTCCACGTCCTCGCCAGATTTACCACCGAATGTGCGAAGCACTATCGGATCCTGACGCAACCAAGGACCAGCCGCACGCGAACCAGGCACTAGCGGTGCTGCTGGGACTGGTAGAAGGTCTGCAGCTGCGGGAATCCGGTTTCCTTCTTCGCCGTGAGACATCTCAGCTGCCAGTGGTAACGGGGGAAGACCATCAAGGCGGCGGCTTCGTCGTAGATCAGGCGCTTGAAGCGTCGTGTTGCTTGGTTGATTACCTAGCACCTCCACCACAAAACTGTTACGGTTCAATTAAAGGATATGTGGATTTATATACAGCGTGAGGATGAAGTTTGGCAGTCGCGGTAAAGATGGAGTCCTCAGGCTGCACCAGACGACGTCGTCTTCCTCTTCTACCTACCCGGCACATACTACAGGCCGGCTCATACCGTAGCAATATTGATGTTATGACTAGTCAAATATGTCCTTGATACAGTCTTGGTATGCCATACAAAGTTTCGTATTGATACCAATAATGAAACGGCCAGAAGAGCTAAATGTCGTAGGCGGCTAGATAGATAGATAGATAGATAGATAGATAGATAGATAGATAGATAGATAGATAGATAGATAGATAGATAGATAGATAGATAGATAGATAGATAGATAGATAGATAGATAGATAGATAGATAGATAGATAGATAGATAGATAGATAGATAGATAGATAGATAGATAGATAGATAGATAGATAGATAGATAGATAGATAGATAGATAGATAGATAGATAGATAGACAGATAGATAGATAGATAGATAGATAGATAGATAGATAGATAGATAGATAGATAGATAGATACGCTCATAGTCACCGGATTTTACCAAGAAATGCTTCGCATTTATTAACAGAAGAGCCTTCTTGGAGCGATTATTTGGCACACGTGCTGGTGTGCGTTTTCATCGCTACGTCTCTCCTGTATCCGCGCAAAATTCTTCCATTACTTAAGGTCATTCGGGATCGTTTTGGTGAGTTCCGACGCCCAAATTTTGTAAAGGAATCGCAAAGGCTTGAAAAGCTTCCAAAGTTTCCATGTTCGTGCTTTTTTTTTCATCTGTGCATCCGAAACACGGTTTTCCAGCAATGATCCTATGGCTTCGTTTCTTAAACTCCCAAATATTGAGATTGTTAAACAAAAGGAAATGTGCTATATTTGTTTTCTCCAGATCAGCTATACTTGAAGGGATGATTTAAACTTCTAGATTAATTGACGAGTGTGGAAATAAATAAGCCTTTCAAGACATAGAAATATAAAGTCCTGTTTTTGACAGTCTTTACAGATCACCCATCTTTAATGTATGTGGTTACCTTTCATGATTCTCGTGAGGTTTTTAGCTAGCTGTTATCTTAAATTGAAAGTGTGATGGTAGTGGGTGACATGAAAAATAATCTCCTCGATATTAATTATAGCGTGTACACATCTTACAATAATTTCTTTAGTGAGTAGGTTTCGAATGTTTTGTTTCATCACTAACTCCACCCCCTAATCAATAGTATAATTTTTTATTATAGATTGTCCTAACTAACCTTAACTTGCTGATTGCTGCAGGTGTCATTACCACGGAGCTTACAGATCACTTTCTGGTATTTCTCGTTTTGGATGCTCACTTCGCTAACATTAGCACCCAATACGTCACCACAACGTTCGGTATAGATAGATTAACTTCTGCAGTTAGCTTCGCCGACTGGTCTCCTCATAATTAATTTGTGAGCCTACAGAGGCTCCTAAGATTTTGTGATGGATTCACAAAGGCAGTCCCTAGCACCTGCACTTTCATGCGCTGCCAAAATCGACAAAATAACCCGCGAAACTTTGGATGACGGCTGGCTTCATTAAGACCAGAAAAAAAAAGAAAATTTTTGTAAGAACACTGAACGGTCGTCATTCAGTAATTCTATGCCTAATAGGTGCAAGAAGTATTCAAAGATTCTTTGTAGAATTTTCAGGGAAACGCGAGGGCGACACTACGAAAAAAAATTATTTCGGAAAGGCAAATATAGAAAGAATGACAAATGCTGCATGATTTTTCGAACCGTAAGTTGCCAACAGTTATTTGTGCAACTCCATTCATTTCAACACGACGGCATTACTTCCAGCCCACCTGTAGAGATTGCTAGCGCGTTTTCCAATCATTTTACAAAATATAAGAGCAGTCGGCCGTCAGCTTTCAACCTGGAATAAATCAACCGTGACATTCATTTTATTTTTTTGTTGTTGGGCCAAGTCAGATGCTATTTACTATTCACCACGCTTTCAACCTGTGGTGTGCCCTGAATTGATTGGTACTTTAATACGCCCTTTATTGCTGGTTGGTGACATAATCAGCAAACCTCTTAGCTAAACTATTCTTCTGAACTGCCGAATTTCTGCATATATTAAAACGTTCTAAAGTTATCCCAGTTTCCAAGGAAGGTAACAAAGACCTGCTAATGTAGTATTATCTGATTTTCATCCTTCTTGGCTAAGTAAAATAATTGAAAAGCTACGTTTGTTCAGAATAACAAAGTGCTGGGATCAGTTTCACATAATAATTTGTTGCCTGTTTGCTTTTCGGGCAGAAAGTTCTATGAATTTAGCTTTACTTTGTCTTAAAGATGTCATAAGAAGCACTCTTGATGGGAGTGAATTCTTCGCATGTTTCTGTCTTCCTAGACCTTACTCATGCATTTTCACTATTTATTAGGCAATTTTGTATCGTAAACTAAAAGCATATGAAATCACTGGCCTGCTTCAATACTTTGAAGCATTATTTATTATTTAGGTCACCGAGACTCTGTGGTGTAAGCACGTGAATAATTCTCTCTTCCTAAAATAACTAACCATAGGGTAAACCAGAGTTCAATCTTGGGACCATCAATTTTTCTCTTTATGTTTATAATTTTACGTCTAAGGGCCTGTTATTCCCACATTTACACAAAAGTGTGTTGCTGCATGTTTCACTTCTTGAAGCCGTGGTCGACCTTTCTTTTTTTCAGCTTTTCTTTGACGAATTTGACAACATTTTTACATGTTCTCGTGAAAGCTCTGGTATAGTACAGTATGGTACACTACTTCTTTTACAGTGACACTGATATTAGGGTCACAACAGAACGATTGGATGCGTAGTCGCGTGGTTGTCCGCCGTGGCCACCCTACTAATGTCCGTAATACTTATTGCGCAGAATTTTTAAAAAACAATCAGGGCCAAGCATGTTTTGCCAGCAAGGTAGTCCCGTATTTTTCCATTGAGCAGCATTGGTGTTTAAAACTCTGCAAAAAGCCCCCTTGCGGCATCATGCCAGGCAAGGCATTGCGTTTACAGGAGAAATGTAGCACGATGTAAGAGTAGCATAACAAACAGATGTCACAAATGTGAATTGGTGACTTGAAGCTTCACACATATTTCCGAAGGGTCAGGCATAATTCTTCATCGTTATGACTCCAAGCAGCAGCAATGGGCACGTAGTTTTGCTCAGATTCAGAGGTGTTGAATCGCTTCTTCACAGATTCATGAATTGTGCCATATTGTGCACTTCCCCAATTTTGATTATTTATGGCATAGTGGGAACCTTCCAACCATATTTGTAGAACTTTTACCAAGGAGTTAGCAGCGACCTCTTGAAAGGCTGCTTTTCCATTTTTCACTTTCAAGGTGATACATGCCGGCCCAGCGTTCAGTTTTTGTCAGGGCACCTGCTTATCAAAAATCCTGCATTCTGCGGTGGTAAGTTTGAAGCACTAATCAGTATATTAGCACAAAAAATTGTGAGTCCAGGATTCACCAAGACTACAATGACGTATTCGCGTTCCGGAAATGCCAACAGAAAGCTACACTTGGTCTCAAGAGAAAGAAAAAAAAACTCCACAGTGGTACTGGAACCCATGACCTCTCGATGGGCGTGAACAGTTGTCCAGCACGTTATCAGTTGCGCCCTGGTTGCAGATTTTGTAGGCTTTAAGAATAAGCACCTTCTATCTAACTCTGTCTTCTGTCATCGTTCTTGGTAGAGTGAAGTAATGCCTAATGACCATGACACCCACAATTAAATTCTTCAACGCGTCGTTTTTACGTGTTCGTCCGATTCGGTGCGTTTTCATTAGAAGTGCAATTTTGTCAATGCCGTGACACACCACCAGTTTGCAACATTACTCAGAGCATTGGCGAGGCTCGTGGTATCCATAGATACCATATATAGTCACAGCATATCCACTGAGCAAATGACGATGAGTTCCGCGAAGCTTCGCGGGCTCTCAGTTTGAGATCCACTTATCCTTGTGCTCATTTCACCATCGCCTCTCGGACACGCGTCTCCAACGCATTCGTCCATCCATCCGTCTGTCTTTCTAGAACAACGGGCAGGCAGACGGAGTGGTTATGATAACGCAGGAAGACCTAAACCACAACCTATAAGGTGCTTCGCTCCAGAACAGCTCTGTAACACGCCTGATATATCTGCATAAAACTCAACGTGCCCCAGTTACGCTCGTCCCGCAAATTATCACAATCGACCAACAGGCAAAAAACAACGCATGCTGCGTCTCCATCTAACCGATCAGTTAGATGGAGATGCAGCGTGCGTCATCATTGCCAGGTTACACTTTTCTGTGAAAAAAGTACACTCCGCAAACAAGGCTAAGATAGCTCGTCTTATGACAGGTGCTGTTGCTTTCAGTGCCCGCGACGAAAAACCAGAGTTTGTCACTGACCATATGTTAGACCGCTGAATATAAGCGCCTGTTTCCCCAAGCACTCTCGCTAAAGAAATAAAAAGTGGAAATTTTTGTGGGTTGACATTTGCCGCATCAAAGTCAAAAAGAAACCTCACAGTCGTGTTTTTCGCATTTCAAAGCTCAGCGATCTTTCCGTCGTTTTGTAACCTCAAAATAATGCGCGTTTCAATTATGGCTTTCTATAAGCTTGAACAAGCCAAGGAACTGTTCCACCGCCTCGCCAACACTCACCTTTCGCAAGTTCATTTCAGCACGCGGCCCCGCCGCGGTGGTCTAGTGGCTAAGGTACTCGGCTGCTAACCCGCAGGTCGCGGTATCAAATCCCGGCTGCGGCGGCTGCATTTCCGATGGAGGCGGAAATGTTGTAGGCCCATGTACTCAAGTTTGGATGCACGTTAGAGATCCCCAGGTGGTCGAAATTTGCGGAGCCCTCCACTACGGCTTCTCTTATAATCATATGGTGGTTTTGGGACGTTAAACCCCACATATCAATCAATCAATCATTTCAGCACGCGTAGCTTACGGAATCATTTTGATAATGTTATCAACTTCATGTTGTTCTTTGATTATAGTTTTTCTGTCATCTGCCTTTCTAAAACTTGGCTGTCATCATCGGATGACGTACTGTTTATTCCGCCCGGTTACCATGCCGAGTTCACTCACCACGCTAATAGCCGACAGGGTAGTTCTACCATTCTTGTACACAATGCATTGGCGTACACTCGTCGCTATAACTTAGCCCTTCCCACTGAAAACTGTGAATCTGTGTGGCTAGCATTTGATGGCGCTTGTTTTCATAGTAAAAAAGTAGTTTTGGGATGCATTTATTGCTCGCCATCCTCACCCTGTCTTGAGTTCTGTTCTGCCCTTGATTATATGCCTAGTATATGCCAAGTCGAGTTAACGACGAACACGAGAGCTTAATCATTGTGAGAGACATCAATAAAAGCACTTTAGATATCTCTGATACCTCGTTCTTCGAATATGTAAAATGTTTTGAAGGTAGTGAACTTGAGTGTTCAATTTCCGATGTCACACGCAGTAGTACTGGTGCTTCCAGCACTCTCAGTTACCACATTTTAACGAATCTCACTAGAGATCATTCTGCCAGTGTTGTTGACTATCTGTTTACTGACCACTATCCTGTCTTTCTATTATTAGATAGTCGCGTGAAACACAGGCGTAAAACTGTAACTAAATAGGTATTTTTGATCAATAAACTTGGCATCATCATCTCTAAGACTAATTGGACAGATGTCTTAAACGCTAGATCTGCTTTTCCTGCCTTCCATAAGCTTAGTGATGAAATCACTGATGCAATGAAAAAATGTTTTACGAAATCATGAATTGTAAAAAAAATATTTGGTTCCCACACAACCTTGGACGACCAATGGCCTTCTGCGTCTCATTTAAAAAAATACAAATTACGTAAAAAGGTTAAAATGCTGCCATTTAACCTATCACTTTTGGAGCGGTTTAAAAAATTACTCCAATACACTTAGTATGCTGCTAAGAGATACTACGCGCAGCTACTACCAAAGTCATATTCTGACCAATGGAAATTACTGCTGCTAAATTGGCAATCAATTCAAGAATTTCCGAACCAGCATAGTTCCGAGCCGGCGATATAAAATTTTTTATGGCACACGTGTGCTAACGAAAATCCTTGACATTGCAAATTCTTTTAACCTACATTTTTCGAAGGTCAATGCACCAACGTCTTTTGGTCCTTCCTCCTTCGGTGCTCGAATTTTTTTTCACTTAAGCCCTGAGTCCCGGCATGAAATGTCCGAACTAGTAAACCCACTAGAGTGCACAGGCGCCAGTCTTGATAACAATATTCCCTTTAGAATAAAACTGATCGCCTCAGGCATTTCCATTCCTCTGCCTCGTGTGTTTACCTTGATGTTTAGGAATGGTGATTTTTCTGCTGAACTAAAAAATGGCAAAGTATTTCTAGTGTTCAAGAACGCTGACTGCACACTAATCAATAACTACTACTCGATAACTATTCTTCCTGTTATAGTCAAGTTATCGAGAAACCAATGCTTGCTCGGCTGACAAATTATCTGAGCAAGCTTAATCTTCTGACACCTTAGTAATCTCATTTCAGGCCTAACTTTTTTTCAGACCTCGCCCTAATAGAATTCACAGATTACATGAAACATTCTATCGACATAGACTTCGCTGGGCCCGTATTTGAGAATTTTTGAAATCATTTGACACTATTAAACATGATATTCTTTTTTAAAAATGAAACTCCTATAATATTTGTGTTGCAGCACTAACGTTGTTACGTAATTACCTGTTAAACAGGTCTCAGATTGTTTTATTTGATGATTCCTATTTTAAATGTAATACAATAAATCAAGGTGTTCTGAGAGGTTCGATACTAAGGCTGCAACTTTTTATATTTCATATAAACGGCTTACCCAAATGTCTTAATTCATCTAGATGTATTCTCTACGCCGATGACACCGCTGTCTTTTTCTCTGATAGCGAGATAACTTGCTTAGAGAATAAATAAAGATGCTGTAATATTTTGCAGTGGTTCCGCAACAATCAGCTCGTAAATAAGTTACTTAAAACAATAGTTAGACTTCCTAATCTCCACGTAAACAGTACAATTTCTGCCACACCTAAATATAGCACATGCCATTTATACCTCTGACGCAACTTCGTTTTTTGCGTTACCACTGATTTTCAATTTGAATTTGTTAAGCACATTGCCGCTATCTCATCCTGAATTTCGTTTGGTATTCGCGTTCTGAATAAAACTCGCACATTATTTCCACTGCATATTCTTCGTTTATTATTACTCGCCGTGATTCATAGTCACCTAACTTACTTTTCTTTTTTTTCCGGGGAAACACTAATAGAGTCCAACTGTATAATATTGCTCATTTTACAAAATTATGCTATACGAATTATCACCTTCAGTCACTGGAGAGACTCCGCTACGCCTATCTCCAGTAATCTTGGCATTCTTTCTATCCAACTTTCCGCTTCACTGAAATTAGGTGTGCTCATATTTCGCACTCGCCAGTATGATATTGAATTCAAGTATCCCATCTTGCTATTTAATGAACGCCAACTTCACCAGGTTCTTAAAACATAGCTTACTGCTGCAAATAATTCATTAAAACTATAGAAAGTACACGGTACTTTTTTCTAGTATTTACCTTTGGAATTGGCCATTTCAGTTCATTAAAAGCTGCTTCATTATAACATCATTTAAAGTTCATTTAAAGAAACAGTTAATTCAACATCTTTCCTATCACTTCATGGTTCCACCTTCACATTTATTTTAGTGGCGCAGCTCTTTAGTGCGTGGGTCTGTCCATCCACCGATGGTGTATTTAGCCACTGGTAGCACATAACCGAAAGAACGGTCCTTAGAATGTGTTCTGGATAGCGGCACTTGTGTAAGATTAATACACGATGAAAAGATGTGAGATGGCTGTAGTTAAAGTGTTCACTTGATAGACGGACAGACTGACAGACGCACACAGAGAGAGGGGTGGACGAACGGACGCATGGACGGACTGATGCAAGAACGAATGGGTGGAAAAAAAGCACGGCCGGACTGATGAACGCTCCGAATATATATATATATATATATATATATATATATATATATATATATATATTCTCATTTGTGCGTTCTCGAAAAATTGCTTTTCGCTGTCCACTTCCTTTGCATTCAATCAATACAACATCACTAGGAAGTCCCCTGTTTACTTCATCATCATCATCAGCCTGTCTACGTCCACTGCAGGACAAAGGCCTCTCCCATGTTCCGCCAGTTAACCCGGTCCTGTGCTTGCTGTTGCCAATTTATACCCGCAAACTTCTTAATCTCATCTGCCCACCTAACCTTCTGTCTCCCCCTACCCCGCTTTCCTTCTCTGGGAATCCAGTTGGTGACCCTTAATGACCAGCGGTTATCCTGTCTACGTGCTACATGCCCGGCCCATGTCCATTTCCTCTTCTTTATTGCAGCTATGATATCCTTAACTCCCGTTTGTCCCCTAATCCACTCTGCTCTCTTCTTGTCTCTTAAGGTTACACCTACCATTTTTCTTTCCATTGCTCGCTGCGTCGTCCTCAATTTAAGTTGAACCCTCTTTGTGAGTCTCCAGGTTTCTGCTCCGTAGCTAAGTACCGGCAAGATACAGCTGTTATATACCTTCCTCTTGAGGGACAGTGGCAATCTACTTGTCATAATTTGAGAGTGCCTGCCGAATGTGCTCCACCCCATTCTTATTCTTCTAGTTACTTCAATCTCGTGGTTAGGCTCTGCAGTTATTACCTGCCCTAAATAGACATAGTCTTTTACAACTTCAAGTGCACTATTACCTATCGCAAAGCGCTGCTCCTTTCCGAGGTTGTTGTACATTACTTTTGTTTTCTGCAGATTAATTTTAAGACCCACCTTTCTGCTCTCCTTGTCTAACTCCGTAATCATGAGTTGCAATTCGTCCCCTGAGTTACTCAGCAATGCAATGTCATCGGCGAAGCGCAGGTTACTGAGGTACTCTCCATTAACTCTTATCCCTAACTGTTCCCATTTTAGGCTTCTGAAAACGTCCTGTAAGCACGCAGTGAATAGCATTGGGGAGATTGTGTCCCCCTGCCTTACACCCTTCATTATTGGTATTCAGTTGCTTTTTTATGAAGCACTATGGTAGCAGTTGATCCCCTGTAGATTTCTTCCAGAATGTTTATATATATTTCATCTACGCCCTGATACCGCAGTGTCTGCATGACGGCTGATATTTCTACTGAATCAAACGCCTTCTCGTAATCTATGAAGGCTATGTATAGTGGTTGGTTATACTCTGAGCATTTCTCTATTACCTGATTGATAGTATGAATGTGGTCAACTGTTGAGTAGCCTGTTCTAAATCCTGCTTGTTCCTTTGGTTGATTCAATTCTAATGTTTTCTTTACTCTACTAGCAATTACCTTTGTAAATAGCTTGTATACTACAGAGAGCAAGCTGATCGGCCTGTAATTCTTCAAGTCCTTGTCATCTCCTTTCATATGTATTAAGATGATGTTAGCGTTCTTCCATGACTCTGGTACTTTTCCCGTCAGGAGACACCTCGTAAATAGAGTGGCTAGTTTTTCTAACACAATCTGTCCTCCATCTTTCAGCAGATCTGATGTTACTTGATCCTCACCAGCAGCTTTGCCTCTGTGCATGCTCTCCAAAGCTTTTCTGACTTCTTCTATCATTACCGGTGGGGTGTCGTCTGAGTTACTGCTAGTTCTTATAGTATTTCTGACTTCTTCTATCATTACCGGTGGGGTGTCGTCTGGGTTACTGCTAGTTCTTATAGTATTAAGGTCGTGGTTGTCTCGGCTACTGTACAGATCTCTGTAAAACTCCTCCGCTATTTTAACTATCCTATCCATATTGGTAGTTAATTTGCCTTCTTTGTCCCTTAGTGCATACATCCGCCTTTTGCCTATCCCAAGTTTCCTCTTCACTGCTTTGACGCTTCCTCCGTTTTTCAGAGCGTGCTCCATTCTCTCCATGTTATACCTTCTTACATCGCATACTTTACGTCTATTAATCAGCTTCGAAAGCTCTGCCAGTTCTATTTTGTCTGTTGTACTTGACACTTTCATGATTTGACGCTTCTTAATTAGGTTCTTCGTTTCCTGGGAAAGCTTGCCGGTGTCCTGTCTAGCTACCCTGCCTCCAACTTCCACTGCACACTCCGTGATGATACTCGTCAGATTATCATTCATTGTATCTACGCTAAGGTTGGTTTCCTCGCTAAGAGCAGAGTGCCTGTTCTGCAGTGACACTCTGAATTCCTGTACTTTCCCTCTCAGTGCCAGCTCATTGATTGGCTTCTTGCGTATCAGTTTCTGTCGTTCCTTCTTCAAGTCTAGGCGGATTCGAGCCCGTACCATTCTATGGTCGCTGCATCTTACCTTGCCAACCACTTCCACATCCTGCGCGACTCCTGGGTGTGCAGTCATTATGAAGTCTATTTCGTTCTTATTTACGCCATTAGGGCTCCTCCATGTCCACATGCGGTTTTCTCGTTTTCGGTAGAAGGTATTCAAAATACGCAGATTATTGCGTTTTGCGAATTCTACTAGTAGCTCTCCTCTGGCGTTTCTAGTGCCGATGCCATAATCTCCTACTGCCTGGTCTCCAGCCTGCTTCTTCCCTACCTTTGCATTAAAGTCGCCCATTACTATAGTATACTGTGTTTTCACCTTACTCATTGCCGATTCCACGTCTTCATAGAAGCTTTCAACTGAAGCGTCATCATGGCTGGATGTAGGCGCGTAAGCCTGTACTACCTTCATTTTGTATCTTTTATTCAGTTTGATTACAATGCCTACCACCCTTTCATTAATGCTATAGTAATCCTCTATGTTGCCAGCTATGTTTCTGTGAATTAGGAACCCTACTCCCAGTTCTCTTCTGTCTGCCAAGCCCCGATAGCAAATGACGTGCCCATTCTGTAGCACCGTATAGGCCTCATCTGTCCTCCTAACCTCACTCAGCCCTATTATATCCCATTTAATGCCTTCTAGCTCCTCGAATAATACAGCTAGACTTCCCTCACTAGATAACGTTCTAACGTTAAACGTTGCTAAGTTCAAGTTCCAATGGTGGCCTGTCCGTATCCAGAGATTCCTAGCACCCTCTGCTGCTTTGCAGATCTGACCGCCGCCGTGGTCAGTTGCTCCGCAGCTGGTGGGGACTGAGGGCCGTGAGTTAATTGACGAATGCCTACGGGAGGGGGTGGCCAGATACTGCACCAGGGTGGCCAATCCTTCTCTGGTGAGATCATCGGTGCGTACCCTGTTTACTTCTGGGCCCCCAATTCGAATGCGTATTAACCTTGTCACTTGTATTTTCTGTATGTTACAAAACACTTCAAACACAAAAGTGGCATTAACTAGCTCTAACACGACACAAATAGACTACCTTAGCTCAAGTTTGGCATATAATTAGTCAAGCTTTTTTGGCTGTCACGCCTATTTCTTTCGTTCTGCTCCCACAGTTAACCACATGCATCCTCATCTACTATTGTAAACGATACCACAAGGGCATGTTTTATTGATTTATATGTGAGGTTTAACGTCCCAAATCCACCATATGATTATGAGAGACGCCGTAGTGGCGGACTCAGGAAATGTCGAGCACCTGGGGTTCTTTAACATGCACCAAAATCTGAGCACACCGGTCAACAGCATTTTCACCTTGATCTAAAATGCACCCACCGCAGCCGGAATTTGATTCCATGACCTGCGCATCGAAAGCCGAGCACCTTAAGCTCCAGACCACCGTGGCAGGGTCCCGAGCGCATGTTTAATTAATAATCACTTATTAATTGGTGCCGATAGTTGTCGTCATGGAGATGATTTACTAAACATCAAAATGGATGCATTTCAATATATTGGTGCTTTGTTGGCTAAGCAACAACAAACATTGTATAAATCGCAGGTATAAATTCACTGTGAAAAGGTAACTATGTTTATAAGGCGGCATTTTATTGCCGTGTTATACAGATTCCTGTGACGGAGGGGACAATCATGTTTTAAGGGCTGTTATGACCACGATCATAATTGAAAATCTTTGGGTGTTCATGAATTGGACGACAATATTTGGACGCATTCCAAGCAAGGATGAGCCGTCAGGACGGGCTGATTTCTTTTCAGCAAAACGTGAACAAGGAGTTCCGGGACTGGTTCGGCGCTAAGAAAGCGCACGAGCAAGGAAAGGCCATTGTGACTACACTTCAGGTCCAGGCAAATAAGGGGCAACTAGGCCATTTTGTAGGTCACGGTGGATTTGGAGAGACCTGTACCAGCGTGGTATTTGCAGTTTGAGCTGAAAGCTAAAACCGAAACTAGTTGTCACTGCACCTTGCCAGGAGAAGCAAAGCTTGTTCGAGGAGAAGCGAAGTCCCGGAAATTTGCAGTTAAAATGTAACTTCTAGCAAAATACGAGGGATTGAATTTGTGGTTAAAAAACAAAAAGACACTACCTTCTGCAGCCCTTACGGGAGCACGCCTCACACGTCGACGACGAGAGATTAGTCAACCACTACTTTTTTTTCCTCAGTCCATGGCATCGGCTAAATGGAGTGGCAGGTTTGCTGCTTCTGTCTGCTCGGTCATCATGCAGAATCTGGTCTTTGGAATGAGTTCTTTTTGGCTTATGATGTACCGCTTTTGTGGCGGTGTTCCATTGCCTAAGAATGCTTTTGCGGCTTGGCAAGTGACTGCACCAGCTGTGCAGTCCACCCGGTAGTTTTTTCCTGAATCCGCTGCTCTATGACCGCAAAAATAAAGTGTAATTAGCGTGGCATCGAAGTTGTTTCCGCCACTTCTTCGAAAGGTGTTTATAACCTGTAAGTGATATAGAGTTTGCGAGTATGTCAAGAAGTACGTTGTACAGCCCTATCGACCTGCTTCTCTTATTTCTGGGGCTATGATTGCCGCACTTCGGTGGTGCGATGTGATGTGCATGGTTATGCATATAGAGTGCAACGTTCAGCACGCAAAAGGCTCACACAACATGGTATCAAACGTTCCTCAGTCGCCAGCACTTCCCAACAATCACTTTCCTTTGTGCTTTGCGTGGTCTTGGCTAGTTCACACAACAATGTACCAAACGTTCCTCGGATGCCAGCAATTCCCAACAATCACTTTTCTTTGTGTTTTGCGGGGTCTTAGCTAGTTGAGAAACACACAAGGAGCATTTCTTACACTTACAGAAGATTAGTCTTCTTGTCTTTATGTTAGTCACGCGTTTTTCGGCTACCAGTGGTCACCGCTGCCAAATACCCAACAACTTTTATGCCCGCACCCAGCCCTTCGTATAATTGTCTCGTTACAGTCAGTCAGCGCTAAGCAGTTTGGCGATACAAAAGTAAAGCCATTGTTTCTTAGAGAGAATGTAGTGTATATATTAAATAGAGGAACATGGAAATTTTTGCATCTCATCATTGAAATACTTTACGATATATGCAAAACATGGCGATACTGTACCAGGCAAGGGTATCTCGTTATTGTTCGTCGGAGATGATTAAGCGTGTATTCAAAAGGGATTTTTTTTACTACGCAAAACTAAAGCGTAGCGAAGTGCAGGCGGGCTGCCGGTCGGTGATACGGGGATAGCGCGAACGAATTGCCTAGAAATACAGAATGATACTGCCATGTGGGCGTTAAGTGCTGATAAGGACCATGTCTGGTGTGCGATAGAATACAATGAGGGAAATGGTGCGCGTGCAAGATCACTCCTTCGGGCTGTGTTTGCGAGGTGTAGGAGAATGACAAAAATTTTGGAGAAATGAAGATGGACGTTCTACGCAGTCGGGCTACCGGGCCCTACTGTCGATTTCTGGGACGTGGTTCACGCGTTGTTGCTACGGGCTCAATGTGGGCGCTGAGGTACTCTGGTTCACCTATGCAAGTCTTCAAGGTCTCCATCAACCTTGCAAGCGAGCGCAAATCTCTTCGAAACCATCCCTCGTTGCTCGTCACCTCACATCACTCTGCGCGGCAAGCTCACCGAGAATGAGCTTCTGCCCGCTTCCTTTTTTTAGGGACGAAGATCTTTACGCCGTGGGTTAGTCCCTCCTATACTCCGTTTCATGCATCAGATGTAACACTGTGGAAGCTATGCAAGAAATTAGGCCAGCAAAACGTATAACTCCGTGCGTTTCGTGGTAGCTCGCATTAAATCTGATTAGTGCTAATGCACCCTGGGGTATCTTTGCGCACCCCTTTGACGTAATTGGCGAAAAGAACAAAGCAGGGTGAGCACAAGTGAACGCGGGTACCGAACGTCTAGTGGCTAAGGTACTCGGCTGCTGACCCACAGGTCGCGGGATCAAATCCCGGCTCTGGCAGCTGCATTTGCGATGGAGGCAGAAATGTTGTAGGCCTGTGTACTCAGATTTGGGTGCACGTTAAAGAAGCCTAGGTGGTCGAAATTTACGGAGCCCTCCACTACGGCCTCTCTCATAATCATATGGTGGTTTTGGGACGTAAAGCCCACAAATAAAATCAATCATCGGGTACCAAACGGACCTGTGGTGTCCAATTCTGCAACGACACTGAAAGTCCAGGTGGCCACCATCATGGCCTAGCCAGAGTAGAGAGCATGTAAGTGACATCACGTAAAAACTAAGCTATACAACCACATAATAACAGACGTTCAACAGCGTTTTATTTGTATGGCACATAATATATTAGGGGCGAAGCTCCTTAAGGCGGCTCCCGTTCATTTCTCGTAGTCGTAGTCGGAGTCGTAGTCGTAGCGTGTAAGCAGTGTTATATTTTGACATGCAAGATGGTGCCGGTGGGAGATTTATCATTTGCTTTGTTGAACAATAAAAAGCTCGCGGCGTGCATGTAAACTAAAAGCCGAATGCTCCTGTCTCTCATTCCCCATTAGCAGCCATTGGCAAGTACATTGAGCACTATCTGACAAGAAGGGGTTGCTACGTTATACTCGCTGGGCGTAACCTCCTTGGTCTTTAGAAAGGTTTAGCGAGCGCTCAGCCACAGTGCCTTGACTACAATGAACTAGTATATACGGTGAACTCGAGGTGGTTAAAGGTGAGAAGTAGATACGAAGTGTAAGCCGTAAGAAAGTAAAAGCCGAATTCTCCTGTCTCTCATTTCCCTTAGCAGCCATTGCAATGTACATTGAGCCCTGTCTGACAGGAAAAGGTTGCTACGTTATACTCGCTAGGCTTAACCTCCTTGGTTTTAGAAAGGTTTAGCCAGCGTTGGGCCACAGTGCCATGAATACAGTGAATTAGTATATACCATAATCTCGAGGTGGTTCAAGGTGGGAAGTAGACCCGAAGCGCAAGCCGTAAGAAAGTGTGCGTGTGCCAACTCTCGTTTAGTCCTTGGAATGTCCGCTGGATGGCGGTGCTTCTATATGGGGAATATATCATGAAAAGATGCGAGATGGTGGTACTTGGAGTGTTGAATAGATGGACGCACGTACACGCAGACAGATGCATGGATGGACGCATGAACGGACGCAGGGGAGGATGCATGGACGAACGCAGGGACGGGCGCACGAACAGATGCACGCACAGATGGACGGATAGACGCATGGACGGTCACACAGACGGACGTGTGGACTGATGGAAGCAAGAACGAATGGGTGGACGAATACTTCGCCCCACTCTCCGTCTTCACACCACGGATATGCTGCCATTTTTTCAATTACTTCTCGCCATAGTAATAAAAAAATTTAATTTTTAGGGGTAAGGACATCGAACTACTTTTTGTTGCGAACGCATCGACTGCAAGAAGTCTTGCTAGCTTCCGCAACGTTACACATGATGTGACCGCCTAGTTCGATGACTCCTTCTTAAGGGACGGACGGATGGGCTGACAGACAGACGGACAGTTGGACAGATGGACGGATGGATGGTCAGACGGATGAACTATTCACGGTATACCGATAAAAGCCTCCAGTGCTTCGCCCTTCTGATCATCATTCACCCCCTGCATATGCTGAAAGTTTTTCAAATTCAAAGCATTTCTTAGCAACCTTCAGTGACTTCCAATCTATCTATCTATCTATCTATCTAAACTAATATTTCTGATTTGCGATGCCGGCGTTTTTAAGGGAAATTCTTGAAGGTTGACATCGCTACTACCAAATGTCTAATAGCTTACCTTTTGAGGGTCGCAAGCCACCTGATTCTGTCCAAAAACGGTCGCATTAGAAATATCAAATCTGAAAGAAAATAATGGAAGAACATTTCAAAAAAATGCACAAATGTGTGAACCAATGCTTTCACAAGTGAAGAAGGAGAGAGGGAAGCGAAATCTGAACGATCAATCTCACATGCCTCCGGTTTAGTGGCTTATTCTGAAGAAAAAAAGATTTTGGAACTAGAAAAAAATTGGCAGATCCCACCTACAGTGGGAATCGATGATATGCGAAGCACGAATAAGAAATTTTGATATGTCACTTTAAAATCAGCACAACGTTACGAGGTTGAGGTTAATGATGCCATGAATGACTTCCGTGTCATGATTATCATGTTTGGATGTGTCGTTTACCTTCGTCATCTAGTCACGTCACGTGATACCCAATTTAGTATATGTCGAGCTAGTGAAGCGGGCGAGAGCACGCTATGAGTGTGGTATGTTGTCAAAATCGTACATGACACTCGTGTCAGGATTATCATGTTTGCACCAGTCATATCTTTCGTCATCCATTGACGTCAAGTAACGCAAAGTTTAATTGTCACGCGCTAGGAGCTCGAAGAAACGTACAAAAGGACGCGACTGTTCCAATCTCAGAGACAAAGATGATGATGATGATGATCCTTGATACTCTGGCGCACACCCACAAAAGGGGATCGCCCAAAAGTGATCTTAACTAAAAGCAGGATCTTAACTAAAAGATGATGATGATGTTGATGATCCTTGATACTCTGGCGCACACCCACAAAAGGGTATCGGCCAAGAACCAGACGGCCGGATCTTAGCTAAAAGAAGGACGTCTGCGCTCGCACGGGTTGCTCGTCTTCGTCTTCTTCGTTCACCGGCAGAGAACTAGCTCACTGTTCACTGGCACAGAACACCAGGTGGCATTACTCCTCCTTCCAAGAGAGCATCAACCCGATGCTCCAACAAAAGTGTGCACAGACGTTGGTCGAAGTAGGCAACATAAAGAAACAATAAACAAATTAGTGCACGAGAGAAAATGCGTTCTGGGCACGGCATTCTAAAGAAACGGTATTCACCATTCACATGAAGAGTTTACTGACACACAAAAAAATTCGCATCAACGCGTAAAGTATGGTTTTAGGCGGACTATGTGTGCAGTCTCTGGGTGTGGTAACCTCTGCTGGGACGATGGTGAGCCTTCATCTGGAACCACTTCGTTGTTCACGTCACTCACACGTCTGCAAACTTTGTGAGGTCGAAAGTACTTCCTCAAGAGTTTCGCACTGAGACCTCACCACCTAATGAGTGTTCAAACCCAAACTTGGTCACCAGGTTCATAACTAACTTTTCGATGGTGGATGTTGTACCGCCGTGCAACTGCGCACCGTTGAGTTCTGATGTGCACACGGGCCAGTTGACGTGCTTCCTCAGCGCGCTGAATGTACTCATTGATGTCGGGGGCTAATTGGTCGAGCTTGTCGATGTCCTCATACGGAATCATGACGTCTTGCAGATTTCTGACATCTCGACCACGATTGAGCCGTAATGGCGTGAAGCGTGTAGTTTCCTGCATTGCAGTGTTATACGCAAATGTTACGTACGGCAGGACGTCGCCCCACGTTTTGTGCTGCAAATCCACGTACATAGAGATAATGTTGGCTAGCGTTTTGTTTAGCCTTTCTGTTAAAACATTACTCTGAGGATGATACACAGTGGTCTTTCGATGGGTTGTGTAACTCAACCTGAAGATATCATCCAAGAGCTTCACAGTGAATAATGTCCCTCGAACAGTGACGAGATATGACAGGGGGCCATGCCATAGCACCATTTGATGCATAAAAAACTGGCAACTTTAGATGTGGTCTCTCGTGGCAAGGCCCTCGTCTCAGCGTAACGCGTCAAGTAATCAGTTGCGACAATAATCCATTTGTTGCCGGAAGAAGACAAAGAAAATGGGCCTAGGAGGTCCATCCCTACTTTATCAAATGGTGTAAGTGGTGGATCGATCAGTTGTAGATGGCCTGCAGGCTTTAAAGGTGGTGTCTTGCGACGCTGGCATTCACGGCATCCCTTCACATTGCGTTTGACACAAGCAGGCATTTTAGGCCAGCAGAAGAGTTGTCACACCCGATTTATAGTTCTCGAGTGGCCCAGATGGCCGGATGAGGGCTCGTCATGGCAAGCTAATATGACGTCATCGCGGAGGGCTTCAGGCACGACAAGAACATCAGATCTGTCACCAGCACCAGTGTTCCTTCTGTATAAGACGCCATTTTGTAAGCAAAATGACGGCAACGTTCGCGAAATCGGACAAGGAATGGGCGTGGTGCCACCTTCTAAGTGACCTATAATCATTCTTAGATCAGCATAATTTTGTTGATGAGACATCTGATCTGGTCCGATGAGAGTTGCCACGAAGGTGCCGTCCTCTTCTGCGCTTGTACTGGCAGATTGAAGAAGTGCTCGTGATAGCGTATCGGAATCTTCGTGCTTTTTGCCTGACTTGTACACGATGGTGACATCAAATTCCTGTAGGTGCAGACTCCATCGTTGTTATCGTCCTGAAAGGTCTCGTAGATTGGTCAACCAGTACAAAGCATGATGGTCAGTAACACTTTAAATGGTCTTCCATAGAGATATGAACTGAACTTTGTAATTGCCCGAATGACCGCGAGACATTCTTTCTCTGATGTGGAATAGTTCGATTCTGCGCGAGACAGTGTGCAACTTGCGTAGGCTATTACCCGTTCAATGCTATCTTGTCTTTGCACCAAGACAGCTCCAAGGCCAATATTGCTGGCATCAGTGCGTAGTTCTGTGTCAGCATCTTCATCGAAGTGGCCGAGCACGGCAGGGGAAAACAGCCGGTGTTGTAGTTCCGCAAAGCAGTCTGCTTTTTGTCAGCCCAGACAAAAGGTGCGTCATAACGCATGAGGCGTAATAGCGCCTTCGCAATGTTGGAGATATTTTCAATAAAGCACCGGTAATAGGCGCACAGACTCAGTGATCGCCGAAGACTCTTCTTGTCAGTAGGAGCTGGAAAAGTGGCGACGGCAGCACTTTTGTTAGAATCAGGCCGAACACCAACGGCGCTCGCGACGTGACCAAGAAACTGTAACAATTCGTAGCCGAAATGACATTTCTCAGGATTGAGTGTGAGATCGGCCAATCTAATGGCTTCGAGCACATTCCGAAGGTGACGAAGATGCTCGTCCAACGTTTCTGAAAACACAACATCGCCGAGGTAGACGAGACAGCTTTTCCACTTCAGGTCTGCCAGGATGGTGTCCATCTTTCACTGGAATGTGGCTGGAGCGGAACAGAGGCCGAAAGGGAGTATTTTGAATTGATAAAGGTCATCCGGCGTTACAAAAGCGGTCTTTTCTCGGTCACGTTCACCGACCTCTATTCGCCAATAACCGTTCTTCAAGTCGATGGACGGAAAATACTTCGCGCGCCGCAGCTTGTCTAGAGAATCATCGACTCTGGAGAACGAGTACACGTCTTTCTTTGTGACATTGTTCAACTTTCTGTAGTCGACACAAAAGCGAAGCGTGACATCTTTTTCAGAAAACGACTGGTGATGACGAATGGCTACTTGAAGGCTGTATCACGCCATCCTGAAGCATTTTCTTAACCTTCGTTTGAATAGCGTGCCGTTTGGTTGGCGAAACATGATAAGTCTGCTGCCGTATAGGATGCGCGTCATCGTATGTGATGATACGTTGTCTCGTTATCAGTGTTTGACTTATCTTCAAAGAACGGGAAAAGCATATATGGAACTTCAGCAACAGCTCACTCAAACGCTGCTTGTTCACTCCAGAAAGCGTTGGACTGATGTCGACGCTGCGGAAAGGCGCTTCAACAGTGCCGATAACCTCGGAAGAAAACACTCGGTGACAGCAAAACACTGGGTTGGCGTAGGCGATGACGTTTTCAGGAAAAAAGGTGCCGGTACTCGTAGCTGAAGTTTGTGACAAAAACGTCGCAGCTGTCATCACGAAAGTCAACAAGGCTTCTCGCTACGCAGACACCCTGAGACAGCAGAAGCGAGTCATTGCTTTCAACGATTGCTTCACCATGCATCACTCCGTCCCACGCCACCTGAACCACAACAGTTTCACGGGGTGGTAACGTGACAGCGACGTCGATAACGCGAAGAGACACTCGGGAGTGGCAGGGGTCTCCGTAAGCTGTTGTGGCATTTGTGGTCGCGAAAGTGACTAGACGTCGTCAAATGTTAATTATGGCACCTTGCTCTCTGAAAAAATCCATGCCGATGATCACGTCTCGAGAACACTGCCGGAGAACGCTCAAACTGGCAACAAATGTACAACCGCGGACTTGCAATCTTGCCGTGCACATACCGAGTGGCGGGACGATATGCCCGCCAGCTGTACGAATTGGCGTTCGGTTCCCAGGCATCCTTACTTTCTTCAGAAGGGCGGCCAATTTTTCACTAATTATGGAATAGTCCGCACCAGTGTCCACTAAAGCTCTGACTTCGCGACCATCTAGCAGAACAGGAATATCTAAGGAAACTCTTCCGCAATCAGCCGGTGGTGTCATTGTCAATGTATCGTCGGTATCTTCTGTCCGCGTCGATAGGGGGCCTTGAGCATGACTAGTCATAGCGGTCTTGCCCCCGAAGGTTACTGAGGCTAGTTTTCCCGACGCGGGCCAGGTGACCGGCCCTGTGCCACGCCCGAATAAATGCGATGATTCGGCGAGAACTGCCGTGGTGGTGGAGAACGTGAGTGGTGCCGAGATGTCGATCCGCACTGCTGGGCAACGTAATCAGCAATTTTCGGAGGCCACTGGCCGAACTCATGAGGTGGGGAGTTGGCCGAAAAACCACGAAGTCCCAGCTCTCAATAAGTGCACTGTTGGTAGATGTGCCCAGTTCCCCACAGTGATAGCAAAGAGGACGTCAATCGGGGGCCCGCCCCACGTCTGATTTTCGCGGAATTGGTCGGCGGTCACTGAGGTACGGGCCCGCTTTTACTGCCTGAAGCATGGCTGGGGCTGTGGTATAAGGCGGAGTAAAATGGGGTGCAGGTTGGCGCCGAGTTCGGTCTGCCGGAAGCATGGCAGGGGCCACGGTGGGAAGCAGAGCCAAAGGTGGTGCTGGCTGGAGCGGAGTTTGCGCATACGACATGCGAGGGAAGTCATTTAGGGGCCGCGGCTGTGTCTGACAGGACGGTTCTCGTAGTGCCTGCTGAACTTCATTTCGGACGATGCCGGACAAAAAACTCACAGTGGGCGCCGAGGGTACTGATAACTTTTGCAGTTCTTCGCAGATTACAGAACGTATGAGCTCTCGAAAGAAGTCGACGTGGCTTCCAAGACCGCCCATGTAGTCAGTAGCAGAGCCAAAGTTCACTTGTCGCTCGTACGTCTGGGTCCGTTGCCGAAGCGTACTTTCACTCAGGACTGCTTCAGCAAGAAACTCTACGTAGTCTTGGGGAGGCTGCGTACAAGACTACCGAACAATTGCTCCTTCACTCCACGCATCAGGTATCGCACCTTCTCTTCCGGCATGTGAGGGTTGGCTCCTTAGAAAAGACGCGTCATGTCCTCAACATACATTGCTAAGCCTTCATTTGGCATTTGCATACGGCACTGGAGTTCGCATTCAGCTCACTCTCGGCGATCGGGACTTGCATACGTTTCGAGAAGTTGGCGTTTGAAGTCCACCCATGACGCGAACACACATGCCTAGTTTTCGTACCAAACACGTGCCCCGTCATTCAAACTGAAGTAGACATATCGGAGCTTGTCTGTGTCATCTCACATGTTATGAGCGGCAACAAAGTCAAAGTGGACTTACCAATCTTCAACATCCTCATGGACAGCACCATGAAAGGGATTTTGGCGTTCGTGGTTTGAACAGCGTATATTGCATTGGCGTTGTGCCTTTCATACCAGCTAGGTTGGAGCTGCTTGGGACGGCGCTGCCTGGGATAGTTGGGGCCGTCATATCCTCTGAGAGAAGTCCGAACTCGGGGTCCAATAAGAAACATTCGAAAGACAGGCGGCTTCTTTGCAGGCATATTATCAAATAATCTAACGTGTAACAGTACTTTGCCACCATGTGGATATAGGAGACGCCGTAGGGGAGGGCTCCAGAAATTTTTGAAGAAGACAAGCAGATCGGGGGAGGTCGTGCGGTTTCCAGTCCACAGATCCTTCGGCTAGCATGGTGAACAGGTGTAACCACCGGTAGGGGGCTGGAGCTTCTTGTACTGGGAGCGGTTCGATGCACGGGATACCCCGCACCTCCACCAGTTGTCACGCGCTAGGAGCTCTAAGAAACCAACAAAGAGACGTGACTGTCAAAATCTCAGAGACAAAGAAGGACGTCTCCGCTTGCACGGGTTGCTCGTATTCGTCTTCTTCGTTCACCGGCACAGAACTAGCTCACTGCTCACTGGCACAGAACACCAGGTGGTAATACGTGCAGCTAGCAAAATGGCCGCGAGCGCACCGTGAAGGGCCCAATATTTTCCTATGTAGCGTTGACGTGCGCACACGCTGCGCACAGCGGCACTACGTTAGAAAAACGCGAGTCTGACGCCAGGCGCGACCAGTGTCCGTCGGTGCGGCCCGATGGCAACCGGTGCGAAATGCGACACGCTGCGATTTGTACAGATGGGATACCCAGACAACACTGCTTCTACCACTTTTTGTGATGGGCGGACGCAGGACGCGCTGAAACGCGCATGCGTTGAACTAACGCAGCGTGGCGCGCGCCTGCGATCGGCACCTGAGGTGGCAACGCTGGCGTGATGCGACAAAATGACCACCGGTGAGCATGCGCACCATGTCACGTCAAAATGTATTGGTGCCTTGACTGTGGCATGCAGTCGTGTTCTCACATGACACACATCTCATTAATGTTATGTCTACACCAGACACATACCTTCGTCATCCATTGGCCTTAAGTAATAGCGAATTTGGCATATGGAAAGTTAGCGAAACGGCCACGAGCGCATCATTAGTGTGGAATGTAGTGATGTAGTAACATGACACGCATGTCATGATTATCATGTTTGGATGTGTCATTCACCTATGTCATCCATTCGCGTCGCGTAATACCAAATTTGATACATGTGAAGCTAGTGAAATGGCTGCGAGCGCATCATAATCGTGGCATGTAGTCATGTTGTTACATGACACGCATGTCATGATTTACATGTTATGGTCTGTCACTTGAGTTCGCCATGCAATTATGTCATACCATACCACTTTGGCAACATGCTATGTGAACGAAACCACCGCAAGAGCTCATAGTCGCCTAAGTTCGCTAAGAAATGCTTCGCATTTAAAAAAATCTCCTTTGCAGAGGCAATCCCATTGGGCTTAAAGAAGGTTTCTTATTCACTGCAGGCCCTCAGTCACCGCAAATATCGGAGGATTTTAAAAACTATAATAATAACCGCATAGCTCGCTATCGTGCGGCACGTGCAGGAATGATCAGCTCATGCAGGCTAAAAACAGTGCGTGGTATAGATGTTTCAACGTAGTGTGATGAATATTTTCTTTTGGTAGAAAAAGTCACAAAGCGCAACGTGTGACCTGTCGTCTCGTCAGAAGTTATATCTGGCAATGTAGGCCATCGGAAATTCACTAAGTTTTCGGCATCGCATTTACAAGTCTATAGGCGCTCCTTGCAGTGCTGTTCTCGACAAGTGTATAGGAACTGTGAGAACATGCTTATGGACAACCCATCGGCATTTTTGGCTGTTTTATTGCCAATGATGCTAGGATGTCCTGTCAGGCTTAGAAACAAGATGGCATGTCCTTTGAAGGAAGCCTAATAAAGCAATTTCTTTGCTTTGCTAAATGCTTTTATACTCTAAGCTGTGATACTACTTCCAAATTTTTAGAGGGCTTTCAGCAGTAGCTGGTGAAGACTATCATCAAAAAGCACCTAAAGATACGTCAACATCTTTTATAGTGTATTTGGTATCTATTTGCGACACTCGGTATTCAGTGAAATAGGCCTGCGGCCGTTGTTATAACGCATACACCAAACTTTTTCTAAAAATGTCACTCCCCACGTCGACGTTCGCCCAGCATTGAAGAAGCCTTAAAGGAAAGTCGTCGCTGCTGTGTCAAACGCTGACTTTGAACTGTGTTTACGATACGCGACAATGATTACAATTGTTCAATAACAATCAATTATTTCTCGCTCTTCAAATTTTTTCATACGTCCTTGGAGTTTTTCCGTATGCAGCGGGTCGCTCCGAGCTCGCAAGGGGCCTTGATAACTATTTTTCTACTCCTCAGCGAAGAGCATGCTATGCTTCCCGTCTACGTTCCTGTTTGAGCCGTACGTGTTCAGCGTAAGCAGGTAGAAAATGTCTATCACTTTCTTTGAAAAAAAAGATTTGATGGGTTATGACTTGCGTTTTCTTGCCATACGTTTTCAAAGCATAGCTCACATTTGTACCAGTCAATGTTTCATATTGTAGTCATGACCCTTGGTTGTCACAGAAGTCAAAAAAAGAAATATGGTCAGTTCCTTGTGTAGCGATCTCTAAAAACTGCGGGAGCTGTGAAAGGAAGCGCCAAGACTACTACGGTGAAGGCCTGGCAACTGTGGCACGTATGACCTCATATATAAGTTGGAATGCCGCTGTTCATGGGGACCCTGACTTGGGGTATATAACACCGCAGGTATCTCATTGTAGTAGATTGTCTAAATACCTCGAATCAAGTGAAGGGAGATTACGTGAGTAGTAACCACCCAGTGTCCATTCGTCCTTGCCAATACGTCTTTGACTGTGTCGTACAAAGTCTTCCAGATGTAAATAGGAATAGATGTAAAGTCTTCCAGAGAATAGGCAATTAAAAATTTGTTTACAATGTATGTGCAGCACTCAGGGGCAGGCGTACAAGATTTGGCCCATCTCGCCGAAAGATAAAAGATCATCGTCTTTTTTTTTGTACTGTAATAATCTCTGGCGCCCGTGACATCACCCCTGGCGGCGAAGGCACTGTACCGGTGCTTGGCTGTTTGTAGTGATGTTGCTTCAGACAAGCAAAGTGCTGAACGTCAGAACTCGGTTGCATCATGGTGGTGTGAATAGGTTCAATTTACTTTGTAATGTTGATTTGTCACAATACATGGCACGGATTGGACAATGGCGAAATCAGCTTATTTCACAGGCCATATATACCTCACCGTAATTGCGTCCGAAGCAGAGTTGTTTCACCAGGTGTAAAATGGACATAAAGGTGTAGGGCATATAAGACGTGTCATTTTCTTGCGAAGCACTAACACGCAGGCAGGTGATTTCACGTGCTTTTACCGCTGTAGAGATGACATCATGCGCGCATTTTGGTGTGCTGAAGGAGACAGCATAAAAAGCACGTGAAAGTGCACCGTAGGTTGTACGTACAAGAGACAGAATGGAGAAGAGCATCTACTATCATTCTTGAAAACATTTTGGTGTGCACACAGCGAGCAGGAAAATGAACGGCAAGAAGACTAACAGGCACCTGTTTGTCTTCTTACCTTCCGTTTTCCCGTGCATGTGTGCGCACCAAAATGTTTACAAGAATGTAATCAAACGAACTCGCCCAATTTTATGTACTATTAAATTATATCCACTATCATGCCCGAAGTTTTATAAGAAAATTCACGAATTTCTCGTTGGCATTCCAGTCTCCCTGACAATATACAGGATACTTTTTCTATTTTTTATAAACATAGCCTGATATTTTGATCATAATAATCTCTAGCGTCGAAACCATACGCGAAATTCGTCTGAAATTATGCAACAATTACACTGCGTTTCTCGCACGTTAAGGAAGTAAATAATTTGTACCTTGGTAGTTTTATAGAAAACTCCAACATAGGATTCCCGAAGAATGACAAGGTTGATATGATTCGCGAATATATACTGATATAAATAATGATATGCAATAGTAAGAATTATGATATGACTTTTAATGAACCATGTTGCGCATGCATGCCGCGTTACCCTGCATTGCCTCCTTTTTTCATCCTGAGGTTTGTTGGCTGAAATTTCATTGGTTAAAGAGGCCGTTGTGTGCTTTTAACTAACAGAAAGCGGTGGCTGCGGAAGTACAGGCACGCTGGATGAGCAGATCGTGAGCTCTTCATGGCGTTCTCTTTTGCCCCGGCCGTCATCAGTGCCAATGGCAAAGAAAGCAGGGAAGCTGGGCATAGAAGGGTCATTGCAGTGTCAGAGTCAATGGTTTTCTTTCATGAACTTCAGCTGCAATGGCGCTTCTTTTTCGTGGCTTCAGTAGACCTTCCAATAAATGTATTCTCTTTCATCATTTTCTTCGGAATTCCCATTATGCTTTTCAGTGTTTTTCAGTGATTGGGTAATTTTTGATGAAGCTGCATGACACCCTTGATAACTCGAACATTCCGGAGCAATTTAAAATTATCGCCTCAATGAGTACCCACGTACTGAGAAAGCATTTATTATGTTCTATACACTTCTACCTTGGCCCAGCCTCATTAACTTGCAACATTATAGGAATTGCGGTATCAGCGTCCCATAGAGAGTTGAAAATAGGTCATCCTACATATGTAGTTAAGTATTATGTCTTCACACTTGCGGGAGTCAGCGTGCGTTACTCAAACGAGCAACATTCGCCGTGGTGCAGGGTTCATTGGCAGGCTTGGTGAAAAAATACAAATAGGAAAAGCAAACAGCAGCGCCTATGTCACAGATGGCACCACAGCAGCGTTCAGAGCCCACTGGAATAAAGGAACTGACCTTCACTCGATCCCGCCCTGTGAAATTGCGTGGTTTGTTCAGTGCGTCCACATGCGAAAGATCAGAAGCCAGAATGTTTTCACCTATGCGCACCCTGGTGCCGCGTATTTCTTTCGGCACCAGTTCCTGCAGATGCAACGAAGCAGATTGCTTGTGAACGGGCGCCTTGTTTGATTTCGAAGACCACATAAAATTGTTTTTCATGGACTCTATTTGAGTTATTTCATTCAACTTGCTTCAGGATTGAAAAAGTTCTATCACTCCACCTAGTGGAGTGCACAGAGAACAGTCTTGAAGTCGATGTCATAGGAACCTTCACTGCTCATGAGATATAAGCGACCTCGCTGACAGCTTCGTTGTCGCCGCCGGAATCAGCAGAAGTGTGGGAGGGTCACGATCATTTATGGCAAACGCGAAAGTGCCATAGACGAGCAGGTTTATCATAAGCTGAGGTATTATGAACCTGCTTCGGATCCTGAAGATCAGCACTTAGGTTGATCCAGGCGGCTGTCACGTCGGAAAAGCAAGCTATCACCCTGTCGCGCAATCATAATCCTCCTGGACGGACTGTGGTTGATCGAAAAACTTTCCCTTTGGTGGACTTCTTGCCAGCCGTGTTTTTTTATTGTTTTTAGTCGCAGTACGTATATATTTGCATAAAAAGACATGAGAGGAATTAAAAAAGCTCTGCCGGGCAGACACGCTGCCACTTTCTGATGTCCATGTCCAGGAAGTGTCATTAATTGCTGTTATTCTTACAGTGTCCCCCATTAAAGTTTGTAGGTCAAGAGCCGGGGCCCCTCGGTAGCTGGCCACCTGGATTCACCACAGATCATACATAGCTAACAAAAGGAACAAACCTTGTCATTTATTACACCAGCGCTGAGGCCTGACTGCCTGCCCAGAAACACGGAGTGAGCGTGATTCATAGTGTTAAGTGTGCCCCAGCCTGCTCCTACTTCCCTTTAACTTCAAAACCGGGCGTGTCCTCGTAAGTCATGGTGGTAAGTGTTGCTTCAGGTTTTTCAAAGCAATGCTGGGTCGTCTGTGTTCCACAGAACATCTCATAAATAGCTGAAAGAGAATTTTAAAGGGAAAGAAGGCTTAAGTCTATTTGCTTCAGCCCTTCTACACGACTGACAAAATAATTGGTACATCATAGCCATACGTTGTGTGACGTCATACTAACGCTTGAGATCGCTGAAGTTTGTGGCTTCCTATGTTGCTGCAAAAAATAGGCTGATGCTGGAAATTATGCCATTATAAACAGCATTTTAGTGCTATGGATTGGCTCTCAGCTGCCCAATAATATTGTGTCGAACAAACAAAAGCAGCCCTTAAATTTACACTTTCCTTCTGCCAGAAACCCATAACACGAAGTATAGAAGTGTTCGAAATAATTCTGGGATTATATTTGTTAGCTATAAAGGGAGTATATCCATGAGTGGTGTCTTTCTTTTACTTTGCAGTTGTGCCGTTGAGAATCCTCAGCTCTCACAATGTTATCAAGTTAGGCTGGGGATTTTTATGTGCTAATTTCAATGTCTTTCGTTTATTTTATTATCGCATAGAACAACAAACATTTGTACGTATGCAAGAGACCACAGTGACATCAGATGCTTGCAACGTGTAAAAAACATTTGTCAAGAATATGTGCAATACATCAAAAAAAAATAATCAAAGAATGCAGTGAACGGGCGTAATGTCATAAGTTGATAAAAATAGATTTTGAGAGGGCAGTGGACCATAGCAATCAACGTTCTTTTCTTAGGAAAATTATAACTTCATTTTGTAAGCTTATTCGGTGGTATCAATTGCTTCCCGAAGTGCGTTACTTCATGTCATTTTTCGTTCTGTTCATTACGCGCAAGCAAGGATGCTTCTTGAAATTCTTGAATTGTGGTTTTGACTTTGTCTTTTTTTTTCTTAATTGAAGGAAATGAAACGTTCGCTTTTAAAGTGCAGCGCCTACAGCGAAATGAAGTGTTGTTTTCAGGATTGTCTCACTCAGTATCACGGTTTCTTTTTATATGTACACATCTCAGCCAAAAAGGGCAGGAACAAACGTAGATGTGTCTAATATCTGTTGACTGAAACTCGTCATAAGACTTTGTACAAATAGACTTGAAGACGGAGCTCTGGCAGTAGTGTCTATGGGAGCTGCGACGCATGGCGCTTTAGAGAGCATGGGAATAGCGGGCAGCAGTACATTAATTTGTCGAATCCTCGAACTTTCGGCTCCATTTGGCTTAGCGTGGCTTGAAGCTGCTTGGTCACGAAACAACAATCAACAAGTTTTCAGCAGTTGCACTTCGCCACCTTATTCTTCTAGGCGCAAGAATACAAATCGAGTCCACAACAGCCGTTTGTTTAGTTCGAAACAAAACCAAAATACAGCTACAAACAAAGCCACAAGGGCGTTCGAAGCCCGTAAGAATGAACGCTACGAAAATGTGTGTACTACCCATCATTCCAATGGTCGCTGAACGATCGCAGCACCAGAGTCCCCTCTGGTTGATTTTCGGAAACTCTATGCCCATTAACATTGCCTGCTGTGAGGGCAGATGCAGAACACCCACTACTCCCTAATTGGTCCCTTTGCAATGCGACAAAACACTCTCTACCTACAAGTACGCGCGCGCCGATGGAGCTGCGCATGTCGTTGACGTTGTGGCTCATGACGATGATATAATATAGTAGAATGCGTAACAATAGGTGGCCCTTTAAATCATCTTCATTTTGCGCCATTCGCTTGGCACCACACCTCGTGAGGTAGTACCCTTTTGGTATCAAATACACCCTCAATTAACGGCAGTGCTCACCCTGCGTATATGACGCCTGTGTAAGGTTTTTACCAAAGCCGTTTCAAGAAATAGCGTAGGTGTCTTCGAAAAACTAGATCCCAAGCAAGATTCTTGTGTTTCATTCCGGCTTGTTCCCATAATTTTACTTCTGACAATATATTTTTGATTTTGCACTTGCTGACAATACTGTTGATGCTGATACAGTAAGATCTCTGTAGACGCCTCTCTAAGGTTGTCGCTTTAAAACATTCAAGTATGCTTTTCTTATGAGAGACACTTTATGAACCTCGACAAAATCCAAAAATAATATATTCTAGGCACGCCCAAATGAACGTAACAAATATTGTCACATTGTCTTCACGGTGAAAAACGTGGCCGTTGGGCTGTCTAGGACGAAATTTTTTACTCGGTGAGCTGATGCCACGGAAACGAAGAGTTTAAGTACAAGCAACACAAGCTGTTTTCCGGTAGTAGGGATCAGAGTCATCGGCCGTCGATAATTTAAGAGTTTTGTCGTCTTTCACATTCTCCTGGTCGGACCTTCCAGTGCTTCTTCTGTATCACGTGTTAGATCAACGTTAACTTGTATTTTTGTGACTTACGCGTAGTAATAAATGAGCGGTCTGAAGCAATATCAAAGACTTGAAAACCTCGTCGAATACTTGCTCTTTGCATGTTTGACGGAGGCTAGAGCCGTATATGCTAGTCACAACAAGCACTGTGTTCAAGACGCTTCTGCCCCGATTGGTTGTTAGTAGAAAATGCACCATGAAAAAAAACGATAGGCTGTGACAGGATATGCTAATTTTCCTCATTTCTGAAGAGAAGCTTATACTGAACAACTGAAACACCCGATAGCATTGTTTCATAATCAATCCTTGTTTAGTGCTGGCGCTCACAATGAAAACCATGATTGTTTTCGTTTCAGGAGCCACTTATTAAAGCTGCCAGCTGTAAAATGGGTGACTTGAGCAGCATATTTGCGTACACCTTAAACTATCGCACTAAATCATGCGTATGGCGTTCTATAAAACAAATTGCAATGGAGAAAAGCAAATTAGGTATGAGCACTTCCTTGAAATATTTCGTATTCCTAGGCAACAAGGTTTCTGATGTACAGTGTGACCTGGTGAATATTATGGTTCGCACTGCAAAAAAATTGTGACTTCAAGAAAGTTGATTCTCACTCCTGGAATCCATAACCACTTGATGGCGTTTTTTTGCGCTCTCAGAACGACTGAACAACATTATACAAAATATTAAAAACGCCTACTTGATTCTTCTTGAGAGCAGCGCTCCAGGAACGGCCACTACCTATAGCATTGCTTGTTTGCGTATGAAAGGGACGTTACACAAAACCAGATGGTCGGAATTTTCGGAGCCCTGTGCTTCAGCGTTCCTCATGAACATGGGGGGTTTTCACACGTTAAAACCAAAATGTTGTTATTATCAGTATTGGTGATGGTGGAGGTCATGGTGGTGGCCTTATTATTGCAATAGAAGGTATAATTAGGTCAGGCGAAAAAAGAAATAAAGGAATAAAGGAAGAAAGAAAGCAGTTGGTCAGGCACGCATCCGCCACTCTTTGCTTGCCCCCACTGTTTCGATGGGGCAACAGTACCTGGCTTTTTATTTTTCACCAGAATGCCATCATACTAATTTCCCACCACCTCTTTAGTAATAACATTCTGAATTGTCCCCATATACAACTGAAGAGTGCGCTTGCTGCAGTAGAGGGCTGTAATTGATGAGAGACAGTTTTGCATCATTTGTTAGTATTGCGGAGGGCTGTCGTAACATGTGTCTATTTCTATTCAAGCTAGCTACTCGAAATGAAGACCCTCTAAAAACTAAGATTATTTTTATGAAATTAGCGCAGAACAATCTCATAACACGGGTGGACAATGCTCGTAAGTTTAAAAAAACAAACGGACAACTTTCACATAGCTCCACCACAGCTAACGCTCATGGAGGTGCACGTGCAATTTGAACCCGCTTCTTGCAAACAAGTGTTTTTGTGCCTATCCATTTACTGCATCATCCTCTCGTCCTCCACCTTATTGCGCTGCGGATATTTTCTTTGCTCAATAAAAGAAAGCTACTTTTCTTCATTACAAAAATTTTCGAAATCTGCCATAGGGGCACTCAACAGTCGCGCGCATGCAGCCTTGGTCATTCACAAAACACAAGCTCGCGAGCATGAAAACATCAGTGTTGGCTATTTAGCTGCCAGTATCTTGTTAGAGTATTGTACTTACGCATAGACAAGTATAATAGCAACAGCAAGGAAACTAAGGGCGGTAATCTTGAACGAAGTCATGTCGAAGTGAGATGGCGTGCGTGGCGCTTTCCCGTAACAAGCCGTTCTAGTCAGGTGGTTCTTTTATAGAACATCACTGACGTCACTCTAATATCTGACATTGCTGAACAAAGTATCCAGCTCGTATAACAATAGAATTCATTGACACCGTTCTTGCCTTTTTGTAAGGTCACGAGTGCTTGCTGACAAGCATGTTTTTTAAGCATAAATATAGTATTGAAAAACGTCATCGACCATTCCACCCTGAAAAAAATGATAGACCGTAGTAGAGTAGACGAGAACAGGGTTGTTCCAGATGGAGCTTGCATAAGTGAAACCCAAACAAGGTCAAGCCGCTTAGGGCACTGCGATCGGTAATCTGCAATGTGTCATCGTTTGAAATTCGTGCTCGGCTTCACCAAAATGGTGCAGTGTAAGAACACCCGCTTCTCATTCATAAGACCAAAGCGTGATTCACATCTGTCGATGGCAAGTTTATGTTCATATTGTTACTTGTTATACCTGTATATTGGGTCTTGATTGATTTGTGGGGTTTAACGTCCCAAAACCACCATATGATTATGAGAGACGCCGTAGTGGAGGGCTCCGGAAATTTAGACCACCTGGGGTTCTTTAACGTGCACCCAAATCTGAGCACACGGGCCTACAACATTTCCGCCTCCATCGGAAATGCAGCCGCCGCAGCCGGAATTTCAACCCGCGACCTGCGGGTCAGCAGCCGAGTAATTTAGCCACTAGACCACCGCGGGGGAGCTGTAAATCGGTTCTTCTGTGTGTCTTTAGTTTTGTTTGATCTGTTACGTATTGCTGCAAACATACATGAAATTTTAAGTCAAAGAAAGAAAAACATTTTGACGAGGAGCGTGATTGCTTGCAGCGCATCGCCACCTAATTCAACAAAAATGTAGCGTATGGCCGGCTGGCCGTGGAAGTTTTTGTGATTTCTTGAGTCGAAACAAGACTTCACATTTAGCGTTACTTTTTGTAGCAATACCTAGCACTAGACGCTACCTTTAAGAACAAAAATAATTTAAAGCTATAAGAAGCGACAATCAAAATAAACACCCGCTTCTGCAATTCGAACCCGGACTATTTGAGTGCAAAGCGAGCATTCTAACCCTCCCCCACTTTGAATTGAATTGAATTGAATAATATTTGTCACACTATTTACGAAAAATTTTCATACACTGCGTGGACCCATAGCCATATGCTAGTTTGGGTCCAAAAAAGAAAGGTTTTATGAAGGCACTTCGGAAAAGTGCAACTAAAAATGTTATACAATATAATTAAAGAAATAAC
This sequence comes from Rhipicephalus annulatus, assembly GCA_013436015.1. Classification (NCBI taxonomy): domain Eukaryota; kingdom Metazoa; phylum Arthropoda; class Arachnida; order Ixodida; family Ixodidae; genus Rhipicephalus; species Rhipicephalus annulatus. The sequence goes on along the minus strand of WOVY01001654.1, from coordinate 179,276 downwards.
TAGAGTTTTTACAATCTAATGTAATGAAGAATCGGCAAAGAAACAATACAGTGCATGAAATAACCGCTCTAAACCGTTACAATGCATGAGAGAACAAAAACGGAATAAACACCTACTTACATATTGAAATCAAGACAGTCATCAGACTAAATATGACAGGACATTAATAAATCAGTACATTCTTCTAAATATTTTTTTCTAGTGCCTTAGTGAAATATGAACACATTTTTTATTTCAAAAGTGATAACATTCAAGATTTTAATACCAACAAACTGTAAAAGCCGTTCACCATATACGTTGTCAGTTCGTGGAATATTTCATTTACCAAAGGTTAGTTGTCTAGTAGAACGAGGAGGGGCGGAAAATATGGGCAAATGAAAAGATTGGTTGCAATTAAAAACTGTTTGTACGCATCTGGCTAGTTTTAGTTTCTATAGATTGCCGAAGGGCAAAATAAGTAATCTGGAAAACAAAGGTTTGCTGGGGTCGTTATACTGGGAATGAGTAATGATTCTTACAGCCCGTTTTTGAAGTCGACTAACTGGGTCTAGGTAAGTTGTGTACGTGCCGCCCCAAGACTCAACGCAATATGAGATATGACAATGAATGAAAGCACAATAAAGCCTTCGTAGAGTAGTGGTATTAAAATATTGACGAGCCTGAGTAAGTGCATGACACCCTGAGGCTAATTTGGAACACACACTTTGAATCTGCATCTGCCAATGTAAGTTGTTATCTATAGGGACACCCAGATATTTAATTGTGGTTACTTGCTCGATCACGAAATCATCAATATTTATGTGTATGTCATTAGCAATAATGAATCTTAACCGAGAGCGAAATGTGATGTATTTAGTCTTATGGGGATTTATAGAAAATTTATTATTCGATAACCAATGAGCGACCTTTTCCAGTACCATATTGGACTTCAATTCAAGATCAGTTAGATTTTTACTTGTTACTATGACACAAGTATCGTCAGCATACATCAGTATGTTAGAAGGCTGTAATGTCTGCGGAAGGTCATTAATATGCAAGGAGAAGAGCAATGGTCCCAGCACCGAGCCCTGGAGAACACCAGTTATCAATTGGCTCATAGAAGACATGAAATTGTTAATTAATACAGCCTGTTGATGATCTTTCAGGTTCTCTGAAAGAAGTTGAATTATGGTCCCTCGGAAACCATAATGTGGCAATTTACTTAGCAGTATTCTGTAGCCTACGGTGTCAAAGGCTTTTTTGAGGTCCAGAAAGATAACTGTTACTAATTAATTTTCATTCAATGTAGTGTTTATTGCTTGAGTAAGGGTCATAACGGACATGGAGGTAGAATAATTTGGTCTAAATTCGTGATCCTGATAGAAGAGCAAGTAATATTTCGCAATGAATTTATAGAAACGATTGGCATGAATTTTTTCGAAGATACTGTTAATTATGCTCAAAACTGAGATTGGTCGGTAGTTTGACGGTTGAGAGTGATCGCCACTTTTATGTATCGGAATAACTTTTGCAATTTTTAAACAAGAAGGGTACATGGCTGCTCTCACAAAATGGTTAAATGGTCAATATAAAACTAGTCCGAGGACGTCTAAATTTTTTTGGAAGCCTTACAGTTATCCCATCTAGGCTTGCCGATTTATTCATTGGCATTCCTGACACAATTGATATGATTTCCTGAACGTCGACGTCATACATGACAAAAGAATTGGGATTGGAATCTGCGAGACCATGTTCTTGGTTCGGTTCCTTAAATTTTCCAGCTACTGTTGGACCAATGGAGGCAAAATAAGCGTTAAACGATTCAAACGTATTGGAGTCGATGACATCAGGAACTTAGAAGCGGGAGGGTTTCCGACAACGTCATTCACAATTTGCCAAAGTTTTACGAAATTACCATTCGCCTCCTATATTTGTCGTGCATATTAAACCTTTTTACTTATCCTCATCAAGGCAACTGATTAATTGCACATTGTTTTAAACTGACGCAAATAAAAGTCGTTATGCTGGCGCCATTTTCATTTGTCATGCCAGTAATTTTTGCTTCTTATGACTTCCAAGATTTTTTTATTCATCTATTGATTGATATGTGGGGTTTAACGTCCCAAAACCACCATATGATTATGAGAGACGTCGTAGTGGAGGGCTCCGGAAATTTCGACCACCTGGGGTTCTGTAACGTGCACTGAAATCTGAGCACACGGTCTACAACATTTCCGCCTCCATCGGAAATGCAGCCACCGCAGCCGGGATTGGCACCCGCGACCTGCGGGTCAGCAGCCGAGTACCTTAGCCACTAGACCACCACGGCGGGGCTTCTTTATTAATCCAGGGACATATTAGCGTTTCCCGTGAATGAACCGAAACTTTTCTGCTGCTTCTTTTGATGGCGTTTTTAAGAAAAGTAATCAAGTTCGAAAATTCGATATCAACCTAATCATAGTATATTTGATTAATGCTAGATCCAAGAAGAATATTTGTTAAAACCAAGTAGTCTAATTTTGTTACAAACCTTCGCCCGTCACGTTTTTTTTTATTCTTTAGGCAATCAACAGGGACAAATAATGGGAAATGATCTGTGATAGGCTTGTCATACACTCCGGCACTAATATATTTCTCGGAATTCGTCAGTGCATGATCGATCAATGTAGCAGAGGTTGCTGTTATTCGAGTTGGTGTAGTGATGAGGTTGCGAAAGTGATACGATTTTAGCAAGTAGATGTATTCATCGTTAACTGGACTACAGGTATCAATGTTCTTATCACCAACAATAACAGCAGATTGTTTGACATTGTTTGTTAGTTGACGCATGATCATTTCAAGCGTTTCAAAAAAGGAGAGAAAACGCGTTTGGGAGACGATAAACTACGCCCACTGTAACTGAATATTCCAACCTGATGAATAGTGATTCAATGGCACGTGTGCTGAATGATAGTGAAAGAAGAATTGTATATGAATGCTCATTTTTTACAAAGAGAGCAACACCGCCCCCTCGAGAACGAGAATAATTAAGAGCTGCCGCTGTTATTGTTTAAGAGCTGCCGCTGATAGAGCAGCGGCAGCTCTTAAACACCGGCAGACTACCAATCACCGCGGCACAGGCAGCTTGACCCTGGTAGGGCTTCACTTTTAAAGACGATAGTCTTTCTTGCGGACCTTCGATGCAAAAGCTTTGATCTGTCTGTCTGTCTGTCTGTCTGTCTGTCTGTCTGTCTGTCTGTCTGTCTGTCTGTCTGTCTGTCTGTCTGTCTGTCTGTCTGTCTGTACAATTGTCCGTTTGTCCACCGTTACCGCGAACCAGGTACTCTAAAGAGCACCGGCCGATACCGCGAATGGCCGACCCCATCCCCAGCGCCCACCAATGTTGCTCAAAAATCAGCGTTCATACGTGTGCGATTGTCAATTAAAAAGCAATTATTGCGCGTATCTGAGGCACATAACCTCACGTATATATTCTGCATGTTCGTCTTTTACTAGATAAGGCATACATAAGTAATTCTAAGGATCGTATCACGATGCGCTGACCATGCAACGCTTGCACGGAGAAGCGAGTGTTTCCAGCGCTTTGCTAAGACGACACGGTGGTGGCCCCTACCCGTCGCCTTGCGTTCTACACCTTATCACCTCTGAGGCGGCCGCCTGCCCGTTTCAGGGCCACGCGCTTTGTTTTTCAAATAAAACTGCCAGATGGAACTCATGCCTCACGTGTAACGTGACTTGATGCGCTCGTTCACTTTCGCTGCACGCTCGAGCTATTTTAACGAGCGCCTCCGGAATACCATTCACTGAACTTCTTGCGCAGAACATCACGCAAATGTTTTGTTCACTCTCTCCACACGCAAGACTATCGTCTTTTGACGACATTTCCAGATTACATGTAGATACGGGGTCAATTTGTTATACATTTCTGTTGCGGCCATTTAAAGCACTACTTTGTTCTAGCATGATCACATCATATATAAGAGTGCTATATGAGTGCTTCATGGCTATATAAAGAACATCCTGTGATTCCACACCCTGAGACGGCGTATATCGGTACGACGTGCATGGCTATGTACCTTCATGTAATGTCTTCTGCGTAGACACGCCATCCTGCTCCACTGCCCAAGTTATAGGATTCCAAGGCAATGTCAAATAGCTTTCATCTAAACTGGGATATCGGTACCGGTGTTTTCTCTTGCCACAACATTGGCGCCACCGCTTCCACGCACGCGCAGAGCTCTCGCATACATCTCAGAGTGCGTCGTGTTGTCCGTCATGGTGGAACAGTATCTAGATAGATAGATAGATAGATAGATAGATAGATAGATAGATAGATAGATAGATAGATAGATAGATAGATAGATAGATAGATAGATAGATAGATAGATAGATAGATAGATAGATAGATAGATAGATAGATAGATAGATAGATAGATAGATAGATAGATAGATAGATAGATAGATAGATAGATAGATAGATAGATAGATAGATAGATAGATAGATAGATAGATAGATAGATAGATAGATAGATAGATAGATAGACAGACAGACAGACAGACAGACAGACAGACAGACAGACAGACAGACAGACAGACGACAGACAGACAGACAGACAGACAGACAGACAGACAGACAGACAGACAGACAGACAGACAGACAGACAGACAGACAGACAGACAGACAGACAGACAGACAGACAGATAGATAGATAGACAGACTAGACAGACAGATAGATAGATAGATAGATAGATAGATAGATAGATAGATAGATAGATAGATAGATAGATAGATAGATAGATAGATAGATAGATAGATAGATAGATAGATAGACAGACAGACAGACAGACAGACAGACAGACAGACAGACAGACAGACAGACAGACAGACAGACAGACAGACAGACAGACAGACAGACAGACAGACAGATAGATAGATAGATAGATAGATAGATAGATAGATAGATAGATAGATAGATAGACAGACAGATAGATAGATAGATAGATAGATAGATAGATAGATAGATAGATAGATAGATAGATAGATAGATAGATAGATAGATAGATAGATAGATAGATAGATAGATAGATAGATAGATAGATAGATAGATAGATAGATAGATAGATAGATAGATAGATAGATAGATAGATAGATAGATAGATAGGTAGATGAGGTATAAGGCCCCGAAACCGCCATATGATTATGAGAGACGATGTAGTGGAGGACTCCCAAAATTTCGACCATCTCGGGTTATTTAACACTTTCGTGACCACGCCTATTCCCATCGATAATCTGTTTTCGATGTTTACAACTTCAATACTCAACCTGTTTCGGACATTTTGTACCTCTTGTGCTATCTGACGTCAAAAAGAAAAAGTATTTTATCGGTTTAGCTTTTGTATTTCTCTGTTGTCAGCATGTGGTGATTTTAAAATGCCTTTCCATGCACGCGAGCGAGCGTGCATAGTTTCAATCACGGCATCGACGTCGCGTATGTCCGCTTCACGAAAACGGCAAATTTCTGGGGATTCTCAAGCATCCGAGCTGGAATATTCAAATGACGACAACCGTACAGGCTTGGAAAACGACATCGACACTTTTGATTTCACCGCGAACGACGATAGTTCGTCAAACCACCCAGGAACATCAACGGCCGTCCACCAGTGAGTTTAGCTTTTTGCTCGGGCTGCGTTATTGCCGGCGCGTGTCGATGTAAGTTGATTCGATGTGTTCTAAAGGTTTGTGCTTTTATTTCTAGGGCATATACTTACTTCGGGCGCGACTACTTGCCTGCGGCAGCGCAGGGAGTGCACTTTCGTGTGAAGAGGCAGCCGGAAGTGAGCCTTGGAGTTGCGTTACGCAGTGCCGCATGGCGCTTCGTGAGCACTGTCGACTTTTTCGTTTTTGATTGTTCACGGTATTCGAGAGCTATGCAAAAGCACAAATAAAGATGCTTGGATGCATATTTTTCAGAAGCCGACATACAGCGAGAGAAAGTTTCTGGAAGTTTCAGAGTTCATCTTGATGCTCCTAGACGAAACGCTTTTCAGGCCTAACGGCACCAACCATATATATATATATATATATATATATATATATATATATATATATATATATATATATATATATATATATACTCCCACGTTTAAATTGACATAGATACCCAATAAAGTGGCTGGGGGGATGGCTGTCGTGGTAGCTCAGTGGTAGAGCATCGAACGCGTTATTCGAAGGTCGCAGGTTCGGATCCTGCCCACGGCAAGTTATCTTTTCACCCACTTTTCTTTCTTCTCATTTACATTACAATTGGCCTAGTAACTTCTCCTATACTTTCCTTGGCATTATTGTCTGTTAGATCTCAATAATATTGTGTAAAACACGAAAAACAAGCCCTTAGGTATACACTTGTTTCCCTTATTCATTAGGGAGGGTCTCGTACTGGCAGAATTGGTGCCTCTAGAATGTATACGGTGGACTATTGGTCAGCTGCCAATTAGTAATAAGTTCACGTGCTACGTGACGCCAAACAGGCTCATAAAGTGTGTACCACACTCGCCGGCATGGCTACTAGTGGCGCTGACTGACACTCCCACGTTTAAATTGACATAAATACCCAATAAAGTGGCTGGGGGGATGGCTGTCATGGTAGCTCAGTGGTAGAGCATTGAGCGCGTCACTCGAAGGTCGCAGGTTCGGATCCTGCCCACGGCAAGTCATCTTTTCACCCACTTTTCTTTCTTCTCACTTACATTACAATTGGCCTAGTAACTTCCCCTATACCTTCCTTGGCATTATTGTCTGTTAGATCTCATTAATATTGCTTATATATATATATATATATATATATATATATATATATATATACATGAGGAAAGTTGAACAGAAAGCAGGTGATTTCTGTATTTACAGCGCTCATATTTATAAGAAATTGTGTGTGCTCTTTGCGCTTAAAATGCATATTTCAATTTTTTATGCTGAGCCTGTTCAGAGCACTGTTGATTTTTCTAAGAACTTGTTTGTTCACTTTTACAATGTTTTTCGTTTTATGTTTTTTTTCGTACATTTGTTAAGAAATTCGTGGTTTCAAACTGACCGTCTTTGAAAGATAACTCCTAGCTGTACAATTTGACACCATAAACATTAACATCAGTAACTTTGGGGGCCAAAAAAGATGAGGATTTCTGGATTACCCCAGAATGGCCAAATTTTTCGCGGTCACGAAAGTGTTACCATGAACCAAAATTTGAGCACATGGGCCTACAGCCTTTTCACTTCTATATAAAATGCAGAAACCGCAGCCGTAATTCGCTCACGCAACCTGCGAGTCAGCAGCCGAGTACCTTAGCTATTAAACCACCGAGGGGAGGGGCTACTACTACTACTGCTACTACTACTACTACTACTACTACTACTACTACTACTACTACTGCTACTACTACTATAGATGGTTCCTGCCATGTTGAACGGGCGCTGCCATGTTTGAACACAGGATCTAATGGCCTTCTCCTTTCCACTTTGCTTTCACCATGGCCGTCGCCCAGCCGCGTACCGTGCTCCGCAAACAACTAACAAGACATGCTCGCCCGCGCCTGCGTTGTCCGCGCCACCGGTTTCTCGTCGTAGGCTGCAAGCCAAGGTCCCCCGAATCGCGCCCACGCCGCGGAAGAGAAAGCCGGGGTGCTTCAATGTGGTGGCGCCATCTAGCGTTGCTCAGAAAAACTAGCTGCAGAAAATCGTTTTCAGACTGCCGCTATTAAAGACGGTAGTCTTTCTTGGGGACTTTCGAAGCAAAAATTGTGGTATGTCTGTCTGTCACTCTGTATCTTTGTCTGTTTGTTCATTCTTAACAGTATCGGGTACTTCAAACGGCCGACCCTATCTGCAGCGCCCACCAATGTTGCTCAATATTTAACGTTCATACTTGTGCAATTGTCAATCGAAAAGCAATTATTGCGCATGTCAGGGGCACCATAACAACGAGTATCTATTCTGCATGTGCATATTTTACTAGAAAAGGCATACATACGTAGTTTTACGGACCGTAGTGCTTGTCGCGCTGCGCTGACCATGCAACGCTTGCACAAAAGGCGAGTGTTACCATCGCTTTGCTAAGCCGAGACGTTGGTGGTACCTAACCATCGCCTTGCGTTCTACACCTTATCACCTCTGAAACAGGCGCGCACACTCGTCTCAGAGACATGCACTTCGTTTTCCTAGAAAACTGCCAGATGGCGCTCATTTCTCACGTGTGACGTGACTTGATGCGTTCGTTCGCCTTCACTGCACGCTCTAGGCACTCTAACGCAGCGCCTCCAGAATACCATTCACTGATTTTCTTGCGCAGAACATCAAATAAATGTTTTGTTTACTCTCTCCCCACGCAAGACTATCGTCTTTCGATGACATTTGCAGATTAACATGCACCTACGGCAACTTTTTTTTTACAAGCCGCACGACGCCGTCTTCCCGAGTCTCCGGTGCCTGTATGGCTGGACACAAGGCTCCGACAACCTATAGAACCACTGATATACTTCCACAGAGTCGAATGCCATTTCTTAATCTATTTCATATAGGGTCCTTTGCCAGTTTTATGAACTATTTGTTTGCTCGTTTGATGTTGATCAATGATAAAACACTATCCAAAATACCATTCAGATTATATTCGTCGTACAACTTGCTGAAAGGGGGCTGATATTTCTGTATTCTTCGTGGGTGACTGATGCAATACATCTTGGTTCAATAGAATGTAGTGCAATAGATCACGTCGCACGTTGGAGATATTTAGCGTATGCGTGTGCTGGGAAATTATTGGTAGAAGAAGAAAGGTGTGAGTATGGTTGTTACGCTTCCATGAGAATAAGCCAATAACAAACACAAAACCAACTATAGAACCAAAGAGAACAAGTGCTGGACTAAGGACTGAATCTTTATTCAAGGAAACCCACTCACACATGAACAACAAGCGCACGCCTAAAGAGGGGATCTGAGCGTTGTAAAGTTGCAAAATTAACAGTAAAAAGCCAACAAACGCACCAAGGTGCTGCAAACAGCCAATTTCCTTGAATTTCCAAAATATAAACGCCACGTGCTCCCATTTACGGGGCTCCAAATTCTCTACCAGTACGGCAAAATAAGGTACACGTCATACATGACAATTTGCTCCTTTTTTTCCAACTTCTGAAGACTTCAGAGCTTTCGTGTTTAGTCTTATTTCTTTATTTATTTGCTACGACACTCTGATTTGAAATAAGAGGCGCAGCTACAGCGATTTCAGCGCAGACGTACGTAAGTTTTTTTGTTTTTTTTTTCATTGTCATGTGCGGCCGTGTCTACAGCGGTCAGACGGCCCACTCGAATTCAACGACAGGCTGCGTGAACTCCACAATCTACTTCAGGTACACAAGTGGTAACTAACCTCTTCGCTGCATTGTTTTTGCGCCCCTGATTTCAAATCAGTGGTTTTTATAGGAAATTACCGGAATAAATAAAATTAGACGTAAAGTTTTTAAACCTTTCAAAATAAAAGAAAACATGGCAAAGGTCCACGTGTAAATTATCCCTCAGTTTTCCTTACAGATAAATAATTCGCGTTGCTACACAGTAAGTGTAGGCGCCGTTGATAGTTCGTTGTTTCATGAAAATGTTCTGTTTGTAACACTTAAACACGTGTGCACTGATAGGTGTGAAACTCTGCAATGACTGAGATAGCTAAGCAAGTGTTGCTCGGTTGTGTGCGGGTGAGCTTTCTGCAATAAACATTGGGTTTGAAGTCCAGCTGTTGTCCTGTCTGGTTGTTCTGCTTTGCTGTCTTCGTGCCTTTCACTGGTTTCCTCTTCCGAATATTCTGAAGCAACTCTAACAGAAGGCTACGTTAGTGATGTGCTGTTTCAAACACGGTTTTCACAAACCGGCATCTAGATCTGGTTAGCCGAATTCAGCCCGATTAAGAAAACGGGTGAAGTTAGGGCGCAAATTATTCGGCTTGATTGTGTAGCGAGTGCATGACAAAGTGGAGAAACTACTAGAAATTGTACACCCACAATTTAGTGTTTCGTCCTTATGCATTCTTGTTTGGGGAACTACTTCACACGAAGTGAATGGTGATCCCCATCTTGTCAAATTGTCGACCTTGACCTGCTACTCTGTTCAGTGCATGTGCTTCGGTTACTTAACTGGCTTTTTCTAAATACATATGCCTGAAATTCCTAGCTCTCGCTCGTTCAGACTGTTGAGCAGTACAAGAAATTTCTTCCATAGGCAATGAAGGGCTTATACATTACTTGCATCACTCTTACTCCCGCTATTCCTTGACAAACTTTCACAGTCATATTGAATGTTATTCTAATACTAACTCTCCACAAAATTTATTTATACATATTGTGTAACAGGGAGCATATAGACTCGATCGTCAGCAAAATGTGTTGGTATAGTCCTCGCCAAACACCACCGTTGGCGCTGTCACCGACCTGGATTCACTTAAATTACAGTGAGCTCAAAAGTATATTTAAGTTAACGATCATTTTCAGCCCAACAGTGTCTCTGTACGTTATCAAGGGCACTGAACAAGCTTTTGAGGTCCAGTTATTTACTTGAACCGGTGAACAGAACAGAACAGAATGTTTTATTGTGCTTAAATGAAGAAGAATACATGTGCATGATATACAGAAAGAGGTCCCATAGTCAGAGACTGCAAGGGGACCTCTTGTACAATGTAGAATTGAGAATGATTGTGATGTACATAGCAGGGAGACAGAGCTACAGTAAAATGCAATTGAAACAAATAAAGTAAGAATATACCCTTGTAATCTCACAGAAACAATTTAAAAGTAAGAATAACGTGCTAACTTCAATGACAAATGATTACAGAACGCAACTCACAATGAACAGGAATCAATTAAGAAACAGCAAAACAGGCTAGTTAGTTGACATGATATGATTTTTTAACTTTGATTTAATTACCTTCAGGGAACGGCATACTTTAATGTCGGAAGGCAAACTATTCCAAAAAGAAATTCCGGAAAAATGAATGGTTTGTTTGCCATAATTGGTGCGAACTTTTGGCAGTAGAAAGTTATTGTTAAGGGCAAACCTTTTGACATTGTTATTTGAGAGAATGGTAGTGAAATGTGGAAGTTGGTTATTTATAGTTCTATACATGTAAATACCAAGGTTATATTTAACTAGCTCAGATACAGTTAATATATTGTTTTCGTGAAGTAGTGACTTAGCGTTAGAGAGATAAGGGCTTGATGTGAGAATTCTTATCGCTTGGTTTTGAATTGTCTGAACTGAGGTAAGATGAGTGGTGTATGTGTTGCCCCATGAAGTAATACAGTAAGAAATGTGCGAATGAACAAAAGAAAAATACAGTGACATAAGAATTGATGGATTGAATTAAAGACGAGATTTAATCAGTAGTCGAATGCCATACGTCATTTTTTTCCTAATAAATGCAACATGTCGGTGGTATTTCAAGTTACTGTCGAGTTCAACGCCTAGGAATCTACAGCAGTCGCTCACAGGGATGTCATTGCGCGCAATCGTAACAGGAGGGATAGAAGGCAAGGGTTTTTGTGGTGAAGAGAAGACAACAAATTTTGTCTTAGACGTGTTAATTTCTAACATGTTATTACTGCACCACCGAACGAGCTGTGCCAGATCAAAGTTTAGTTTTCCAGTTAAGGATGTAATACTGCTATCGGAGTTAAAAATTGTGGTGTCGTCGGCGTATAATATACAGCTGGATGAAGAAAGGCATTTCGGCAAATCGTTAATATAAAGTAAAAACAAAAGAGGCCCCAGAATGGACCCCCGGGGTACACCAATATTAGTTAATTTGGTTGAAGAATATGCATTAGAAATTACCACCTTCTGTGTCCTGTTGCAGAGATAGCTACGCAATAATAGTAATGTTGGGCCAGTTATACCAAATGCTTCAAGTTTATTGAAAAGAATGTGATGATTGATTGAATCAAAAGCTTTAGTAAGGTCTATGAAAACACCGCCCGCATAGTAACCGTTGTCAATAGCATTTTTTAATTGGTCAGTAAGTGAGATTAGCGCAAGGTCACTGGAGTAGCCAGAACGAAAGCCAAATTGACAAGGCGATAGTATATTAAATTTGCTTAGGTAATTTGTGAGACGTGTACAGATCAGTTTTTCAATTACTTTGCTCAAAAAGGGTAAGATGCAAATGGGGCGGTAGTTATTCAATAACGAAGCATCTCCTTTTTTATGTACGGGGATTATTTTACCCTGCTTCAGTTCATGCGGGAAAACACCTGTTCTAAACAATAAATTCACAATTGAAGAGAATACATTTGATATAAGGTGAGCTACCATTTTTACATGGGAGGGGTGAATGCCGTCAAGGCCAGCACTCGTCATTTTTAGGGTACCTATAACGCTAATTATTTCATCTGGAGTTGTGGGAAACAGAAAGAACGAATGGGGTAAGCGATCTAAGGCCATTTCATTTAATAAAGGTAGGGTGTGCTCGACGTTAAAGAAGTAGTTTGCAAACTGATCGGCGATGTCAGCTGGATCACTATAAGTGACATCATTATGAAGAACTGTAGCTATTTTTTCCGAACGTGGGTTCCTATTTAAAAAGGAATTAATGATGTCCCATTTTTTCCTCGTACTATTTCCGGCCTCAGTTATCTTTTGCGCATAATACTTTCTTTTAGCTTCCTTAAGCTGGGTGTTTATTAGGTTGCAAAATTTTTTATAGCGAACAAGCAAATTCGTATTAAACGGTTGCCTTTTAGTTTTTTTGTAGAGGTTGTCACGTTTGCGCATGTTTGTTAGTAATCCCCTCGTCAGCCAGGGATTTGCTGGTGATGCGATTATTTTTTTGCATTTTTGCTTATCTGTACAAGATTGAACATGTGATAGGAGCAAAGATGAAAAGAGGGTGAAAGCTTCTTGTGCATCAGCTTTAAGATAAACATCAGACCAGTTAGTGTTAGCAACGGTATCAATATATTTCTGCTTGTCCAATATATCACGAATAAAGGAAGGTGAATCACGTTTTGCAGTGGAATCGAAACGCAGAAATATGGGATAGTGGTCAGTAATATTAATTTCCAGCACCCCAGCGTCTGGTGCCGTGAGTAGATTTGAAAATGCATGATCAATGAGGGACCCATTGCTAATGCTGTTTGGTCTAGTTGGAAGACTGATTAAAGATTCATACCCGAAGCTGTTTAGTGCAGCTAGATAGTTGATTGAGTTAGTTGACAAATCGTCTAGTAAATTAATGTTTATGTCACCCATGATAATAGCATTTTTATTTTCAAGGAAAATAACATTCAGGGAGCGTTGCAAGTTTGTGCAAAATTCAGTAACTGGAGAAGACGGTGAGCGGTATATACAGCCTAATAATAATCTTTTGTTATCTATATTAAGAAAAGTATGCTCAAACTCAAGCCAGACCGATTCACAGGAGAGCGTGTTTATTTCGAGATCAAACTTTCGTTTACAGGAAGCGTTAGAAGATACGTATGTGGCTGCGCCACCATGATTACTTGATAACCTGTGACTGTAATATGGCGTATAGGAAGGGAAACCGAACAGATTTCTATCGACTTCTGATAACCAAGTTTCTGTAACTACAATTACTGAGAAAGGGTTGGTAAACGTGTAAAGAAGACTTTGAAATTCATCAACATGCTTTCGTAGGCTTCTGGCATTAAAATGAATAAAAGAGCGGGAGTTACTCCCTAAAAACGAGTTTAGTTGCACAGGTGACAGAAGAGCCGACGAGGAAGGCATGGCTGTCGCATGCGCATTAAGTACAATGGGAGCCAATTAGTTTATTTTAGCCAGATCAGCCTCATCGCGTGTCCTGTATACTTTACTGTCGGTTGTCTTGCGAGCTTTGATTTGGCAGTTTGTTGTCCACAAAAACATCCATTTTTTCTCTTTCTTTAAAGCCAAAGCCTTAGAAAAGAGAGCCTTGTTCGCAGGGGTCAAATGCTCATTTACGTACACGGGATTGTCAGGTGTCTGTGTTATTTTGATGTCCCTCAGGCAGAGCTTAGCTAGTCGGGCCTTGCTTATGAATTCAGTCTTCTTATCTCTTGAACAAACTCGCGCACGAAGGTTTTTGTTGCATTCCTTTGCTGTAGGAACACGATGAACGACGTCAAGGTCAGATGGTGACACCGGGCATCCGATCTTTTCACCCACCGTTTGCAAGATCGCGACACAGTCCTCCCCTTGTGTGCACGGTACACCTCTGATCTCGACGTTGTTGAGCCGTGAATATTGTTCGATTTCAGCTAGTTTCTTAGACATCATGCGGTTTTCAGACTTAGTGATTTGTTTTTGGCCATCAAGGCTGCGTTGTCTTGCCTTAATTGCTCAACAATTTTTCCCGTGAATTTTGCACTAACAACAAGGTCATCAACTTCTTTCTTCATTTGCACCGCATCGAAACCAGAATGATTCAGCTTTAACAGAATCCTTGCGAACACCGACTCCACTAAAGCCTCGGTTTTCAGCTTCTCCTCGAGTTCCTCTAATCTCTTTGCCAGTTCAACATTCGTTGGCATTTTGGACACAGTTAGAAGACACTCATACAAGCTCAAAATGCAAACAACGGCAGCCGCGACAGCAAATGAGAAATGAAAGAATCGCAAATGGCGTGAAAACCAACCTGCAGTAAATTATACGGTAATCTCGGTCAGTTGCTCAGTGCGCTGCCGCTGCTGCCAATGACATCCCGTCGACAGTGCCGGTCCTTTATAGTGTTGCTTGACGATTCCAGTGCCGCCCAGTGGTGATATCACCGAAAACGCAGCTGCAGGTAGAGCTGCGCAGTCTCCGAAGGCGCCACGAGCAAGGTAGTCCGTGGCAGCAATCAGGGCGTCCGGCGATGAAGCAGCACCTCGGGAAGCAAGCTTGGACGATCGGGCATCGGCCGAAGTAACTGCAGTAAATTATACGGTAACCTCGGTCAGTTGCTCAGTGCGCTGCCGCTGCTGCCAATGACATCCCGTCGACAGTGCCGGTCCTTTATAGCGTTGCTTGACGATTCCAGTGCCGCCCAGTGGTGATATCACCGAAAACGCAGCCGCAGGTAGAGCTGCGCAGTCTCCGAAGGCGCCACGAGCAAGGTAGTCCGTGGCAGCAATCAGGACGTCCGGCGATGAAGCAGCACCTCGGGAAGCAAGCTTGGACGATCGGGCATTGGCCGAAGTAACTGCAGTAAATTATACGGTAATCTCGGTCAGTTGCTCAGTGCGCTGCCGCTGCTGCCCACGAATCAATTACGACGCGATGGCCAAGAGGGTAAAATTGAAAAAAGACCGACCATTCACTGGTGAGTAAAAGGTGCTATAGAAAGGCAGGTTACATTGAAAAGTTTAATAGAACATAAATCATAGCGAATCCACGAAGTGAATGATGACGAGTGGACGATGGTCCGGAGAATCATTACCCCTGTACATTACCCACTCAATCACGCAAAGACGTGACAACATTTATGTACACAACATGTATGTACAACATGTATGTACAGTATATACAAAGTTGTTTAATAATCGCAGTGCACATACGGTGTTGAGATATCAATATGAATATTCATATAAATAGACACATGGATATTCATTTCCGTTCGGATATCTATATGCATTTCGTACCAATATGGATAGCCATATGAAAATCCACATATATATGAATATCCGTAGCGTTTTACGCCAACGGTAAGGGGTCATGGCTCGACACTAAGGAGTGACAAATGTTCCTATTACATTTTAACACATCGGCGGTGGGGGCGGTGGGGGCGTAGCAACACGGCGCACACCTCTACTAACAGTGTTGAGTGCCCCTCTTGCTTGCTTGCTTGATTCTGTCTTTTGTGGCTCTCACCCACTAAGGTAAATTGGCCAAGAAGCCGATAACTAATGCAAGCCAGTACCTTTAGGTTTTCCAGGCTAGGGGAATAGGATTATTTTGTTTTGATTGTGAAAATAATTTGGCGCAATGTAGAAAAAGGGGTGGAGAAAAGAAATAATAAAATTTCTTGAATATCTGAGGTGTAATCGTTATATGAAGTTGTACTGAAGGTCAAGTCACTACAGTGTAACAGCTAAATAATAAATGGTAGATTGGCTAGTAAAAATCGAGAGCTGATCAATGACTCAGCAGGTTAGTCTTCTTGTGCTACATAGGAAATCGCGGAGAGCCCCGCCACGGTGGTCTTGTGGCTAAGTTACTCGGCTGCTGACCCGCAGGTCGCGAGATCAATTCTCGGCTGTGGCGGCTGCATTTCCGATGGTGGCGGAAATGTTGTAGGCCCGTGTACTCAGATTTGGGTGCACGTTAAAGAACCCCAGGTGGTCAAAATTTCCGGAGCCCTCCACTACGGCGTCTCTCATAATCAATGGTGGTTTTGGGACGTTAAACCCCACAAATCAATCAAGAAATGACGGAGAACCCCGCAGATGTTCCTGTCGCTGTGTCCTGATGAAGCGGCTCCAAAAGACAAAATATTAGGACTAGTAAGTGATATTCCTAGTTTTTTAATAAAATTTCGCAGAAATTTTGTTTTTGATTTTTGAAACGGGGACATGTGAAAAGAAAAAGGTCAATATGTTTAGGTTCATTAGAGCTTGAGCACAGAGGGAATGGCACTCGACCAGACCTGTTTAGGTAGAAATTAAGAGGTGGTACACGGCAACGTAACTTTGTTATAGAAATTTCCATTTACGCTTGGGACACCGTTTACTATTCATTGTACTTTTTGATGAGTTTTAAAGAAGGGAAAGTTTTGTCATTCTTGCTGCTGTTACACAGGCTGTAAGAGGCATGATTAACACAATCGAAAGATGAAGGGATGTTTGCGCGAGTGTGTGAGCCATCTCATTTATAAATATACCACGATGGCCTGGCCCCCATGTCATTCGCACTAGACGAATGTTTGCTGGGAATAATGATTTAAAATTTTCTAGTACTGCTGATGCCGACGACGATGATAAATATTAACACACGGCATACGAATCAGTCACTATCACAGCTGTCGAATGAGTCGCAGGAAGTTTATGAAAAGCTAATATAACGGCCTTTAATTCTGCTACAAATATTGGTGTATAATATGGGAGGCGTAATAAAGAGCACCCGAAAAATGATAGAGAAAAAATACCCAGACCTGCCATCTCGACACTCATAGATGCATCCGTTGCAATTACTGTATTAGTGCCTAATTGAGACAGGTGTTCGTCTAATAAGCCAATCAATTATTTAGAGGGCAAGCGTTTAGCATTCATTGGGAAAATATCCTCCCATTCTACTTGCACTTGGCCAAGAGAATCAAGGAGTTGGCAAGACGGGGTACCCCACAGGGAGCAGTGTTATCACCGCTCCTTTTCAACATTGCTATCATGAGCCTTCCAAGCGAATTGGCCAGGGTGGAAGGCACAGAACACGCAGTATATGCCGATGATATTACAATCTGGACCACAGAAGGGAGCCTTGGTGAAATGCAGGAACGCCTTCAGCAGGCCGCATCCATAGTCGAGGCGTATGCCAACGATTGTGGACTACAATGTGCTCCAAACAAATCAGAGCTTCTGCACGTTAGAGCGAAGCCAAGAGATAAGCCAGCCATACACATCTCCCTGTCTGGGGTTCCCATCAGAGAGGTGGAGGAGCTCCGGATTCTGGGCCTGTTCATTCACCACAGACTCAGACCGGACTCCACTATAGCGAAACTCAAGAGAATAGGTGAACAGGTAGGGCGCATGATCCACCGCGTTTCCAACAAGCGGGGTGGTCTGCGGGGCAGGGACGCGCTTCGTCTCGCCCATGCCTTCGTGACTAGCCGAATCCTCTACGCCGTCCCATACCTTCGCACTAACAAGCAAGAAGACGATGAATATATGCCATCATTCGTAACGCTACTAAACGAGCTTTGGATCTCCCAGTAGCCACTTCCAATGCCAAACTGAGGGCGTTAGGTGTGCTCAACTCCTACCAGGAGTTGCGGGTGGCCCACCTTATGAATCAATATACGCGGCTCGTGCAGACGGCTCCCGGGCGCCGCCTTCTGAGCCACTTACATATACAGCACACTTGCACTGCAGAGGAGGTGGAGCGTATTCCGGAACTGTGGCGGCATATGCTCTCGGTCACTCCACTTCCCAGTAACATGGATAAGCACACGCACGAAAGCAGAAGACAGGCGCTGGCTCGGACGCTTGAGAGGCAACACGGCTCCCGACCTGGTGTATTCTACGTAGATATAGCAGGGCCTTCGCCCACGGGATTTTACACGGCCTGTGTAGCTCACCGGGAAAAGCATGTCAATGGGCTCTCGTTCGGAGCACAAAATCCAGAGCGCGCTGAGGAAGTCGGGATAGCACTTGCTGCGGCGGACCCCAACTCGAAAGTTATCATCACGGACTCCCGGAAAGCATGTGCTCATTACTTAGTAGTAGAGATATCCCCTCTAGCCAGCCCAATTCTAAAACGGGCTCTCGCTGATCCAGCCCCGAAACGCATCGTATGGGCTCCTGGCCATCAGAGCTTACGAGGTAATGAGGCCGCTGATGCGGCCGCCCGAGCGCTTACCCACCGGGCTCCTCACCTTGGCTTTTATGACTCGGAGGCCAATACACCGCTGCTGCGGTTCAAAGAAATTCTGACCTATTATCGCGACACTCACCGCCTTTACCCGGCTCCTGCAAAGGGGCTGAGTAAGGCGGAAGAGCGAACTCTAAGGCGCCTGCAGACAGGTACTCTACTCTGTCCTGCAATCCTAAAACATTTCGATGCGAACACAGATGGGCGGTGCCCACACTGTGGGGTGACGTGTGATATCTTCCACATGGTATGGGCATGTCCGAAAAATCCCCACCTACCCCCTTCTCCTACCCCTTAGCGAGAGGCATGGGAGACTGCCCTTCTCAACTGCTCATCACTAGAATCTCAACGGGCTCTGGTGAGACGGGCGCGAGTAGGGGCCTCGTCATGCGGTGTCCCGGACTAAGGACGCCGACCATGTAGCGGGGTCATGCTTTGGCCCCGTACCTCTCTCTTATATATAATAAATGTTTTTCATCATTATCATCATCATCAAGGAGTTTATCTTGTATGACGCCATAAGCCGTTCGAGAGAGGACAACAAATACAGCATCTTCCTTGGAAGAGAACACGGTGGACGCCGCAAATCGTACCGCTAATTAGGCAAGCAGTTCGGCGGACCCTTTGATTTATACTGTCTTGAGCTTTGGACCCCTCGACCAGTGGCACACACACGACGAAGAAGAGTCCCACTGGCGCCACCTCAGATTGCAGTGATCATGGCTCCATATTGGACGTTCCCGTGGGCCATGCGTGCTCGACCCATCGCCAGTTGTGTGAGATCTGTGATTGAACAGTGCCATCTGAACGTGTTGCCTGATCTATGGATCGGGGGGCACATGCCCTTATTTAGCCACTCAGCTCGTTCAACAGAGTGCCATGTAGAAAATTTACGCCATATTCGAGAGCTCGCATAGTAAGAAAGAGCTCGTCATTTACAAGAGCTCACCTTGTATATAATGTAAATAAACCCTCTTCAATTCTCTTTTCCTCCTGCCTCGACAATTTCACCTTGGACCTCCGGTGCCTGCGAAACCGGGTCGTAACACCGCGCCGATGGACGCTGGTCGCACCTGGCGTCAGACTATGGAGTCCTCGCGTTTTGCTAACGTAGCGTCGCTGTGTCTAGCGTGCACATGCGTCAACGCTACATATATTATATAGGACCCTTCATGATGCGCTCGCGGCCATTTTGCTAGCTCCACATATACGAAGCTTGGTGTTGCGTGACGTCGTTGGATGAAACATATGACTTATGCAAACATGATAATCCTGACAAGCGTGTCATGTAATAACATGACAACTTACCACGCTCATAGTGTGCTCGTGGCCGTTTTGCTAGCTCCACATGTACTAAATTTGGCACCACGTGACGTCAATAGATGACTCAGGTAAACGACACATCCAAACATGATAATCATGACACGAAAGTCATGTACGGCATCATTTACTTCCACCTCGTAATGTGGTGCTGATTTTAAAGTGACATATCAACATTTCTCATTCGTGCTTTTCATATTATGAATTCCCACTGTACGTGAAATCTGTCAATTTTTTTTGTGTGTGGGACAGCGTCTTTTGTTTTGTTTCCTACTTTGTACATGATGTCATCTTCCCTGCTCGGCGTGTTCTTTCTATGCACACGAGATGAATGAATTCGTCAGGGCAGTTTCTATAACATTTTGTTCTGGAGTTCAATACCCAGCGTTCGCGGTCTGTTTGCAAAATGCCAACGCACATTTTTAACAAGACTTTTGTTTCTGTTTAAAACAACAGCTTGTGCACTAACTCTTAGCCACTGAACCTTTCCGAATATTTTTATCAAAATTTAACCTTTTCTTTTGAGGCTATACCGCTCGTTGTTTCTCTGCTCTGTGTCTTTCCGCGCATTAAAGTTTACTTGCTGGAGGACAGACGTCACAGCGTAAATTTCAAGGTGCATGACTCCTGTACACAGTCAACAGTAAGTTCTTCACCTGGCGTTTCGGGCAAAGGCGAGATTTTTTGCTCGGCGAGGACGATCAAAAAAAGAAATTCTAGATGATATCCAGCGAGCTGCCACACCACATTAAAGCTGCTTGCTTTAGAGTTATAAATACAAAAATATTGAAAATGGCGTCTTTCTGGGCGCGGTTCACCGCGGAAAAGGTGGAAGTCATGGCAGTGCAATGCGCGGAGTGCCATGGCATTCGGAAGTGTGCTGCCACTACGTGCACGGCGTGTGGAGAACACGTGCAGTGCGTGCGTGTACTGCTTATCTGCTGCATTGTGAAGTGCGAAGCACTTCTTAGCGAACTTCAGCAACTTTGAGTGTGTCTATCAATCTATCTAGTAACCTACGACATTTAGCTCTCTTGGCCGTTTCGATAATGGTATCAATACCAAAGTTGATATGGCACAACATGACTGTTTCACGAGCATAATTTACTAGTTATGGCATGAAAATAACGTCATGTATGTCATGAATGTCATGATTTAAATTTCATGGTCTCACTGCTTTTGCGGTGGTTCCGTTCGAATGACATGTTGCAAAACTGGTATGGTATGACATGATTGCATGGCGAACACAAGACACAGACCCTAACATGAAACCTATGACATGCGTGTCTTGTAACAACACGACTACATTCCATGCTCATGATGCCCTCGTGATCGTTTCACAAATTTGCATTTACCAAATTCGGTATTACAGCATGGCAATGAATAACGGAGGTATGTGAGTGGTAGAAACAATAATCATGACACGCATGTCATGTAAGCTCAAGAAAATATACCACGCTCATGATGTGCTCTCGGCCGTTTCTCTAGCTCCATATATACCGATATTGGTATGACGTGACGGGACGACGGAAGTGAATGACACGTCCAATCATAATAATCATGATATGCGTGTCATGTAACAACATGACTATAGGCCACACTCATGATGCGCTCGCCGCCGTTTCACTAGCGTCACATATACCAAATTTGGTATTACGTAACGTGAATGGACGACGCAAGCATTTGACTGGTGCAAGCATAATAATAATGAGAAGCGTGTCATGTAAAAACTTGGCTACAAGCCACTTCCAAAGCAGCTATTCACTTCAATGTGACCCGGCGCGTGTGCGCACCGGCGTTTGTTTTGTCATGTCAAGTGTTTGAGCACGTCTGGCGTCCTTCCGTCACGAAGATAGGCAGCAATGCCCCGAGTTGCGCGTGGCCGACGGGTCTCCTATCACAGAAAAGAACTGGGATGCTCTGCTCACAAGTCCCCATGAGGACGACCAACTTCGGGCCGTCCAGAGGGCTCATGGCGTGGCCGTAGAGTTTAACCTCCCTGTCCCGTCATGGGCACGGCCCAGAGACGGGGCCCTTTAGGTGGTCATCGCTTCTTCAGGACCAAACAAAGTTATTCAGTCAGTCAGCCAGCTAGACGTGGTGTTATCTGGGTAACGTCATCGGCACGAATTCCATCATGTCGCATTTAGCGCTGGTTGCCGTCGGGCCGTGCCGACAGACGCTGGTCGCACAAATTGTGCCTGGCGTCACACTATAAAGTTCTCGCGTTTCGCTAGTGTGGAGTCGCTGCGCCCAGCGTGCGCACACGTCCCCGTTACGTTGGAGTTTATTGGGATCTTCATGATGCGCTCACTGCCGTTTCGCTAGCCTCACATTTACCAAATTTGGTATCACTGGATGTGAATGGACGACGAAGATATGTTGCTGGTGCAAACATGATAACCATGAGATGCGTGTCCTATAACAACATGACTATATGAATCGCTCATGATGGGCTCGCAGCCGTTTCGCTAGCTCTACATATACAAATTTGGCGTTACGTGACGTCAATGGATGACGGAGGTATATGACAGGTGGAAACGATATTCCAGACACGGGTGTCATGTAAGAACATGACAACATACGCCCATGATGCGCTCATGGCCTTTTCGCTAGCTCAACATGTACCAAACGAAATTTCGTATCACGTGATGGTACGACCAAGGTAAATGACACGTGAAAATATGATAATCGTGACATGCTTGTCATGTAAAACTTAACTACACGCTATGCTCATTGTGCGCTCGCAGCAGTTTCGCTAACTTCGCATTTACTAAATTTGTTTTTAGGTGACGTGAATAGACCACGGAGGTAAATGATGCGTCCAAACATAATAATCATAACGTGGAAGTCATGTACGGTATAAATGACCTCCACCTCGCAACCTTGCGCTGATTTTAAAGTGACATATCACCCTTCCTCATTTGTGCTTTGCATATCATCAATTCCCAATGTATGTGGGCTCTACCTTTTTTTTTTGGTCTAATCCCTTGATATAGCAGTCATGAAGGGGTGCGATGTTTACCGAGAAGAAGAAAGGTTGTTGCATAACGGTATCAAAACTTCTCGAGAAGTTCATGTGTCATGCATTTGGCTACTCTTTTACACCGTCGCCATCATTGTATCGTGGGCATATAACAAGAAGTGGCAGCAACCTCGAACATTCGCTGCATGGCAGAAAAGTGTCTTTTTTCTGTTGCTGCTCTGTTACACGCTTTTACTAACAGTGCACTCCTATTACGTATTTGCTGCTCACTTTGCGTCCAGCTGTTTTTCAGCAAAATTTAATTCCTGTCCTTGCATATCTTCAGTTGAAATCTGACTTGCATTGTACTTTTCGTTGACCATTGTATGAAAACATTAAATCATTTTCACTGTAACCCTCTCCTTTAACACGATTGCCGAAGAATATTTCTAAATATACAAAAACTGAGAATAAAACTAATTGCACATGGCATGAAAAGTTTAGATGTAATTGAAAGATCTAGGAAGCAAGCCTCTTTCAGGATAATTCCTAACAGTGTAATTACAATACACACCAAAATAATTTGCATGTAAGAATATATAACACAGGAGCTCACGAGCACATCTCAATAGTTCAAAAGCTCGCGTTGCACAGTCTAAGAAAGCCACCGTAACCAGATAGCATGCGTGAGAACCCCCTTTCACAGCCTTAAACAGCGCACGTTTCTTCAGTTAGAATTCCACATTTACTGTTAATAAAGGCAAGGGCATTCCAGCCGTGTTCCAGGGAAATCGTTTTGCAGCCACATGAGCGTTATTTATGGATTCTGTGGGGCAGCTAGGCTTCTTTTTTTCAATAATCTATTGAGTAAACAACACGTTACAAACTATGTAACCTACGCAAGATTTGCGCCAAAGCACTTCACTAAGTTAAGATATGCCTCCTAGCGCCGGCAATGCGACAATAAACACACTGTTATCTTAACACTGTGCCTACACACGCCCTCCATTTCTGCTGCTCGACGACATAAATTAGGTTATTCACTAGTTAGTGAACTGCCTGATATTCCATTAGGTAAAATGGTTACCTAGGCTTGTCTATACTAAATCAAGTGAGAAGTTTTATTCAATTAGGTCTTAAACGTGAAGAATTTCTTTGCGTACTGCAAGTGCTTTTGACACCTATCTATCTATCTATCTATCTATCTATCTATCTATCTATCTATCTATCTATCTATCTATCTATCTATCTAACCGCTTAAATCTGGGTACTCGTCAGATCAGCCCCTGAATTTAGGGTCAATTGAAATTAGTATGAGAGGGCAAGATTGTTTGACGAATAGGACACGCTGGCAGAATATCAATAATGTCACAATCCTGTCGCATACGTCATCAAACACCTCCCGCAAAAAAGTGGCACATACCCGTGGGCGGAAACGTATGTGCCACTGGCATGCAGCTATGCGCCGCCATTGATTGACAGTATCTACCCAGCAACGACAAGAGCACACATGCAGAATTGGAATGCATGATCTTCAAGAAAAACTTGACATTGGCAGCGTTGACCAGAAGAATGCAAGGAACAAATGCCAGGGTGACAGCAGGAATGAAACGCCAACATTCTGCGAGACAATCAAGCATTCTGCCACAGAGCCACGTCATGTCTTGTACTGGTTTATAAGTTGACTGTAATATTCCTGAAACGTTCATTGTGGTTGCAGCACTGGCTAAAGCATTTTCATAAACATTGCATATGTACTTATATGATACAGCCGTCAGGTCACATTATTGCCAATTGACCTTTTTTCAAAATTCAACGCCACCTACCAAACGAAGTCGAAAACACATTTTTTTCCGCCATGTCTTTTTCACCCAAACGAAAGTCATTGTCATACCGTCCAAGCGCGGTACACATCCTGCAATAACGCAAGCGGTGGTTGTGTGCGCTGCAGGAAGCGCTCATCGGCGTCGCTTGTACACACAGCCCGCCAGCTCGCTCAAGTGAACAAATTATGACGTAAGAGCCATGTTGCCACACTGAATTTTCTAAAGCGTCTATTCTTGTTAGGTATCATGCGCTGAAATTTACTTATGTAGCAGTGCCCAGGGCTAGCATTCTCGTGACCACAAGCGCTTCATATCAGCTTATCAATCTGGTGTTGCTAATATTCATGTTTCCGCTGGCCTCGTTGCGCAAGTACTAAGAACAAGTTATGTGAACGTCTGCAAGTGTTCCACATATGTCTGCGCATGCAACGGTTGTAAATATATTCAGCGTTATTTCCTTACGTGTCACTCCGTAAAAACATTCAAGCATGGTCACCTTCCCTCCGCATGTTTCGCATAACGTCGATTCCCAAGGTATGTGGGATCGGCCAATTTTTATTTGTTACTTGTTTTCACTGCACAGTCGGGCTTCAATCGTTAGTACCGAATTGGTACTTTTAGCAATAAACTTTCAACTACATTCTTTCTTTTAGCTTCACGGCTGATTTAAGTGACCTTAGAGAGATGTTATGAGGCACCCGTAGGGTACCAAAAAAATTACGAATGGTCACTATGGCCGAAGTCACTCAATTGTAGTTTTCTTATCCGTCTTTTGGGGGCGAGGCTCCCTATGCCGTTGGTCGTGCATCCATGATGTAAGTAGTAGTAGCAGTAGTAGCAGTAGTAGCAGCAGCAGTAGTAGTAGTAGTAGTAGTAGTAGTAGTATTAGTAGTAGTAGTAGTAGTAGCAGTAGCAGTAGTAGTAGTAGTAGTAGTAGAAGAAGGTTTAGTGAGGGTTTGGCCGCAGTGCCATGAATATAGTGAACTAGTATATAGCCATGAATTAGAGGCGGCAAAAGGTGGGAATTAGACACGAAGTGGAGGCTGTGAGAAAGTGCGCGAGTGCCACCTCTCGTTTAGTCCTTGGAATTCCCGCTGGATGGCGATATGCTGAATATATGATGAAAAGATGCGAGATGGCGGTATTTGGAGTGTTCACTTGGTGAACGGACGTATGGACGGACGAACAGACACATAGATGCACGGACAGACGCATGGATGGATGGGCGGAAGGGTGGACGCGTGGATGGACGGATGCGCGGATTGACGCATAGATGGACGTATGGTTGAACGCAGAGACGGATGCATGGAAGGCGGCACAGACAGACGGACGCACGAACGGGACCACGGATGGATAGACGGAAGGTCCCACAGATGGACGCACAGACGGACGGAAGCAAGAACGCACGGATGGACGGACGCTTCGCTCTACCGTCATCATGCACTTCGTGGATATGCTGTGATTTTTTTCGCTTCGCGTGTAGTGTCGGGCCGGATGTGGCATGAATTGCTTGCGAGAGAAGTGCACATGGTGTCGACGCGACGTAAACGTTGCCCCCCTTTGTGTTCAGAAAGAATTCGCGGAATGAAACTTACGGTCAGAAGCAGGCAGGCGCGATAAAGATGTGGGATGACGTACCCGGCGTGCGTCATTGTCTTCGCTTGTTTCATGTGCCTCTCAGCTTGGTGGCTAGGTACGAATGCCATCAGTATTTTGTACAGTGCGTATGCATTGTATTCGTCAATAAAGCCTCAAACCAGCACTTCTCGCATGGAGCTGTTCGGTGAAGAAATATTTTTTGCGCTGTTCACTTCGCGTATCATTTTCGCGAACAAAAATCTGTTTTGTATGCCGCGTGGCGCCTTTGCGAGAAAATTATTCCTTCGCTCATGAAAGTGAGTAAGCGCTAGCGTAGTTACGTTTCTTTTGGTGAGGCCGGCACATGTATTCGAATTCACTGCATCAGTGACATACTTGCGAAAACTGCAGTTATGCTGAGTATCGCTACCTGTGGTGTTCGAAAATTGCTTAAAGTTCTAATGAGGACAGTGGCAGAGAAGTGGTTAATCTAGAAATATGTTCGTGTTTCGTAGCTAAGGATTGGGCGTAATTTTTTAGTGAACACTTCTGTCTAGTTAACAGCTTGCATGACACCTAAAATTGCTTTGTTTTCACTGCGACTGTTTTTCATTTTGCTGCAACTGCTTGTGACTGTTTCTTTTTTGCGAAAGATTGAAGTAAAATATACGCAGGAGAAAATTTGTACCAAAGCGAGAAAGAAAACGTAGCTAACAATTTTCTTTTCTTTGTTCGGTTCATGCCGTGGTCTAATGCTGCGGCAACGACTGCCATGTTGCGTTGTGCACAGTTTGTGTAGTTGTGTGCATTTATTTCGGTTTTACTGTTCTGTGTGTCCTTTTTTAGTGTTGAATATAAGTTTATTTCATGTGTGGTATTCAAACTCATGATATGGCAGCTGTATTTGCGCGTCTTGCAGTGCAACGAACCTATCTTTTCGTGCCCGGGTTCATCAAACACTTACAAACTTGAAAATAAAAGTTATCGCTACTCAAACGATTCTCCTGTTGTATTTAAAATGTGTGCAAAGCTATAGATACACAGAGGCATCGTGTTCTTGCCGTTCTGGCATTGAAACTTACACGAAGGTAATTTACGCATGCAAACAACGCGTTAAAAAAATAAAGTATGACCTCAGAGATGAGCACGTACATAGTTGTATCGGAGGCAATTCCAATATTCCTAATTGCTAAAAAATAGCCTTTGGAACATCCTTTATTGCGGTTTCCAATCTCTGAGCCCGCGAAGGTTTCCAACGACCGTGAGGAGCGCTGCCAACGCCAATAAGCCGAAGGGGTCTATGGGAGTGCCCTCTCTTGAATTTAAGGCCAGCTCCGGCGATTTTTTGACCACGTCAAGGTTATGGTGTTTCTATGTTCCTGAGACATTCTTGTGGCAAGCCCAATGTTGAAATGCCCAGAAATTTGAAAATAATTTTTAATAAGCGAAAATGGGCAAAACCGAAACCCATCCAAGCGCCCTGTCCGTGTATGAGGTACTATTTGGTAGAACCGGAGGCCACGCACTGGTTCCGCCGGTGCGGAGTATAAAAACTGTGAAAGCCAGTCCAGCAAAGCACCGGTCAAACGCCACAGAGGAAGCAATAAAATATTCCCATGCTATACCCGTGCGAAACACCGCCGCCATCGCCTTGTGGAAAGCACATTAAACGCTGTAGCAGCCAAAGTAGCGATGACATAAGCTGCGTCACTTCCATTGACATGCCAAACATGACGTCACTCAGACAGTGTTGCCAGTAATTCTGGCAAGGCAGGTGAGCTTTTGAGGTAATCTTCAAAATTCATTCGTTTGATTGCTTTGTGTGGTTTAACGTCCCAAAACCACCATTTGAATATGAGAGGCACCGTAGTGGAGGGCTCCGGAAATTTCGACCACCTGGGGTTCTTTAACATGCACCCAAATCTGAGCACACGGGCCTACAACATTTCCGCCTCCATCGGAATTAAAATTCATTTGCAAACAATCAGTGCATCACTCAAACATGTGATTTGGCATAAAGCGCGAAAATGTGCAAAGGAACATACCCAGCGAATTTCATTGAGATTCATTGCCCTCGAAAAATCACCGGAGTTGGCCTTTAAGGCACCCACACTGGAGCTTGACTGGGCGTGTCACGACCTATAGCGCTTTGTGCACCTAGCGCTATCTTTGTTTGGTGAGCCAGTGGCAGACCATCAACAAGTTTACTCGTAGCATTTTGAAATAGCAGAGTGGCATCTTTTTTATGAAAACGATCGAAAAGAGAAGATGAAAACGGTCCTTGTCGTAGTTGTTCCTATTTATCAGACACTTGTGTTCTCGAATAATAACTTTATTTTCGACTTCTCTGTGGCACCGTTTCTCTTAACAATGCATCCGTATCATTTTTCGCCGCCGTCAGTCCTATTTATAAGAGCAGCATTTTCATTCTGTAGAGGGTGATAGTTTACTGGTGTTAAAGGTGACTTGATGCCAACTACGTTTGGCTTGAGTACAAATGTTTTGACAACATTTTGTTTGGAATATATCCTTGATAGCGTTGCATTTACGGTGTACTGACACTGATTTTTGAAGCTCATTTTAACTTCATGATAGCGATCTATCTTACTGACACGTATCGCGCCAAGTGTGCCACACTGCTATCCTCATGTGATATTTCATGCGACATTCATGAAATTTTTTGCATGCCCGCCTACTGCCAACAACACTGGCATGATGTCTGGACGCAGTACGGGTTGCAGTGCCTTTATGCGTCTGCTGTAATAATGTGAGGTACACAAACACACAGAACGATTACTTTTGCTTTCCCAATGAAGCCACGGAGTGGAGTGGCAGTGATAATGACGTCACTGCTCGTGCACGTGGCGAGAAGATACAGTGTCAGAATTAGTTTTAAAAACTACATTCAAAATGCTTCTTACCAGCGGGGCTGCTCGAGCCACGCGTTGGCCAGTCCGTTGCAAACGAAAAAAAAAAGTGGCAGCATATCCATGGGGTGAATGATGGAGTGTGGGGCGAAACATTGGTCCGTCTATTCGTTCTTGCTTCCGTCTGTCTATGCGTCCGTCTTGGTGACCGTCCGTGCGTCTATCCGCCCGTCCGGGCGTGCGTCTGTTTGTGCGTCCGCACGTCCATCCGTGCGTTCATCCCTGCGTTCGTTCATGCGTCCATCCATCCGTGCAGCCATTCGTCCGTTCGTCCATGCATCTGTCTGTGTGTCCGTTTGTCCATCTAGTCAACACTTCAAGTACCACCATCTCGCATCTTTTCGTCATGTAGTCCGCGTAAAGAAGCCCCGCCATCCAGCGGACATTCCAAGGACTAAACGAGAGGTCGCACATGCACACTTTCTTTCTGCTTGCGCTTCGTGTCTACTTCCCACATTTAACCACCTCGAGTTAATGGTATATACTAGTTCACTGTACTCATGGCACTACGGTACAACGCTCGCTAAACCTTTCTATAACCAAGGAGGTTACGCCCAGCGAGGATAACGTAGCAACCCTTTCTTATCAGACAGTGCTCAATGTACATATCAATAGCTGCTATCGGGGAATGAGAGACAGGAGAATTTGGCTTTTAGTTAACGTGCACGCTGTGAATTTTTTATTGTTCAACAACGCACAGGAGAAATCTCCCACCGGCACCACCTTTAGGGAGCTTCGCCCCTAAAAAGTTCCTCCATTACCACAAGCGTGTAATGTTAGGGGAGCTTGCTTGTAGATGATCGGTTAACCCGCGAATCATCCACACACATTCCTCTACCATCATATAAACACGTGACAACGTTGTTATGATACACAGTGTTTATTTTTTTACGTTTGGATACACTATATACATATGGTTGAATTATACACATTTTATATACACCAGAAATGTTCTCTTAGAAAGTACAAGAAATCAGTGTCGTCGAGCACAGTCCACGGCTGGCACTGCACAGTCTCGGCTACGTCAATCGAAACGTTACCCACATGCCCCTATATGCTGTAATGGCCACTGATGTGAGTGAAACGCCTGACGCTCATATGTGGTGGGCGTACAGCTATCGGGCGTTCTTCGACTGGGTGAGAGCAGGCAGGTTAGGGGGCTTGGGCGGATATCAGTACCCGAGTGTAACACTCATCGTACAAACTTTTTTCGCCACCGAAACGTCTTCACACGTGGAGCAAACTATTCGAAGCTTTCACCGCCTAGAAAGGGCGCTATTGCAAGCCCAACATGGCTGTCGTTTGAGGGATCGTGGAGCCGGCGCGCCGGCAGCCACCGCCGGTGTGCCCGTCACTCTAACCTGCGTAGTATTTTGGCTGCAGCCGCCGTGTTGTAAAGGCTTTGCTGAGAAGATCATTGACTTTGGCATGTATTATATCTCTCACTGCGAGTAAAGAAACGCGTGTGCGGCGTATATTGACGGAAAAGAAGTTTTGAACGCTGGGCACATCGTCTACTGCGGTGTGAAGGAATGCACATGCAGCTTTGTTAATGCTGCTCGTGCCACGGCCGGGGAAGATCGAGCGACCATGCTTGTGCAAAGCAGGAAACCTCGCCTTTGACTGAACATCGTCTGCGCAGCGGCATCGAACATATTTCCTGATTCTTCTAGCTCAGCAAGCAAACAATAAAGAGTAAACCGTTGCTACTACGACTTACAGTACCTTTCCAACTTTAGAATAACCGTGGTAGAAATTGCTAGCGACAAAATATAAAGCACCAGTGAACCGCCAAAGTGAAGCCGACTGAACGACGGCATGGGCTGGCTCCGTGGGCATCCCCCAAACGACAGTTACGACAGATGCCGCCTGGTGATGCCACCATCTGTGAAAGTTGCAAATATACTCACTGTAGCCTTGTGGCCGGGCTGGTGAAGTACCAGTGACAGGCAGCTCTTCTTGAAGGATTTTGACGGCGTTGCCGTGGGACGTCTCGTTCCAGATGTTTATGATTATGGTCAGGCTGTTGGGTAACCAAGCGGCCACATACCTTGCAGCTTTGGCTGAGCGTGTGGATGAGAAAGTCGTGCTTGAACCTCGCATCGGTGCCGCCAACCTCAGGTAACAAGCACTTTAGGTGCTTGGCCGCTGTTTCTCGCACCGTGCCGCTTCGATGTTCTCTTGCCGTCATTTCCATGCTGCTTCGGCTTCGCTGGCTCTGAGGGTTTGCTTGTTGCAAGCCATCTTCGCTTTAGTCTCCCAGGCTCTCACCGGAAGGTATTGACGGTGAACATGCCTCACTGCTGTCTTGTCTTCAGGGGTGTTCATGCTGTGGAGTGGTGATGAAGAGTATTTTTTCAAAGAGCAGCCAGTGAAAAGAAAGGAAGGGCGAAACGCGAGTGCTCATTGGGGTTGTGTCTTTCTAGCGATCACATATCACGTGCTCTGGCACGTGCACTTGCGGTCAGCAACTAGAGCACGCGGCACCACCTGAGCTGTGGTGTGTCATTTGCGTGACTTACCAAAAAGAGCTCAGCGGTGAGAAAGCACAGCAGTGCTTCTAGCGGCCGCAGTGAGAGCTGTTGAACACGCCGCCAACAACGAACAAGGCGCGAAGATAAGGAGCCTAACGAGCAAGCTCTTAACAACTGAATGGCGGCCTTGAGCCGTTGGCCCCCAGATATCCTTTGAAAATTGGTTGAAATGCCCCCCATGCATTTTTGACGCCCTGAGCGTCCTTGTGCTGTTTTTCCAAAAGCTGCTTTCACGTGGTGCGCTCTATATCTTCCTGTCACGACTACCATAGTACACGCTCGGCACAAACAATTGTTCCCGAGAAGCTCGAGCTTTCCCCATAGCACCCCAGATTTTGGACACTGAAGAAAACTCACGGGTTTACTCTTTCATTACCGCGCAAAAATTGTTATTTTTCATGTTTCTCAGCGAAAGTTTTCTGGCAGTTTGAAAAGTACTCGAGCACGCATTGCAGTATACCAAATTTGTGCACAATGAAATGCTCTTTCAAAGAAATATGTATTAACACAACGGAAGTTTTTTAAACAAAAAAGTGTGATACGTACGTGCGTGATTTTTGGTGGCCAGCTGGGAAACAGTACAATAAAAACATTACATTACAAAAAATAGTAAAAATAAGGAAAACACCGTACATTCACAATAAAGATAAATGGCCCAGCAACAATATAATAAGTGAATATATTGTGCAAAATGTTTGTATTCACATACACAAAGAAAATCAGAACCTTGGGGCTGCTTCATTGCTCACTCTATGCGGTGAACTTTTCCTTAAATTTTCATGAGATTCAAGTGAACCCATACACTTCTTTCAGTAAACTTCAGTCCCTTTGCGATAAGAGCCTGTAGGTGTCCCAATATACATGGATGCCCGAGATGTGAATATTCTGTCTATGAAAAAAATCACAGAATATCGGCGGAATAAATACGTCCATGTGTCCATCCGTCCGTCTGTATGTCTCTGTGTGTATTTTCGTCTGTCTGGCAATAACCACGAACCACCTCGGCCTTCCGCTCCACTTCGTCCATGCCCCACAAACAAAGCAACGAGCACGAGCCGCCATGGTGCTCCACGCCCACCGCTCTGCTTCTTTAACAACCTAAAAACGATCGGTCTTGTAAGGCGACGATCCAGGAGCCTGAGAGAGGCATTCGTTCTCGGCGTACTCAGGCACAGCCCACGCAGCAACCATTCGGAGAGTAGTGGTACAGCGCCATCTAGATTAGCCTCACTCAACTGCAGTTTCCATGTTCTTCATGAGACAGCGCTGTCTACTGTACTGTTCGAGAGATACTGTCTTCCTTTTTTCGCAGCAAAGCTCCTTAAGCCATGGGTCGTGCGTCCTCGATGTATGTAATAGTAGTGGGTAGCCACCTCTCGTTTAGTCTTCGGAATGGCCGCTGCATGGCGGTACTTATATATATCCAATATATGATGAAAAGATGCGAGATGGCACTACTTGAAGCATACACTATATGCACGAACGAACAGACAGACAGGCAGACAGACGACGGACAGAGGGATGGACCGACAGACAGACGGACAGACGACAGCTGGAGCGATGGATCGACAGACAGACAGACAGACAGACAGACAGACAGACAGACAGACAGACAGACAGACAGACAGACAGACAGACAGACAGACAGACATAGAGAGAGTCATGCAGTCAGACGAACGGACGGATGAACGGACGGACGGACGATTCATGGCTTATCGATAAAACCCTTCGAAGCTTCGCTCCACTCATTAATGTTTGGATATGCTCTAATTTTAAATGTGAACCATTTTTATGCGAACTTCGGTTACTTTGAATGTGTCTATCTATCTATCTATCTATCTATCTATCTATCTATCTATCTATCTATCTATCTATCTATCTATCTATCTGTCTGTCTGTCTGTCTGTCTGTCTGTCTGTCTGTCTGTCTGTCTGTCTGTCTGTCTGTCTGTCTGTCTGTCTGTCTGTCTGTCTGTCTGTCACTCTGTCGGTCTTTCTAGCAGCCTATGACTTTTAGCTCTCCAGGACGTTTCGATAATGGTATCGGTACCAATATTGGCATGGAGTAACATGACTGTATGGCGGCAAAAATGACTAATTATAACATGAAAATCACGATATGTATGTCATGCCCCGCCGTGGTGGTCTAGTGAGTAAGGTTCTCGGGTACTGACCTGCAGGTCTCGGGATCGAATCCTGGCTGCGGTGGCTGCGTTTCCGATAAAGTGGAAAGTTGTAGGTCCATGTGCTCAGATTTCAGTGCACGTTAAAGAACCCCAGGTGGCCAAAATTTCCGGAGCCCTCCACTACGGCGTCTCTCGTAATCATTTTGTAGTTTTGAGACGTTATATCCAACATATCAATCAATGATATGTATATCATGAATGTAATGATTTACACTTCATTGTCTTGATGCTCTCGTGGTGGTTTCGTTCACGTGATATATTACAATACGACATAACTGCATGGTGAACATAAGTGACGAACTCTAATGTGGAAATCATGACATGCATGTTATATAAGTCAAGATGACATGCAACGCTCATAATGTGCTCGTGGCTAGTTGTTACGTAATTCTGTGATCTTCAGTCGCGTAACAGATACTCCCATGAATGAACGGTGAAACGCAATTTATAGTCCTATTTCTTGTTTCTATTCCACGCGGAACATACCAGTTTACGTGTTGTGGGCGCGAAGCAGAACTTGTAGAGGACGAGGCGAACGTGTGCCCGTTCATAATGATGATAATTTTTGTTGGCTCTACACCGCTCAATGAAAGGTCTAAAGAGCTCCAATCTTAATATAGATTATTTTAATGGCACGAAAATAACTCTTTACAGCGGGTACAATCCGCATCCAGAACCTTCGAACTCGTGGTCCAATAGTTATGGGGTTCAACAGCTGTGATTTCTAGAGGTTCAACAGGCATAATTCGTCTCTCCCAACTTCCCCTTGGACTCAGTTGGTGGTGTCTCACAAAGAAAATGCATCCCTCGAAAAAATTCCACATTCTGATATGTTTTTCAAGCACGGTCGTTATCGACGTCCAGAGTGTTCGAATTGCAATGAGGATGGTGATGGTAATGGCGGCCTATATGTATAACTCACATACAATTTCGGGAATTAGCAAAAAAGTAATATTTAAATAGAAGGAATAAAATATTATTCCTATATTGAAAGAATAATAAATGGTTAGAAAAAATTTTCAATAATTTATTAATCTGCGGCCAAGACTGCCCTGATTCGGTCAAGAATATTTTTACAAAAGAACACGTATCCCGATAACGACGACCTGTGAGCGGGATCCCTAGGAGAGAATATTTGAAATAAAGATATCCAGGTAATTTGAATAAAAGCCGATTCAAGAATGTTCTTCATCAGCAAATTGAAGCGGCTACACAATACAAAATATTGCTCGATTGTTTCAACCTGCACTAACGTCATCGTCATCAACCTGATCATCATCACTCACCAAGCTCATAAGAAGATGGACATGTCTCGCTGGCAGCCTGGTTTTTCTTGTTCTTGTTTATCTAGTGATCATATACAGCACTTGTACGTACTGCAACAGGCAGCGCAATATACAAGCAGCGAAGTCATTTTTGACAACTTGCCCTACCAGTACCGAACAGGACTAGGCTGCAAGTGTTGCCACATCCCCCATAGTGGGTATGCGCCATAATCAATAGGTGAAGAAGAACAAGAAGAACCAGGCTTCCTGCGAGACATGTCCGGTGGCATTCCCTACAGCAGAGACGTTCCTTTGGCGACCCCGGCGCCAACAGAGCACCGGCAGTGGGCCTCGGAACTCCACGTGACGCTCTCATGCGCCAGCATCGCCTTCGGCCTCGTCAGCGCCTGGCGTCTGCCAACGCTGCTCTACGAGAACGGTGGAGGCTCGTATCTCGCATTTCCTAGTAGCTCATTAGCGTCCTAGCAGCTACTGCACAGGTCATAGTGGACGCCTCTGTAATGAAATGTAGATAATTTCTCACTTCACAAGGCGCACAGTTCATGGCATGTATAAAACGGTTATACCATTGCAGAGGCCGAGTTGACTAGTGGAACATGAGAGAGGCCTTTGTCCTGCAATAGACGTAGTCAGGCTGATAATGATGATGATGATGGTGATGATGACGGTGATAATGATGGTTATAATGATGATCGCAGCTGTTTTGTCTTCAGGATCGTTCCTGCTGGCATACTCTGTACTCCTGCCAGTGCTGGGCTACCCACTACTCTACCTGGAGCTGGTGCTGGGACATTACGCCCGCCTCGGTCCGGGCGCACTCACGCGCTGCTTGCCCATCGCCAAGGGTAAGAATCTCTATGTAGTAATGATCGTTGTGGAACGGCGTGACACTTTTATGGAATGGTTGTTCTTCCGCTAAATATATGGACAATAAATCACATTTCCACCGCACTTTTGAATGAGTTAATGAGAGAGAAACAAACTCCAATGTTATTAGGAGAAAGGCTAGCAGAAAACTCCTTTGGACCCAGTCTCGCGTAAACCTACGAAACACTCGTGGAAGAAGACAGGAGCGCTCAAGGAGAGAAACTATCTTCGCGCGGTGCCGTCATGCTGAGAGCGCAGCACACAGGAGGATATGCAAGCCACCCTATGATGTCTGCTGAGATGTCTATAACGCGCTCCAGCAAACATGACCACGCTAATATAGTAAAAATTAACAGTCACTCCTCTATTTACCTTCTCCACTCTTCGTGTATTCTATGCTCCTTCAGAATGTCTGGAACATTTGTTTTCTGCTTGACCACCATCCGCAGGTGTGTTTCACTCATTGGGTTAAGGTATCGCATGTACCCTCCAGGCTCCAAGTAGCGGAGATGAGCTGGCTCACTTGATCTCTGCTGCAACAGTGTTTGGCGGCCCCGTTCACGCAATTTTACCTAGGGGTAGAACATGCAATAAAATGGGGATTATTAGTGATAATGACTTATATAAGACACGACGGCGACGCCGATGGCAAAACCACATCGAGAGTGTTTACATATATTTCCAATTGTTATAAAAAAAGTAAGTCCAATCAGCAACAAAGATAACTGCTGTTATTATAAGTGTAAAAGAGCAAGTGTACACGTCTCGTTTGTTCCTATGTAACGGCGGCACAGCAAGAAAAAATACAAGTTGTCAAGAAAGGTATGAATGACAAATTAACTTTGCCTACTTATCAAAGCATATACAGCACTTGTACGTACTGCAACAGGCAGCGCAATATACAAGCAGCGAAGTCATTTTTGACAACTTGCCCTACCAGTACCGAACAGGACTAGGCTGCAAGTGTTGCCAAAGCGAGCAATTATCATGGAATTGTAAAGAAATCAAAACATGCAGTTGTCATGGCGACCATAGCTATCCCACACTCGTTGAAGCGAAAACAATAGACCAATTTCGCTGAAATAGTTGCTTTGGAAGTATATATTTCACTTTGGAAAGTAAATCTGTATTACTTTGAGATTTTAAGTGCGTCCTCAACGCGCGAGATTGATTAAACGGACGCGCCATTTACGATAGAAGTAGTAGGACGCAAGCGGACATAGTTAGAAGACGTGGGCAGCTGTATGGAGGGGACGCTGGAAGCGCGTTTCACACATTTTCAAGAGAATAGCCATGCACGTCTTCATTGCATTTACGTGTTGCTTGAATTAATTGCCCACTGCAAAATACATGATGTCTGCCCAATACACTTCAGTGATCAATGTGTAGTTAAATGTGATATAGGAGAGAAAACTAAAGGTAACTTTTTCATGTGAGCAGTGGAAGATGTATTCCACTTTGATCACTGGCGAATATTTCTTAGATCACGTACTGAACTGCATCAATAAAATAAATATGGATGATGAAGCTAAACTTGCACAACAATGGGAAGAGTTCAAGCAGCGAATAAAAATATAAGCTATTGATAGTTCTTGCGCCTTGAGTAATGAAAAGAAAAAGAACGAAAAACTCTGAATGACCTTGGAAAGACTAATTGACTTAAAGTGCAAACAATCGGGAGAGTATAAAATTGACATTCGCAATATAAAGCAGAAACTTGTCCTGCATGACCAAGAACGCTGCCGCGGGGCATTCATCCGTGCTAGGGCTGAGGCTTTAGCTGCTGGAGAGGCGCCAACCAAAAGAGCGTTAGGGGTGGAAAAAATGAACGCTCGAAAGAATCATATTGAAAAAATAGAGAAGAATGGTCACGAAGTAAGCGATACTGACAGCATTTTATTCGTGTTTTCAAGTCATTTTGAAAACCTTTTTGCGTGTAGACAGGTAAACCAAGAAAGTTTTAAAGAAGAATATTCAGGACGCATGCCACAAGTCAGTGAGGAAGTGAAAAGCGCTTTGGAATTATCTATACCTGCATCTGAAGTTGAACGAATGATTGATAAGTTAAATCCCGGGAAATCTCCAGGACTAGATTGTCTTTGTGCCAAGTGGTACAAATGTTTTAAAAGTGAATCGTCTCCTATACTTGCAGGCGTTTTTAACGAGGAAAACTAGGAAAAAAAATTACCACCGTCCTTTTGTGAATCACGTACTGTTTTTATTCCGATGACAGACGAAGTTTAAAAGCTCAGGCACGTCACAGCGTACAGAACAATCGTACTAACAAACGTAGAATAAGAAATAATAATGAAACTTTTGGCGGCTAGACTTCAGTCAGTAATAAAAGATATCGTCGGTGCAAACCAAACGTGTGGAATCAAAGGTCGGTTCATAGTAACAAATGTTCATAAAATGCGGTCCGTGCTCGAATGTGTGGACATCAGTCAAGCTCGTGTGGCCATACTTCAGCTGGATCTGGAGAAAGCGTTTGATTGCGTTGCCCACGCTCTTTTGTTTGCAGTATTAGAGCACATTAATGTTGGTAAGATAATCATTGATGCTGTAGCCATGTTATATCAAAATGGTAGTACGAGACTAATTATCAACAAGACATTGCCCCCCCCCCCCTTAGAATTGAGCGCTCAGTGCGTCAAGATTGCCCTGTTAGTCCACTGTTATTTTGCATCTATACTGAAACATAATGTCGGTCGATATTGCAGAATGACATCATTAATGGGTTTAGAGTACAATCCTCATGGGTCAAACTACTCGCATACGCTGATGATGTTGCGATTTGTAGCACTTCCTCTGAAGGTATTGAAGAATCAATCAGGGTTTCTAAATCTTTCGCCGAAGTTACAGGAAACTACATCTACTGGGGTAAATGCATCGACTTTTGGCATGAATATTGGCCTTCGCCTTCAACCCTAGAATTTTCCGCAGCCATTGAATGGACAAGAACGCCAGTTAAATATCTCAGAGTACCGCTCGAGTCATACAAAAGTAGTGTTGAATACTGGACGCAGCAAATGAAAGAAATTAAAGAGAAAGCGAATAGATGGAATGCAACTTATCTGCCCATGTTTACTAGGGCTACTGCATGCAACTGTTTTTTTTTTTGTCTAAGCTATGGTATGTGTTGCAAATGCTGTACTGTTCCCGGGTCAATATGCAAAAAGTACATCGGGTGTTTGCATTGTGTGGGGGTCTAACAGGAAAAGGTGCCGTCACACAAATTTGTTTAGACGGGTGAAGTGTGGAAGCATTGGGCTAGGACATCTGTTTATCAAGCAGTTAGTAAACAGGTTTTTCTTTTTTCGCAAGACAAAAAATCCTTTCCTACTAACAGTATGCCAAACAAGACTAAGTATACTGTTGCCTGAGCTTGTTTTGAGCACTCATGTTACCGCAGGGGCTGTGCTAGGATACATGAAGGCAGTTGTGACCAGCGTGCGGTTTTTGTGTGTTCGCTTTTCAACTGACTACCTGGGGTCTGCTGGAAAGAAAAAACTGTACAAAGATTTATGTGGCACTATGCTCCCAGTCTCACAGTACAGAGCACTATATACAGCACGCAAGGGTCACAATGCACCTAAACGAGTAAAAAAAATGCCAGCAGCTCCAAGTGCGAAAACGTTCTTTTTTAAATTACACAGCGGAACACTTCCTGTAAGAATTTTCCTAGAGGAGCGTGAACTTTATATGCCTTGGGGATCTCACTGTCTAACCTGTAAGAAACCGGAAAAAATTGACCATGTTTTTCTGCAATGTTGGGAAGAAATTCGCTTTTGGGACGTATTACAAAGGACAATTAAAAAAGAGCTCTCGTTAGACCCACATGGGATCAGGTATTGGGCAATAGAGAGTGAGGATGGATTACCCTTCGATTTTATCATGATGACTGCTTTGCACAGTATATGGCACTCTAGAATGGCTGGATTTCACTGTGACCCTGACATGAGACCAGCAAGAGAGCATTTTAAAGAAAGTATCTCAAGATTTCTCCAGGTAGTAAGAACAGACCAATGTATACGTTTATGGGTAGAAAGGGTAAAAGCTCTACTTACCATGAAGGAATTCTAGGACGTGACGTGTTATACTAATGCTTGAAGGCCCTAATTATTTTTAAATGTTTTGCATTGTTCGTTGCCTATTGTAATATATTTATCTTAGCAACACATTTGTAAAGTTTAACCAAAAATAAAAAAACTGGCGAGGCTTAGTTGTAGAATACTGCGCTGGCATATAGGGGACCCGGGTTCGAACCACACTGTGTCACGGGCGCTCGGTTTTTTTTTTTCAAACTTCGTGCGATGTGGTTACGGATACCGGCGGTGGAGGTGGCGGCGGCGGTGGCAGAAAACTGCGCGTAACCAGAGTTGTGATCTCATAACAGCTTTCGCTGTAAAACGTAAGGAAATACTGTTCACGCAACAACAAACGGCACCCTTATAGTCGGTGTGGAAATCAAGCATTCACTACATTCTTCATACACTCGTAATTCTGCATGCTTAAGCACTATATAACAATAACATGGTGAGTAGTTTAGGCTGATGAACGCATGGCGTACAAACACATTTAAAATAATAAATTTATTTTACAGACAATATCTACCAACTGGAACAACTTTTTGTCGTTTTGCTGCAGTTGGCTGCTACAGTACTATCCAAATATGTTTTGACTTCCTCAAAAACAACTCGTTTGAACTATCCTTAAACTCATCTGGACGGTCATCTACATTTGCAACGTTTTCCCTACTTAGAAGTGTGGCAGCTTCGGCTGTTGGTATGGCATGACGATAGTAATAGCGTGACAACAAAACGACGACACAGACACAAGAAGGACACGAATAACACCTGTGTCATCGTTTTGTTCTCGCGCTATAACTATCATCGCTTGCCCTACAATCGCAAACAGCTTTATACCTGCAGGGTGTGGAAAGAAAAATGCAACAAACTCTTCTAGCCAATATTCATAGCGTAAGCTGCCATTGCCTCATTTCCATGCCGATTTTCATCGGCATCGCCAAACGGCTGCAGTCTTGACTGCTGCTGTCGGACACATTATGTAAAATATGTAGTTCCTGAAGGAATAGACCTCGTGGCTACTTTTCGTCGGGACTCTACAGCTCAACCACTAAGTCATGCCAGGGTGCGTAATTGCGCTAGTTACATATATTATAGGTGAGTGCTATCATGCCAGCAATCACATTGGTAGCAACGTATTTGTCCACAAGTTCACGATGATGATTATGCTTCTTTGGATTTTCCCTTCAGTGAGTATTATTCAAGGAGAACTATAGCTCACGTGCATTATTTCGGCAATGTGAAACTTCATAAAAATGTCTTCATGAAATTTGAAGATACGAGCAAACATTACCACATGGGACAACCACCAAACAAAGTTCAAAGTTGGTTCAATAAAAAGACTTCTGAAAGATTAACTGTTTACCACTCTTCAGTCAGTCGGAGCACGCTAAAAAATAACAGATTGCCGAAATTCGCAGAGCCCTTCCTAGAGCGAGCCTCATAATCATACGGTAGTTATGGTACCTGAAACCCTATACATTATTTTTCTTGTTGCAAAAAAAATGGGGGGACCCTTAAGCTTCACCTTTAAGAGTTCGACGCGATAGCGTAATCTGGCCCTTAGTGCACACTTCAACCACTAAGTGCATACTAGTTCATATATCTTGTTGCATACACACGCACGCACACAAACAAGCACGCAGTAGATAGGACCAGCGCGTGCTATTATCGCCGAATGGGCTCGTTTTCGTCTTGACACCTGTCGAACAAAATGCGTTAAAGGGGCCCTAAAACACGTTTTCAAGTAACTATGGCATTAATTTACCAGAAAAGCTTATTTTCTCACGAATTCAACGCCGCAAAAAATTTAAGAATCCGTCCAGCGCTAGTGAAGTTACAAAGATTTGTCGCATGCTGTAATTATCTCTTCTCACGTCCCGACGAAAGCGCTAGAAGCTAAGCAGAGAGGGGTGGCAGGGCATAGGAACTACCACGCCTCTTGACCTTGAGCACTTTTTTTTTCTTCGAATGCGCGGCTTTTTGAGCGTAATCGCGTGCGCACGCGTGGACAAGTAGCGGCTAGCCGCGGCTATCTCGGTAACTAGATTTTTCGGTCACAGGTGCACAGACGATTTTTCGCTAAAACCAACGCGGCCGACACCAGCAGCAGGTTTTCTGCGACACGAGCTCTTTGAAGCTATCGCGTTAAAAAAAATTGCCCGCAGCTTCCCTCGCGGGAACACTGAGGAGGATGCGGAGCATATAATTGGTTAACGGGGTGTTAAAGTGCGACTTACTTGGGTCGATGGCTAAATTGGTTAACGTGGTTGTGAAATGAGGTGTTAAATTGCGACTTACTTGGGTCGATGGCTAAATTGGTTAACGTGGTTGTAGGAGGGGGTGTTAAATGAGTGAACACGTACACACGTATGCGAAAGGGCGGCGCCGGTCCAAGGGACGTCGATCATTGTGTTTGTGGATTCGTTGGAATTCATTTCACCGCGACCTTGGACGTCGACGCGCCGTACAAACCAACGGACGAGCGGCAACTGAGCGAGCGAGCGCCGACCTTGAGTATATATACAGCGCGACGGCGCATGCGCTGTCAGCTGTCGAATGTTCTCGAAGGAGAAGCGCGCGCGCGGCACAGATGGCGACGGCGCGACGGCGCATGCGCTGTCAGCTGTCGAATGTTCTCGAAGGAGAAGCGCGCGCGGCACAGATGGTGGGCGACGGCGCGACGGCGCATGCGCGCGCGTCAGCTGTCGAATGTTCGAGAAGCGGTGCGGACGGCGCGGACGGCGCACTACAAGGCGCGAGTATAAGATGCTTCCGCATCTAAAAGACGCGCTTTCATTCAGCAACGACGTCAACGCCCGATTCACTCGTCGTGTGCTT
Source organism: Rhipicephalus annulatus (assembly GCA_013436015.1). Lineage (NCBI taxonomy): Eukaryota > Metazoa > Arthropoda > Arachnida > Ixodida > Ixodidae > Rhipicephalus > Rhipicephalus annulatus. Next base: position 136,297 of record WOVY01001654.1, on the reverse strand, counting down.
CGGATCACTGCTGCCTTGCTCGACTGCGCCTCACGCTACAAACACCCCTGATAAGCGTATTGTCCTTGCACTGAATAAAAGTCTTCACGTTATTGTCATACCTAAGAGATAAGGGATGCTGATTTTGATTGCTCAAAAGAAAAGCGTAATCCACTGCGACGGTATTTAAAAAAGTTGATTACCATGTCAATCCAACTGCCTAGGTTACATATAGAAACAACATCCCATGTGCGTGGTCGCAAATTCATCAGAGTACCGTAAAACGTTTAACTTCTATTAAATCCTCAAGATTACATATTAAAAATTGGATTAACATGTGAGAAGTAAACAGAATTACAAAGGATTGGAGCAACATGGCACCCACTCTAACATTTTTTTCAAGTAATGATTGCGTTTCAATTGATAGAGCTTTCCAATCATTGTCACCTTTGGGGTAATTAACGCGTTAGTTCTTCGAATGTGAATTTAAAACAAGCCCGGCTCACGAACAAACCATGCCCTTCAAGTAAATGGGGATCTTAGTTTCGCGTTCGCGTGCGCGCTACTTTTCACTTCAACATCGTAATCGGCAAGCTGTTCGTTTTCTCCGTTCATTATCCTGCGGTATTGCAGGTGTCGAAGTGAGCATAGCTCTGGTGTGCGCGTGCGCCGCGGCCTCCATGGGCGCGGTGATGGCGGAGGTTGTGCTGCACCTGCTTCTCGCTTTCTCCGAGCTGCCTCCTCGCTGGGCCGGCTGCCAAGGCTTCTGGGAGAATAGACCCCTAGAGACCTGCTTTCGCCCTGGTTCCAGGGTAAGCATTCATAATCACGAAACGGTGCAACAAAGTACGACAAAATCCTGGAGGCACACACAAAATACAAGCGCTGAACTCTCTAACTGATGTTTTAGGCAGATGTGCAGAATGAATATATGCCCACGTGTGGCTACACACAAATAACATACAGGAAAAAAAACTGAAACACATCATTGTATACATGCTAGTAAAGTATTCCTCTGTGCACTCTAGAATAGAAGTGGATGTGTGATGGGTAGCTATAATTGGGCCTAAAGTAATGGAATTTAAGCCTAAGTGACGTATGAATGATTGATGAAGTTCTTGTTTTGCTAGTTAGAATGGTCTCTTGCTTGTTGACTTCCGCACCACCGAAAACAAAAAAAAGGAAGAGAGCGCATTCTTCAAACAGGTACGCTATGGGGGCCCTGTCTTCGCCGGGCTTGGGACAACCCCTGTGAACAAAGCTGTGTGCCACAGGTTTCGTATGGTTCTGATGAGTGAATCTTCGACAGTTTAATAGAGTTTGCACGTGTCTCTGCAGAAAGTTACAACGCTCATATTCATTTCTCGTTATGAAACTGCATGGGCTTGATTGTGAATGTCCATTACCCATACGATAAGAACCATGCAGATAAATTGAGTGTTGGGCTGATTAGGACATTTTCAAGCTCATGAGGAGCAGTTTTAAATTGCGGAAAAAGAGGAAATACACTGGTGCGGTGAGTTCATTCTTTCTCATCCAAGAATATTACTATTTGGGTGAGTCGAAACATATGATAATGTTTCGAATCACCCAAATGTTGCAACCACTAGACAAATGACAAGCGAGAAGACGAAAGTACCGCTCGTAGTCTTTGTCCTTTCGGTTGTTTTACGTCTAATGTTTGTGCAGATTAATATTATGATTATCTTATCCCACTGTTTAGCGCTCCTAAACGATGTATTAAAAAACTCGAAATACCACTTTCGGCAGTTTTACATCGCCTGTGTTTGGCGTCAAGGCATTGAAACATTAGAATTGTGCTGAATGCGTCTCCTAGTGCAGCGCTTGTTATAACGCTAGAAGATATCCTTGCATTATAATTTTTCTGGGTGCGTCGCTGCACCATTATGGTGTCTGTTCACCTGGTGTAGGAACCATTAAAAGAGCATTCAAACGCCTAAAAAGACTGCTTCTTGCTTTAGAGGACGTCACCTATTCTCATGTTAACATTCCGTGCCATCACGTTTCATCACATAAAGTTTTTGAGTACCTACCTTTTTCAGCCTAGAAATTTTGGCGTCAGTGAAAGCAAACATAGTGTGAAAATATTGAAAAAAATTGCATAGCCTAAATCCCACTTAAAGAACCTCTTGCGATAATTCCAATGTTATACATTCCGTAGAAATAGAGGAATATCTGCAAAGAAAAATAGAAAAGAAGTTCAAAGTTATGTTCAAATAGTATTGCGATTCTAGAAAGTTTGCCTTGTTACAATGCAGAGGTTGTGCACCGAGGGAGAAGTTGCAAAAGACTGCGTCAACGTCACCGAAAGCGTCAACGAGCACTTCTTGTGAGTACTAAAGCATTGCCATCCAAAGGTCACATGTAGACGTTCTGTTTTAGGCTGTTTGGCATGATGCTGTATTAGGAGTTTCATTGCCATGCCAATCGCATAAATCTAGCCATTGTCGAAATTTTTCATTAGCAAACTACGTTTTTTTATTGCTTTTATTTTAAGAAAAACAATGCTTCAAGCATCATTACGTTCCTTCCAATCGTAACAAACTGTTACAACTTAGAGTAATGCTACAGCCCTGATCTTTAAAACACGATCATGCAAAACTATGATGATATAACAGATGAAAACCGTAAGGTGGCTTTGCAAACCTACTGACGACTACATTCTTTGATACCTTCATAACTCTTCAACACTTTACTTGCAACTTTTCGTGCATGCCCCCATGGTAGCCTATCGACTATTGCGTAGTGCCGCACACTATAACATTGCAACCCTGTCTTCCATCTATGCGGCTGGATTTCGAAATAACACAACGTACAAAACGGATATGTACGCAGGCAGAGGCTGAGTCGGTAACTTGAGCGGCACTGCTTGGTGAGGAGCAGGCACATTGAAACTGTCTTGACGAATCTACTCCCCCAGGATGAATGAGGTAGCCAGTCCTCTCGGCACTTACAGTATCCGGGCACCCGTATAAAAACTCTGGCCCAATATGTATCATGTCTTGTGACCGATACTCATTTAGACCTGTTACTTCCATCAGAAATATTTTTTGTAAAGAAGCTAGTGTTTGCATTACCAGAGCGGACCCACTTCATCTTTAAACTGGAACTAACCACCTATATTATGTTTCCGTGATAAACTGTAGGCAAGTGATTTCTTCAGCGTAGCTCGTGAGGCATTGCTGTAGCTTCTTTTTTAGCCTTTTTAAATCATCCTTGCTCCCTATCCGGTGGCAGTGAATGTCGATATGCTCATCCAAGACACTCCAGTCGAGCTGCTGGTCAAGCGATTAGCTGCCGAATTCAGACTCGAAGAAAACTAACTGAAAGGTGATGCTGTTTTCGGCTTATCCGCGTGTTACGTAGTGCATACGTAGTGCATAGCTGCAAACGTAGTGCATACCTGCAGACCCAATTAGTAATCTAGCAGCAAGGTGGGATTGAGATCTACTTTACGGTGACACATATCAACATTATAGTCGCTCGCAACTCAAGTCGGTAATAATTTTAATTCTTAAACAGAATACAGAAGAAAGCAAATTGATCTGTCTTCGGCATGTGCACTTTAAGATTGAAATTGTGGTCCTTTTGGGTGGGCTTGAGTGAAGACGGTTTCATGTTCTAAGGGACCAAAGTTAGGTTTCTTTGGGATAATACTATACGATGGCATCAAGTGAGCACGTTTGTGGTGTCTATAGAAAGTAGTCCAGCATAACTGACTCTTCATATTTATTACGCTGTCATACGAGCTGTACCGCCAAAAGATATGTCTTGATAGCCTCTATTTAAGTGGCTCCAATGCCGTAACGTTAGTGCGTAACACACCCGAGTCAGAGACGAGGCATAGTCGAGTATTGTCCTACTGTATATATTATATGGGCTAAGTGATTCGTCTATGCTCATGACGCAGCCACACATCGCTTGGCATGGCGAGTGGCAACGATGAAGCGGGCGTCCGTCCCGAACTCCTCTGTTGCCTGGCAGCTGCCTGGATTATCGTGTGGGCTGAACTGCGCCGCCGTTCGCCGCCATCTGCGCAGGTAGTGCCCATAGCTATGATCGCGCTGTTGACGCTTGGCACGGCGTGGCTGGTGGGCGCCGGCCGTGGTCTACTATACCTGTTCTTGCCGCGCCTCACCGACATCGTCAAGCCGGTGCTATGGTCTCGCGCCGCGGAGCAGGTGCTGCTTGCGCTGGGTCTTGCGCATGGGCCAGCACTTGTCAGCGGAAGCTACTGCCGTGAAATGCGCGATGTGCATAGGCAAGTTGTTTGTTCTGTGTGTTCTCGGGCACTTGATAAACGCGCACGATGCACTCGACAAGTCACTTTGATTATTAACAATAATTTAGTCTTGAAACAGGGTACCTCATAGCTTATAAGACGTGTTCCGCATTTCTTCTTCAGTATATTGCTCAAAGCGGATGAGAGCACACTCGGAGAACCTTCTACTAGAAGACAGCACTAGGAAAAAACAGTGGTAGATGGTGCCAATGCGCCGCCAGAAGACGCTCTGAGCAACATTGTCTGGAGCCCTCCACAAAAAGCCACCTCTAGAAGTCGAATGTTGGGGCATAGGGGTTTTATTGCCAGAAGTTACATAATTAATTAAGGTATCCACTCTTTCATTGAAGTAAAAGGCTGTGGAAGGAATCATTCAAAAGGCGCGATGCATAGCAGCTGATACAGAAGTTTGTTCTGAAAATTTCAATTTCCAAATAGCCATATTCTAAAACTACGACGAAAGAATGTTTTTATGCGCCAGATGCTTCCAATTTTGCCTCCTATAACACTGATGCCAGCGAACAATAGCAACTAACGAAGTTCATCAAAAAGCATGCGTTTGCCACCTTTTATATTATGAGGTGTTACTCTCCAAACGGTTCTTGGATGACGTAATCTAAAACAATTAGCAAAATGCACATCACCTCAATGCATAGTCGTACTGGAAATTGAAGAATGCAGCTCCGCGTCTTTCAGTAGAGCAATCAATAATGGTTCATGTTGCAAGTGCCTATAGACACAACACAAAAAAGGACCATCTCCCTCTGAAGGGAACCATGTGTAGATGTGAAGCAGCGGACGCTAACGCTTACACTCACGGAGACATTGACTCAGGCCCTCATCAAGTGAAAGCTAACTGAAGACGCCCTTGACTGAATTTCGAACGTGCGATCCAGTGCTTGAGTATACAAGGGGACCAGTGAACGGTTGTGCTGAGTGAGCAGTCGGGTTTTTACTAGCAGATGACCTTGCCGGATGAAAGAAGGAGAGAGAGTGACGTCGACGCGAACAGACTGCGAGGTTAGGCGTGACCTACTTGGCACCGCCCCAACACCTGTGGCCAGGGGCCAGGGAGCATGGTGCGGACGTAGAGACAGCTAGAGACAGCGTTACACAGGCCCATGAAAGAACTGCTTCGAAGCTAAAAATGTATTGGCTGTTCAGCCACGCGTCTTCGACATGAGCCCAAAAGCGAGTGGCCTCCTCTGATCAGGTAGCCAAAGCTGGCTGCCCCCATTCGTTAGCTGTGAAACGTTCGCTGGTTTGCGTAAGCAACATAGCTTCCTACTAATATGTTCATTTTTCTCCTGTAGTATTCCTTTCTCCTCGTTGTCGGCCCATGCTAGTGATGACGAAGATACGTTCGCGCTTTTTCTACACCTCAGCCACATGTACTACAGGTCGCTGGACATGTCCATCAAGCATAAGATGCAGTCCCACCTGTAGGTTCCTACATACAATGAGTGCAGAAGTGCTCCTCGTGGTTCAAAGCGTATTGACGCAAGCTTCAAAACAGTTTCCTAGCTAACTTTGTGGGTGTTATCTATTGTCTAGAGCTCTAGAATTGTGGCATCAAATAAAATGACAACCAGACCACACTACTAAGTCTGGTCGTTTTGAAGAGAGATGAGCAAAAGAGTTTCGAAAAGACAGTCTCCATATGGATCTCTCGAAACCATTATAGTAGAGCTATTTCTTTTGTGAACTAAGACAACTTGCAACAGAACTCTTGTCGTCGATGCCCCCATCAACCGTAAAAACCTCAGGCAGGTATCGCATGCTTGCGCTAAAGCACGCCCGGCGTTGGTGTCAAAGAGAACCCTTTGGATGGATGTGTATACTGAAGCGAATCTTAAAAGCTTCAGTTATAGACAAAATACTGACTCCAACACAGCTTATGATCTTCCCAAAATAAGCACCTATTCTAGTTGCGTGCGACGTTGAACATTTCTTTGTAAAGATTCGCAGACTTCGAAACATTTACAGAAGTCACACTCACCACAACGCGAAACATGGAAAGTAAACGCACAGCCCAACCAATTAACATGCGTAATTCACTGTGTTCCTGATGAATCTTACAAATAAGGCACACGCAGCGAATATCTATAGGAAGTTTTTACTCTCCTTACCGACTATTGCCTGGCACCTGCTCACTCTTGTGCCGCATGTACTCAACGCAGGACGGTGACGATCATTCTGGCGCTCACGATAGGCTCCAGCCTTCTCTACTCGATCACTGTCTTCTCGTCCCTTGGTTCTCTCGCCTGGGAGATCAACACACCTGTAGAACGTGCTCTGCATTCAGGTACGAACAGAGTGCACTAAAGTTGTGGTGAAGGAATGTGCTATTTAAGGACAAAAAAATGTTTCTGTGGACTCAACCAATGGCACACATTCTCACAAGTAAGCGTTCACGGAGCTCTCATCTTGAGGCTAGGTTATTATCGGGCAATGGAACAGCGAATAGGTAAAAGTGGTAATGCCGAAAGGGCATTTTTCATGAATTATGTGAACATTTATTTTACTACTGTCACAAAACATTTCAAAATACGATGCACCACCGTCACCGTCGCTAAACTTTAAGTAAATCAGAGGAGCGCCCATTGAAGATTCTATAGGTCTATAGCCCTTTTGTTCACATAGAATGGATGAGGATTTGGTCGAATAACAACATACATGAAGATATGTACAAAAATAAGCACGCATGCACATATTCTACATAGCAAAGAAACACTTCCGGACAATAAAAACTCAAACCACATCCGATGATTATACAAGGTGTCCCCCATAACTTGAGCGAAGAATTTGAAAATGAAAGACACTTCAGTGGGGAATTGAACCAAACGCGTACTAGCCTCTAAGTACTTAGGCTATTTTTTTTATTCCTCTCCGTACTAATTATTTATTATTCTTAATTACCCATATTTATTATGGGCTGGAAGCGAAAAATACGAACACTGAGATGTAGATCACTTTCAGAAACCACCGACTAAAGTGTTTCCTGTACGATACGTCTAGCGCTGTCATTTTTTTTCGCGTTGTAAAGAAAGCCTATAGCAGCACTATAGCAGTGCGCTCGCGGTCCGTCACACGACTCCTTTTCACATTTCACGGGCTTTCTTTAAAACGTGGAAAAAGTAACCACGCTAGACATATCGTACAGGAAACAATTTAATCGGCGGTTTTGGACAGTGCTCTGCACCTCTGTGCTCATATTTTGAATTTCCAGCATATTCTTCAAAAATAAGAATTATTTTGAGAATTATTTTATTAGTATGAGGCTAAATAAAAAAATAGCCTGAGTACCTACAGGCTAGTGTGAGTAGTGTGCGTTTGGTTCGATTCGCCTCCCAAGTGTCTTTCACTTTCAAATTCTTGGCTCAAGTTATGTGGGACACCCTGTATATAAACAATGTGTCAATCAAACACAAATTGCTCTCTTGATGAGTTTCTCAAATGGTTTGCCCACTCTCTGATACAATAAATCGTGTGATAATAAAACTTTAGTTACGTAATGTGATGTTCCGTTGTGAGTAGTCGCCTCGTGAACAAACTTACTATTGTACCTTCTTTTGACCAATCATCTCTTTCACATCAAGAATAGTAAAGTGGTCATAGAGTCGAATAAACCTAAAGCATCATTTTAATTCCAGCTGTTTAACTTACAGTGCGCTACCTTCCAAAGAAAGCTTCGCCAGAAAATTGCACCGAAGCGTCACAATTTACCATCGTCAGCTTGTGTGTGTTTACAAACGCCGATTTCGGTGCCGCTGTTATCCGACTCCCGTGGTGTCTGTAGCAACAACAAAAAAAAGAAAAATGAAAAATGCTTCATGCGAAATTCAAAAACAGAAACACTGCATGGCAGCCGAGTATCCTACCACAGATGCCCACTGTGTTAGCTTCGCAACAGGACCCTATATAGGTGCCAAGTCGGGCGGGGAATCTCGATAACACATATATAATATATGGAAGAAGAACAAAGTAGTGCTAGTCGTCACACGATGTGAAATGCATAACAATCTGCTGGTTTTAAAGCTTACTATCTGCTACAAAGGGCTCAGCCATAATTCCTCATCATCATTAGCCACAGCATCAACATAGTTGGCTGCTACGCAGGTGGGCATATCGCCTTATGGAAGCGTAGTCGTTACTTCGCGTCTTTCCAACATGATTACTTGAAACGTATACGGTATACTCTACTTTTTCAAGGGCTGACGACTGTACTTGCAGTATTCGCCCCAAGAGAGATTACAATGACCTCTAGTACGCCCACTCCTCCTGCTTTTACTGTGGCGGTTTTGCGTGTTCCGTAAAGACGTGAAGTCCTAAAGTTTATAAGCCCGCAGGAACTCATTTTTCCTTCCATCGGACGGTGACTTCAAATACGCAGGTCAAGGCGCAATGTTTGTTGCCCTCAACAGCTACTCGGTGCACTGGGCCTATTCGGGCCTCTTCTTTTTCCTCGTTCTGGTCTTGGGTGCACAGTCCCAGGTGAAGCTTTCCTCCTCGCTACGCTAGTTACTATTCACCAAGCTTTAGGCACTCGTACTAACCCCCAATACACTTTTACTTGCAGACCAACCAGAAAGGAAAATCCATTATCGCAAAACGAACGCATTGAGAAAATCAGTGTTGACAGAATAGCTTTTCCATACCTTAGCAACACGTTCGTTAAATTGCACTGTCGAGAGTTTGGCAAAACTTTATTTTTTACCACAAATAAAACCAAGGCCTTTGTTTTCAATACTTTGAGAGAAGTTTTTAAATCCTCAGCCGTGTTCATTTCCAATTTTTTCATTATTATTCTTGAATTTCAATAAACCCTTAAAAGCCATAGAGTGTCGTTTTAATGCACTTTGTTTACCCCGGTATCTCTCAATGGGAAAAAGCCCTTTTCATGTGGAAGACAACAATTTGCGTTATCATTGCATCGACACGCTTTTCTCTTATTTTTTCTTCATTTTTACCCCACAGCAAGAGGTGCGATGCCCCTTCCCTATCACTGCTTTGTAGATGACTGAACATTTCAACTGTTTTAGTCTTCGAACATAATAGTTACTACGTCTTATAAAACTACATTTTATAAAAAAATTTGCTACTAATCCCACGTGTTTTATTCCTTATAATAACGAGTTTTCTAATCATAAAATAAATTTCTGCAGTTACCTTCTTTCACGGTCCAAAGCAAGGTCTTGTGCTTATATGCTGCACGCTTACAGGCCACCCTCTTAGAGTCTGCGCTGACGCACTGGGTGGACACATTCCCGGATATGGTACCCCAGAAGCCAGCTCTAGCCATGGCCCATTGTGCAGTAGGATTCATGGCCGGTGTGCCGCTGGTGTCGCGTCAAGCGGGACTACAGCTGCTGCATCTGGTCAATGCTCAAGTGCTCGGGCCCTTACTGACGTACACAGCATTTTGCGAGGTGGCCGCTGTTTCCTGGTTCTATGGTACGCTCGGGCCTTCGGGCGTTTTCTCTACTTGGTTAATTTTTTACTATGAACCGGTGTGTAATACTGATCACCCTGATTCAACAAACTCAGAAGTTAGATTAGATTAACTCCAGAGTGAAAAAAAGACAGCAAATGTGCCTACTTATCGCGTATTTCCTACAAGTTTGAGACGCGCACTAATGCAAGTGAAGTGTTCTGCATACGATAATGCAGTTGTCTAAATATGCAGTTCATATACTTCGAAATCTCTCAACCATTTCGGTCTTAGGAAGGCATTATGCGTAGAGTGATGCACGGTCGCTATCGCTATGCACGCTACGCGATGTCTAACTGGCATTGCGTTATACTGTTGGTAATACTGTTGGTAATGGCAGCCACCGCTTGACGCGGTGGCTGCCATTACCAAATGATATTTTCAAAATGTTACACTAGAGCTATTGTATGCTGTGGTTAATGAACACATCAACAGGGGCAGCTACCCTCTGATTATCGCTACCTGTTTCCACTCCTCTCCGAAGCACACTTCACGTCGCTATGCTTGCTCTCTCTTCTTCACATTTTATTCTCTACCTATCATCAGTTTCTGTCTGTCTATTTTTGTTCCTTTCTTTCTTGCAGTCCTGGCTCTATGTGCCCATCTTTTCCTGTCATTCTAATATTTACTTCTCTCTCTGTATTCGTTATGTCACCTTGTATGGTTTTTTTCTATTAACTCAAAAGCGTTAAAAAGCTCGTTTCGCAGAAATTTCAGAGGTGGCGTCAGGGTCGTTGGTCACTAGCGAAAAACCATCTTTTCTTAACCGAAAAATCTACAAAGATGTAATTCAAATAAATCATAAGACTTTTGTTTGAGTGGGAATCTAACCCGGGTTGTTTGCGTGGAAAGCGCGTGTTTTGCTTGTGAATGCTGTATACATTGCAAATAGCTTCCTTTGCTTGGAAATGCAGTGAAAGTAACTTTAATACTTTACAAATACACGCGTCCTGTATACATTCTACACGATACAACAATATTGCCGTCATAATGCGCGGTACAACCGTACATTGTCATCGAGCGTCAGAACATGAGATTATCATGGTGACTTGATAGTTTAAAGGCAGTCCTCCTCTACAAAAGGAGCGCACGTTACGGCACCCTTAAAGTTATGTAGTGAATAGATAGCAAGTTCGAAAACATTTCATACTCCAAGTGTCTCAAGTATACTCACCGGGAACAAAATATCGCTATAGCATTCGACTGTAGCTCTTTATTTCTTCATTCTCTTCCTCACAAATTCTTTCTTTTTTTCTTCCTTTCTTTATTTCTTTACTCGTTCTTTTACCTTTTACATCTCTTTTTTCTCTTTACTTCTTTCCTTCTATTGTTTGTTTGTCTTCCTGCCTATCTATTTTTCTATTTTTGTCCACTCGTTCTCTCACGTATCACAGTTATTGTATCGCGCACAGCACAAAGCACCGAACTTGTTTTGGAGTGAAGCAGGAGGTGAAAAAGAGGACGAAGACAGCGCATCCCGGTTCATTAACATTACAATTAGGTCACACTAATGGCATACCGTATAGTCTAACAGGTCTGCTGTAATATGTTAGGAATGTATTTTTAGGCTTTCGGGGAACGTAATTGGGGAAACCACCTGTAAAGCAACAGCCTCTATACTTCGCTGACATGTGTGTGTTCTGCAGTTTGTGTACTCATGGTTTCATCTCTGGATACTTTGCACATACACACTGCACCGTGTGCATGTGTTCCGAATTGTGTGCAGAGATGATCCTCTCTTTCTCTTTCTCTCTTTACCTCCTTATGCTACTCTGGATGCGTGGGGTAGCAAACTGGACGTAGTTTAGTTAACCGTCCTGCCTTTTTTGCCTGCCTGATTTCTCTATAGAAAGGTACTGCGCTCCCTTCTACAATGGCAAGTATCATGGCTGCTTGCTTTTTTTGGCATTTGGACATCATTGGATTGAATACGCAGACGCCCTGCCCCATATTTGTCAGTCAACGAGCAAAAAGCAACCCGAAAGCGATGCGACTTTCTACTCACCTCTCCTCTGTCATATTCTTTAAAGGATTGTTATATGCCTAAAAATTGCGAAAGTAGCTATCTTATGAGAATTACTCGTCGCCTCTCTGGCACCATTTTGGTATTTCCCAAGCCTCCTTAACTTATATTGATTGAAAGTTATTCGTTTTTATTGGCCGGCAGACGAGCAAACAACTACAAAAAGCATTGTCACTTCGGTTTATGGCACAGCTTATCCCACTGCTCATATCATATTATGTATGCAGTTTTAGCAAAGGGAAATACAGCTAGTGTCCAATCTACGCATAGAGATCGCTTTATAAGGAATTAAAGTATCAGCTCTATTAGAAGGACGAGTTTTTAGCACCCTGCTTGTCATGTTCTTTTGTTCTCGCCGTTTGGTCTTTCTCTCATGTTGTTTGAACGAGCGCAATAATAGCACTCTTGATCTCCTTTAATACTGTTTACCACACACAATCACAAAAAAATAATAAACATAGAAAAGCTCTATCTATGGAAAGATGCGATTTTATTGAAGTGATTCACGTTCCACTATAATAATGTATATTTCTCTACATGCATTTCTTTGCGAAATCGAGGGGTGAACCCCTGAGATGTGTGCACATCACGTGTCATTTCGTCCATGCAGGCTTTGAGCATTTTCGCCTCGACGTGCTACTTATGTACGGTGAGCCATGGAATTCGACTCTTGAGGCGCTGTGGACCTGGGTCCTGCCGCCTCTCCTTTCGTGCGCATTCGTCGGCAGCTTAACGAGTGGTACGTGCCGCGGCGTGGAACCTCCGCCTGGTCTTCCAGGAGCCTGCATCGAAGCCTGGGTGTTCATAGGAGTCGGAGTTCTGCAAGTGCCACTGTGGGCCGCCAAAGTGGCCGCGTCTGTTAACCGAGTGAGTATCGATACTCCTCCCAGGAATTCCAATTCGTTCATTGTCCAAAAAGTACGCCAAGTAGTGCCAGCCTTACTCCAAGAAAATGAAGCCCTCTGCATTAGGGTGACGATTGCGCGATTGCGTGCAATCACGTCATTATTTCATATTTCCCAGGCGATCTGCAAACGTGGGACAAAACAACCATGCAGCATATACAGCTACCACTTTTATGAAAATATTTCGCTAGTCCATGGCAGATTTCATCATGCCACACTTGTGGCGTGGATCAGTGGCGGAAACTAAAAAGAACGAGAGAGAGAGAGAGTGCTGGTATTTAAACCGCCTACACGCCCGTCACTTCTCTGTCGTTCCTTTCGTGTTTTACAGCAGAATGAAACCACAGATACCGGTATGCCATATAAACGCAGGATCACTCATTGCAAACGTTTTCCTCGATCATCATGGCATATGCGATAGCATGAGCGCCCTCTCAGTTGCATGCCAATGCTCTGGCTCATTCATCTGGCACTACAACCTAAAGCCATAAAGAATGATTGAAAATTCCCAAAAAGGTTGCAAGCAGTGTATTAAAGTAGAGTCACAGACCGCTCTTTTTATTCTCATATTTCGCGACTGCTCAGCCCCACTTTGGGGGTACGAGGCTATTTTCCATGCGCTCGCGTTTCCCTTTCATGAAAAAAACGTGACTGATTCTGTCATAGGAATCGGTATTACACGAAATGGAAACGTGTTTTCATGGAGGCAGGCGAGCCTCTATTGTGCATTATTTCAGCACAAGGCCGAGGGAATTGATTGATTGATTGATTGATTGATTTGTGGGGTTTAACGTCCCAAAACCACCATATGATCATGAGAGACGCCGTAGTGGAGGGCTCCGGAAATTTGACCACCTGGGGTTCTTTAACGTGCACCCATATCTGAGTACACAACATTTCAACAACATTTCCGCCTCTATCGGAAATGCAGCTGCCGCAGCCGGGAATCGAACCCGCGACCTGCGGGTCAGCAGCCGAGTACCTTAGCCACTAGACCACCGCGGCGGGGCAAGGCCGAAGGAATGAATGCTATCGGAGCAAACTTTCGTATTACGCAAAAAACGACAAGAAGCCTGAAAATTGAAACGCGTTCCTCGAGCAGAACGGACGCACGAAAATCACACACACAGGACGAGTGGGAACTGTCAAAGCTGGACAATTAAAACACTCTACCTGAAAACAAGGAAGGACGCACGCAACATAGACAAAAGTATATACAGGACGAGCGCAAACTAACAACTGTCAGAAATAAGGATACCTCAGAGACGATAAGTCCCAAAAAAATATAGGAGATGTTATTAGAACTTATTGAATTGTAAATATAAAGAAATAAAAGTGGACAATAACATACGTTGCCACCGGCAAGAACCGAGAGTTCGCTGCCACAACTTCTTAGTATCAGCTGGGAACCTGCTAGGTCTGAATTTTTTGAGACCGTCAATTGTTTCTCCTGTACACTTTCTTTCAATGTACACAATACTGAAAAGTTAGCAGGGCATGCCAAAGTCTTCACCTCCGCTTCCAGTAACCTATACCCGCGAATGTTGTAGTAGCGTATACAATGACCCAATATAAGCTGCCAAGGTAAATGCAGTTACAACAAATACTGTTGCTCTGTTCTCTTTTGTACAGAGCCACAATATTTGTTGGAACTGCGTGGGGAAAAATGGCCCCGTATCTGCATGTTTGACTGCAAATGTCGTCGAAAGCCGAAAAACGATTTTCGTCCATCTGTAAAAAGTCGATAAAACGTTTATTGGATATTTTTCGCTAGAAAATTGATTCATAAGATTATGGAGGCACTGTGTGAGACTAAAGCGCCATCTGGCAGCAATTTCGGAAAACAAAAGCTTGGCTATTAAAATAGCTAGCGCGCGGCTCGCTATGTCAGAGGTCATAATTCGTGGAATTCAATGTAGGTAGATACACCAAATCGTCTTAACGCAGCGTAAGAAACACCCGCTTTTCCGTGCACAGCGTCACATTGCCCGCGCAGTGTAGTCAACACCGCGGTCTATAGTAATAAACGCAATGTATGCCTCTTCGAGTATTAAGAAACACACAAAATTGATGATGTGCTTATGTGTTACCTCATATGCTCGCAAAACTTGCTTTTTAATCAACAGTCGTACAAGTATGAACGCAGAAACCAGATGATGATCGGTGGACGTTCAGGAAATGCTTGAACTTTAGGCATTGCGGGTGGCAGACAAGTCGGCTAACAGAGATACTTCGGGCGCATCAGCGACATGTAGTCACTGGATACAATGGTCATTTAATAGGTTGCAGTCAAGTTAACACGGGTGCCTCACCTGGAAGGAAGAAATCTGCTTGGCCGTTCGTTTTTTCCTCACGGGTGGCACCATCCTACTATGCTCCTACCGTATATGACTGGCACTTCAACTGTTGACCTCAGTACGCAGGTACTGAGGTCAACAGTTGCCGCTAGGTGCCGCTAGGTGCCGAATGAATTGCTGGAGTCGCGATTTACTAGAAGTCACCTAAACGCATCGTATACAGCATTGCTGAAGCGTACAATTGCACGAGGCGTCAAAGAATGTCAACTAAGCAACGAGTGGGTTTTTATTGCAATAGCAAATATATGGACACTCTCAGCTGGAGTTTACCAACAGCGTCGGCGTCATTAACGTATATGTATACGTATCCATACATATATGAAAACTCAAGAAAGAAAAATAATCTAGACAAAGACCGTGGTGCGCGGAATCGAACGTTGAATTTTTGCATTCTGAGATCGAGTCGTTAGTCACTGAGCCACGAAGGAGCGCCTCCTTCAGCTTCGAACGGGAAGCTATTCATATCTACCACTTACCGGTGGTGATGGGCATCTCGGGGAGAACTATTGTGTTTTCAACATTACCAGGCAGACGGCGCAATGAGTGCGCGCCGCCACACCGTCGTGACGTGGCGGCACACGCTCTCATCTCCCACGCGTACTTTAGCCCACAGACAGAGGACAGGGTGGATGCTCACGCGTGCGCTTGCTTATTTTATGGTGAAGACAATCGTACACCTTGGGCTTGCATTGGAACAAAACTGTTCCAGTTACCGGGCGCACAAAATTCACTGCAATCGTTGCACAATCTCCGTTTGCGAAAAGCGCGTGCTTTCCAGAGACAACGAAATAACAACTCAGACGCTTATTCGCCTTCATCTGTATACTTGAGAGTATGTTTCGTGCGTAATTTGTGCGTAAGAAACGCGGAGCATGTTTCGATCTGCTTGCTGTTTTGCGCGCGACTTTCCAATTTGTTGCTATCGCGTTTATTGCGTCGCCTCTTCGGCAAAGCTGTCTCTTTTTTTTTAGAGGGCCAACCATTACAACGCCCTCGGGCATATTCAATAAGTATCAGCAGCAAAACCATCAACACAGTGAACCATTCTATAGGTTGGTGTGCGTTTGGCCCCACGGACGCGTAGTGGGCCCTTCGTTCATTTTCTAAAAGAATAGTTATATTAAAACGGCGTTATATTAAAACGGCGGGAATACATTAAAACGGTGTTACGCTCACTCTCGTTCGTGTCCTTCTGTACTATAAGGTTGAGGCATGCATCGAGAATCTAAACAGGCTAGCAGTTCAGAATCCAATGTGTACAAGGCCTGATGACGCTATCGCAATCTACACTTGAAGCGCAAGCGTTGCAGAAGAACATTGTTATGGCAGGTTGGTTAAATTGCATGTTGATAGGGGTGGCAGCGCTAGCACAAAAACGCTTTAAAAAAAGCGTATGTGGTTGCTGCTGGCGCAATGTGTCAGAAGTGACCGAGGCAGGATAGATGGCTAATGATCATGATTACCAGATCTTGAGCTGGATTGACACACAGACAAAAGGCTGCAACGCCCAAAATCTGCAATGACATCAAACAGCTGCAACGATATGAAGCACAGTATGGCCCTCACTATCACTGAGTGTTCGTTCTGTTCCCGACCGAAGGTCACACCATCGATAGCAGACATGGCGGTTGCTTTTACGACGAAACTGTAAAGACTCGGGTACATTATAGTGCTCGGAAAGAGGCCCCAAAAATTACTGCATTGAAGGAGCATTTGGCCCTACAATAGTTTTTGGAATCCGTTCTGTACGAGCGAAGTTATAGGAACTTTTCGCACGGTTTAAGGGTTCTTTTTTTCTTTTAAGAGCTTTGTCCTTTTGCTTTGGGGGAGGGGGAGGTTGTTTCTCGTTCGTTGCGTCGGTTTGTACGCTAGTGCGCATTGCTCGCTCAAGAGGCGTTGCTGCGCTTTTCGGTTCGAGAGCGCTCACTAGATGGCGCGCCGCCACTCAGACTATGCTCGCTCAACTCTCACTGCGCACTCTAATTTGGTAGAAAACTGCTAGGTGGCCGTGTCTATATATAGCGCTTGCTCTGAGCGCGCTTCCTTTCTCTTTCACAGTATATCACTCAGTGCGCGTCGATACCGCTGCCCACTATGAACACAGCAGAAGCCAAGGTTCGCAAAGTCATTTTGGATCACAAAGTGATTATACTAAATGTAGAACATTCCTCTGAGCTTATGTGATCCGTAAATAAAATCTTGACGAAAATGTATATGCCGCATCAGCATGTAGATATCAGTATATATTACATTGATATGTAAATAATAAACAATGTGTATATAACGTGTATATGCAATCACACCACAACAACTCTCGTGTCACGTCTTTGATGATGATGGAGCATATGTACAGAGGATTCACGGTTTACTGGATTTAACCTCTGGAGAAAGCTCCTTCATCATCATGTCCTTCGTGGATACGCGGGAATGTATTTTGTCGTTACAATCAAGCGGAGGGGGAGTTAGCGGAGGGTGGAGAATCAAAAACGTGCAAATTGATGATGACAAAATTTCAATGTGAAAATTCAAGGAAAACGGGAAGGGCCCCTACTCCAGGACTTCTATGGTAACCTCTGCGAAAGCCGACGTCCTGAGTTCAAGCGCCTGGCAGATGTCGGGAGCACCGTCGCGAGGAATACAGTGGGAGCTTTCGGTAATGCCGCGACCTGTTAGAAAAGCCCAACATGCCGCTTGCGAATTGGTTAGTATGTAGTATTTTTCCGCATGGAGGCACAAGGTGCGTTGTATCGCCAAGGTAACTGCCAGGATCTCGCCAGAATCTTTGGGTGAAGATGGGGAAAATAAAAAGGCCGAACTTACGATCTGGAGAGTTCCGCTAACAGCCACCGCTGCGTGTCCATTTGTTGTGCCAACTCAGTCCGTGTAGTAGACCCTATTCTCCTCAACATTACTGAGAGGGCGATTTAGGTATCTCACCCGAGCCCGCCGACGACCAATGTTACGCTCAGGGTGAATGTAGCGTAACACAGAGAATGTACGCGAAGCTCTTGAAATATTTAAAGTGGCACGGAAGTACCCTAGGGTTCTGGAGGTTCAGGGAGACTGGCTGACCGAGGTGGTGGCGAACGTGTCTACCCGTTGGTGTGAGAAGAAAGTGTTGGCGCTGACTGATCCACTGAGCCTCGAGTACTTCATTGGTATTGTGCACTCCTAGGAACAAAAAGCGCTGCGTAGAAGTAGAGGGTGGAACGCCCAAAGCGATCTTGATGGTCTAACAGGTCCACCCGTTCATGTTGTCGCTGCGTCAGCCTGTGAAATAAAAGGTGATAATTGAAGCGGCTTATAATGCACGCATCCACAAGTCGAAGGATGTCCCGCTCCCCAAGTCCCGAGCGTCTGTTACGCGTCGAAACATGTCGATGATCTGCTCCGTCTTGCGGAAGAGTAGGGAGATGGTGCGTCCTTGCCTGCCATCTGCTTCAACGTAAAATCCAAGGATGCGTGCTCGCTCTACCTGCGGCCTAGGTGTTCCTTCGACGACTATATTGATGTGGGGTGGGGGATTTGAACGGCGGCCGCGAAAGACAAAGAGCTCAGACTTGTTTGGAGCACAAGTGAGGCCACTCTTTCGAGCATAGTTTGACACGACCTCTACCGCTTGTTGAAGCCGGTCTTGAATTTCGCCGTCGGAACCCTGAAACGTCCGCGACGTGATATCGTCGGCATAGATAGCATCGTGAAGGTCCTCAATTTGGTCACGTTATTTAAGGAGACCTGACTTGGCGATATTAAATAATGCTAGTGAAATCACAGCTCCGGGGGGGGGGGGGGCCTCTGCCGGGGAGGTGGATGATGCTCAAGCGACGGGGGCCTATTCCAATGGTTGAAGAACGATCACGAAAAAAGGCTCTGGCATGGTTATAAACGCGAACACCGCAGCGTGATTCGGCAAGGTTGCTCAGAATGAGGTCTTGCTACACATGGTCAAAAGTCGACTTAAGGTCCAGCGCAAGCAAAGCGCGGGGTCGGACACCCCGCGATGGTCCCCAGACCTGCTTTTTCAACTTAAGCAACACATCTTGCGTGGATAGGTGCGAGCAAAAGCTGAACTGCGTATGCTAGAAGAAAGGCTGGCTCTCGAGCAATGGCTGCAAATGCCGCAAAACAACATGTTCCATTTGCTCGCCTCCACATGACGTAAGGGAAATCGCTCGTGAATTTTCGACGGAGATGGGTTTCCCTGGTTTTGGGATGAGGGAAATTTCCGCATGTCACCATGCTCTGGGTAGCGCGCCGTTCCATCGATGCTCGTTAAACGTGTTTACCAGGTGCATAAGATCTGCGTCGTTGAGATTTCGAAAGGTCGTGTACCGGATGTGGTCAGTACCCGACGCTGAATTTTCGCGGATATCTTCTACTACGGAGCGGACCTCTTGAATTATGATTTTGGCATCTAGGGCACTTGGCGAATCTGTGTCGTATGAGTATGAGTGATACTGGAGACTCGCTCCAGAAGAGACATAACGTGCATATAACTCCTGTAGGAGATGGTCAGGAGAGTCTCTAAACGAAGGCGTGAGGACATGCAATCGTTTTAGAGTCTGCGTCTCCGTGCCCGATGGCTCTATGAGTGCTCGGAGAATGTTCCATGTCTTAGCATACTCAGGTGGCCGGCAAGACGATTACAATATCCCCTTCAGTTGTTTCTCGTGAGAATCTGGGCTTATTCCTAGGCTTGGCGCGTGATACGCACAATCCAAACTTTCAGTTTACGATTTAGGCACTGACGCTTCCAACGCTTTGTCAGCCTTCTAATGTCCCACAGGTAGAGATGGTGCGGGTCGATGTCAGGATTGATGGGCGTAGTGGTGATCGACTGCGTGTTAACATCGAGAGCAGCCGCAAGGCCTGCGAGCCAGTCGTCGTAGCCATCCACTTCTGCACTGGCAGTCCGTAGCTCTCGAAATTTATCCCAGCTTAGCGAAGACGTTCCAGGAGCTACAATAGCGGAGGGAGTCGTTTAAAAGGAGACAGCACCCTGAGTGGAAGCGCACGCATCGAGGAAACCTAACGTGCGCTGGTGTGTAGCGGCATCGCACGGCCACCACGGCAATTATGCCACTCACGATGCTCTATTCAGTCATTGACCGTCAACAATGGGTGTATGGCGTGCTGAGTTGTGTGATTGGAATCATTTGTTGACAGAAGAGCGAGGAATTTTTAGCTGAATTTAACGAGTGAAAATAGATTACAGGACATATACTACGCTACAATCTTTGTCTCGCATGTTCCCAGAAGCCTTGACTTCCGACCGGCAGTATTTTCTGCCTGTACTGAAAAAGTGTTGTGGGGCGACTTTAACGAACACCACATGCACGGTCCTCATTTGTTGGGCCCTCTTCCGCGCCACGCCTCGTAATCGCATGAATGTTCATGATGAAACAAGCGCAAATAAGAACAAGCACTCACAAAGGACACAGGACGAGCGCTTACTAGTACGTTGAGTGGGTAAAAAAAAGTCGCGTACGGAATTCCCCTCACAAATGGAGAGGAATACGCCGGTCAATCAGGTAGTTGCTTGAATGCGCGCCTTCGTGAACATGAGCTCACTAAAGGGGGAACCCGTACTCGCACTTAGCGAAGCACTGCAAGGAATGCACTTGCCACCCGAAGATTTCTGACACACAAATAATTGACAGGCACGAAAAGAAGATGACCAGAGAGATATCGGAAGCGCATCGAATGGAAAAAGGAGGTGACAAGTGTGTCTGCCAAGAGTCTGTTCCCTTAACAGAATTGAAATTTGTTGTTTGTTGTTTTTTTTATTTCATATGACTCGTTGCATCTTTTTCCTTGCCTTTGCTTTTGGGCTAACCATGTACCTTTTCAGTTGTATAGAAGCAGTTATGGGCGCGGTTTTTTTTGTTGCTTCACGTCGTTGTTCATAATGCAAGGCTTTGTGGTGACGTACATGCGTATCATATGAGTTCTTTTCGAAACAAAATTTTTCAGTTGCTAGTAAGCACTCGCCCTGTGTCCTTTATGAGTGTTCGTGCCTATTGGAGCCTGCTTTATATTAACTCATATACCAACATGCCCAACTGGCAGCCATCCTAAACGTATGGAATCTATGACTTCTTAAACTCCAGATATTGTAATTACTCCCCTATAATTTGTATACGTTGCTTGCGCTGCACACGAAAGCGTCGCATATCACCACGCTTGTCTTATTTTTGTACTCTTAGTTCTGTGCGCCATGGTGGTTTAGCGGTCACGGCACTCCGCTGCTTACCGGCTGCTGCCGCATTTTGACAGAGGCGAAATGGTAGAACGTTATGTAATGTACAAAGTCTGTACACGTTAAAGAACTCGAAATAGTCTTAATTTCCAGAGCCCTTCCCTAGAGCGTCCCTACCAATCATATCGTCGTTTTAAGACATACGTAAACCCAAAATATATTATTATATTACTTCTGAATCAGACCACTCTCACAACATTTTCACCGCAGAGCATGACGAGTCGCTGCCTGGTGCCGTCATCCCTGATGGAGGTGCACCAAATCTCTGCTTCGGACGGCGGACCTGCAGTGGAGACATTGCATCCCTAGAGGGCGGCATCTTCTCCTTACGGCTGCTTTCGAAGGTTTCTTTGAATGCAGTATCGATTTCAACGTGGTAACTTAGTCCAAGAAACGCCATGTATAGTTACGGCGTGCAATAAAGCATGAAATACCGAAACACTGTTATTATTCAGAAACGCTGATTGTTGGGCCAGCTGGGAAAGTTTTCGTTGTCATCCTGAAAAATATCGATAAATGGTGCACAGCTTCTCCTAGAACGCGCAAACGCTGATGAACATCGGAGCCGGTTGATTTCATCATTTTAGTGGGATAGCGTTAGAGAGTGCGTTTCGAAGAAATTCCGGAGACGCTGTCACTCACGGCTCACGCCGGGCATGCATGTATCCACTGCGCCACAGACACATGCTTGCTACGCGTTAAAGGTACGCCTTTTATATCTACCATTATCCTCTCGCAGCGTTCTTCGTAAATTGTAGTAATGAACCCCAACCGTGGAACCCGCGACCAGTTCCTTCAACGTTTCGTTTCTAAGCGTCCATCCCGTTCGGTGCGTTTTCAGTAGGATAAGTCGATTTTGTCAACGCCTTAACACATCCCCGATGGCCACCTTGCCCGAATCATCGCGTCCGCAGATAGCATTCATTCATACTAACTCTGCAACGCCTGCTAGTTTAGCGCGTTTTCAATGCACGCTCACCCCGCGAATAATCGCCACCAGGCAAAAAGAAGACGTGACGCACGCTGCGTTCCCCTCTAGTCATGTAGTAATATTTATAAACTCGAACATCCCGTGAGTAGTCGACCTTAGCCCAAGTTCGGCGTCAAGTAAGTTACTCTCTCTGGCTGTCGCATCGCTTTCTCTGGTTTCACTCTCACAGTTAAGTATTACAGCTTTGGCAGCATCTTGTCCACAAGGGCTTTTTCATACAGTTTTCTTAATATGCACTAGAGAAATCTCTGGCGCTAGTATCTATGGAAGCTGCAACGCATGGCATTTATGCGAGCAAGAAATTGAAAGATAGTACACGTATTTGTCTAATCTTCGTACTTCTGGCTCCATGTGCATTCGTGTGGCTTGAAGGTATATTATGCCAAAACAAAAATCAGCAAAAGATAAGAGGTTGCACCTCACCACTTTATTATTTTTGCATACCATTTCCAATCGGATCACGCAGTTCAAAAGGGTTCGTTCTTTCATTCGAAACAAAACTGAAAGACAGCTATAAACGAAGCCACAAGTGTAATTCGCCGCCCGCAAGTACGAAGACGAGGCAAATCTATGTACTACCCATGATTCCTATAGTAACTGAATGATCGCAGTGCTAGAATCACATCTAGTTAATTTTAAGAAACTAGATGGGCTTATTGATCATTAATTATGGACGTCAGTCATCGGAATGAAGACGTATGAATTATCGTCAATGCGGATGCGTTCAGGTTAAGGCATCGTATAGGTGTCAAACAACAATAGACATTGCGCAATTACTCACATCAATGTAAAGTGAACAATAAAGAAGTTTGGTAAGGGCATGTTTTACTTTCGGGTTTCACCGATTCTTATGACGGAGGGATCGACCAAGTTTACTGTTGTTGTTGTTTTACGTGTTTGAGTGCGGTGACTGCGCAGTATTTCTCGGCACGTTAGTGGGTCGACAGAACATCATTCTGACTGAAGTGTAGAGATGTTTTGTGTTCGTTCGAGTGCTTCGGTGCAGTCAGCGTGCAGCTGCTACTCTGGCGCACAGGTCGCTTTAGATGACGTCGTTCCACCCGTGCTAGGCTAGTGATTGGTAGGCAATACTGCATCGAGGGTTTTCAAGGTAGGGTCGGAAACATTACGATTAGCTTAAACAACTTCGTGTTTTATAAAAAAATGATGCAGAATACTATATCTCTTTTTTTTCAATAATGGCTTGTTTTTATCATTCTCAGGATAAACATTGTTGATACGCTTATACAGTCTCTAGATCCCCTATGCGAGTTTTATGTTTCCATTTGCACTTTTTCAAGTAGCTAATTTTCTTCCTTTATTTGTTAGGAAAACTGAGTATTAACAGATATTGTCACTTGATAGGTTCCACCCTTAACCAATACCTTCTGTGTCCGTAAACCACAATTATGCATTCACGTAAGGAACTGTTTAGATCGCAATGTATTGAGATGACCACCTGTGATTTGTGTCATGGCTATGGAACTCTTTCTCAGCCAGTAAAACGAACGTAGCATACCCACGCGCTCTACGGTGCACATATATTATCCCCATGGACTGTAGCCGTATATTTTGCACGTAGTCCCATGCAACCACCGAGTTTGTGTGGGCGACCATTTGCTTCCGTGTTCTTGAATGGGTTGCGCTTTTAGTAACAGGTGCTGGAGCCAACAGCTCTGTACAATATCTTCCTGACATTACGAAAGACTTGTCGCTGGCTGTCGAAAAAGGAGCTTTTTTTGATATGGTGCTCATATTCTGACGGCCAATCATTTCAGGATGTGCATGTTGCTATCTATTCGCGAGATCTTTGAAACCAGTACACTTTCGCGATACGAATCGCGGAAGTAACGCTTCTCTTGTGCAACCCGCCTTCTCGATTTCTGCTCTTCATCCTCATAACATGTCACAAAGCTCGTGAGCTAACTAGCTGAGACTCATTCCAACTCCCATCTACATTATTGAGTTCCGTGAAAAAAAATAACACTGGCGAGTCTTAGACTGATGGAGCCCAGGTGAGATAGCTCAATTTTTTTTTGTAGTCAGCTGTACTTCTCGTTATCTTGATCCCAAGTAAAACCGACTGACGTCTGTATGAGTCTATCCAATTGAGCCATCCGCAGAGACATATTTTCTGTGCGAGTCAAGGTTATGTAGCCGGTCATCAGCGAAGTACTGGCAAAAATTATGCATCGCAAGCTGTTCACGAGCAATCACTCTGGCACAGAGGCAACAATGGTTACTGTAGTGAAAATCTCTCTGTATCTTTCGCAGCACTTCCCTCCACAATAAATTGCTCTTAGGCCGAAATGATTAACATGCGATTATATAACAATGTCTCGTTACCAATTTCAAACTTCAAGACACTGCACGGTTCATCTACAGCTTTTACGCCTATAGGACGCTTAGTACACTCGAACAGAGTTTCAAGCAAAATTATTGTACGTTTGGTCACATATACGCATCTAATATGTCTAATCGTAACATCCACGGTTAGCTTCTGTAGTGAGCCTTGGGCTCAGAACGTGAGCTCGTTGCGTGTTAAGGCATTAAAAATGTTGCTTTTCTGTGGGAAACGCGCCCCATAGAGCTCAACAGTGTGCTGCAGAGCTAATCGAGTAGGCCTATAGGACAAACACTCGTTCATGAACATTCATCCATTGACACTCAATTCCAGCGCGTGAGTGCATGGTTACTCACGGGGTAAGCAAGGTGACGTGAGTATGCCCGTGAGTGAAGAAATGTGTCTTAACCACGTCTTCATAAATTTTCCTTAATTGAACTTGCAACCGCCTTCAGTGCAGCACACTTGAAACGCGTCTGTGCGTTTGTGCTGCCCTGGCACCGCATAAAGACGCACGTTCGAAACGTGTTTTTGCTGCATTGAAATCGGTGGCAAGCCAAGTTCAAGTCAAGTTATGCATACGATGCTTAGCACCCGTATTCATAAACGCTTCGTCACTTGACCCTCAACCGCCTTCAAAGCAGCGCTTTTGAAACGCGTCTGTGTTTTGTGCTGTCTTGCACTGCCTATAAAGCCAATGCATTCGAAATGCGTTTGTGCTGCAATGAAGTCGGCGGCAAGAAAAGTTGAAGTCAAGCAACGTTTCTGAATACGGGAATAGTGATCGCATTTGCTCAGCACCACTGGCCCTAATTTAGTGCATCTTTATTACCATGGACTGACTCATCAGCTCGTCTTTCAAGTAATTCTACTTTGCCAGCCATAATTCAGCAAACTTTCTCCGTAATCGATTTTCTCAGTCTTACCGACCCATGATTCTTAGTGTTAATCAGTCTGGCTGAGCACAATATTGGTTATTTTGATCCCTAGTTAGCCCAGTTGATCAGAGCTCTGATCAGTCTCAGTCAGGCTCAGCCCAACACGAAAAATTTTATTGAGGTTGGTAACGAGTGGGGCTGGTTAAGTAAAGCTGTGGAAAGAGGCCGAAGTAAACAGACATTGTTGACTGTATTGTCGTAGTACAACACGAACAAAAAGCAGATACATGTTAACACAGCGACTCTCAGCAGCAAAACAGGAAGATCACCCTCTTTGTCCTCGACCAGCCAAAGCTCCACTACCTGGTGTCCACCAAATCCCCTTATTTTTGTAGGCCCGTGTGCTCAGATTTGGGCGCACGTTAAAGAACTCCAGGTGGTTCAAATTTCCAGAGCCATCCACTACGGCGTCTCTCGTAATCATATGGGGGTTTTGGGACGTTTAACCGCGCAAACAATTCAATCAAACCAAATCCTTTTATCGTCGTTTTTGTCCACCAGTACACACGGGCCATTTGCTCCCCCTCTTAAAGAGCATCGCCCCGATGCTAGATCAGTAGTGCAGTTTTTTAAAGATGATAGTCTTTCTTGGGGACCTTGCACGCAAAAATTTTGGTCTGTCTGTCGGTACGTTAGTCTATATATCCACCCTTAACGGTACTCTAAACAGCACCAAAGTGACCAAACGGTACTCCGAACTAGAGAGCCTTTATGTGCGCGCGTCTCTGTGTTTTATAATATTGTCAGCCTTTGACCCACCACTTGCCGCCGACCGCTAAAACACAATGTTGCCAGTCCTAGTTTCCATGGCAACATGCGCCATGTTGGTTCTTGTGGCCAGGCGTTCCTGCTCCGCCGCACTGCAACAGCTGCATGTTGGCGCAGGTGTGCAAGCTGCGGTATGAGCTACGTTTGATTACCCCGTAGACGTAGCTTCCGCTACGACACCATCCTCGCGCTATGCGCACCTACAAGAACTTTGAAGTATAAATGCCAGGGTGCTGCATACCACAATGCAAAACCGTCTGGAGACTTTTCCGCTTCCCGACTTGCTCTAGCCAACGGAAACGTGGGATTGCACAAGTGAAGTGAGACTGCTTGGAGGCGACTACTTCTCGCCGTGTTTGTGAGGTGAGTACCCGTTGTATTGCGAGGGGGTTTAGTATATCACCACACATTTCGTCAAATGGCTGACTTAGGCATGCAACGAAAAGCAGTTTGAGCAAAGTAAGCACGACAACGTTCACAGTATAATAATGAATTAGGCTTCGTTCGGCTACGCCAGACTATGCGAGCTGAAAATGGTTGAGTATGCTTGTTTATCCTCGTAGTCGAAGCGCAGTTTCTCAATCGAATGATATGACTAGTCAAATGTGTGGTCCTGCATGCATTCACTATCTGCGCTCTGTCGGTTTCCCAAGCCATCGCTGCATTCGTAGCGGAAAACGTCAGGCCCGTAAACCACCTACAGACGCTCCCGTCTGGGTCTTCTTTTGCTGGCAGATGTTCGCATTCCTGCAATGTTACCTTGGTCGCTGAGGAAGGGCGTTTAGGCCGCGTTCACACTGAGCATTCCGGCCACCGAAAGTGCTCCGAATCCGGTTCGGCGGCGGCGAAATCCGCCGAAAGGGCCCTCTCCGTGCCGATCGCTCTCGGACCGATTTTTGCGGCGTCTGCCGCCGAATCGGTCACCCCGCTCCAATAGGAGCGCTAGTCAAGGAATTTTGAAAAATGGCGGCCAAGACCTACTCACTTGTTGTGTCGCAGTGCACGTAACTGAATGTTGTAACCAACGGGAGTTTAACCTATACTCTGTGCCTACTTCGGATCCGTATTTCGTGGAAGAGGTGACCGAGCTTGCTGTTGGCGTGACCGAGCTTGTTGCGGTCTTGCAGAGCAAAACAAACCCACCAACGCCGCTGGCGTCGGTGGTTTTTTTCGGCTCTTCGTGCATTACAAGACAGCCACTTGCCAGCATAGTAAGCAGTACTGTCTTTTCTTGCTTCCTGCATACGAGAATTGTCGAAGTATACACCACCAGATAGCTTAGTGGCGTTTGCGAACCGCGGCAACCACCGGGTGACAGCACATCCATCCCGCGTTCGCCCCGTGGTAGATGGCATATTCGGCGGCACGGGGCGCGTCCAGTGCGAACGACGCTGCGTTTCGGCGGCGGGGGAATTTCGGTCGCTCTAGAAGGCGGATGTTTCAGTGTGAACTAGGAATTAGAGAGGCAGACAGAAGAGCAAATGAACGCGTTCCCTGTAAACTGTCTGGCACAGTTGCAAAAATACTTTTTGTGCGGCTTGCCATGGGGTATTCACTCTGCGCTTCAATGACACGCGCAACCAAACCAAAACTCGGTCAATTTTCGCAAACAGGATTTCTGTGTAATGATATAGAAGGCGACAGATTTACTGTTCATGTCCGTCCATCCTTCTGTCGGTCTGTCGGTCCTGAACGGAGAAGAATATGTACACAAAGCAAGTCAGTTAGTTGTCAGCCCATAACTCAATTACGCCCTATGTACTGCGTCGTTATTTGTGTCGTCCTTTTGTTTCATAACGAGACACACAGATGAATTGATATCGTAAACTCAGCTTTTATTTACTGCTTGTGGAGAAAATGTGTATAGACTCCGTATATTTGGTCGGAGCCGTGTATTATTTTTCGTCTTATTGCTTTACTGTAGGCCAACTACGAGGACACAAGCTTCCAGCAAAGCAAACAAGACGGTTTGAAGACATTAAGGCCAGATGCCGTTTGGATGCTCTTTGCAATAAAATCTGACCTGAAAAAAACTTGGTTGATCCATCGTTGCTCCCCTTTGCTTTTCTTTTAGCCTAATATACAGGCTTGGCAGCAAAGGGGGAGGGTTGATGTATTATGAATAAATGCCTTACTATTTTGGGGCAATTCTTACAGCTTGTAAGTCTTTAAGCAGTCATTGTACAGATTCGTTTGCAGGAACTAAACTTGCTGCAACAAATTATATTACGGACAAACGCAATGTTTAGGGTATGAGAAACAGGCTAGCTGAGTTATTCGGTTTGCACAGAACATCGTGAGTGACCCGGTTGCTTGATCTGTCTTCCCTCTTGTTGAGGGTTCCATCATATAAACAGCTCGAATTCGAGGCTTCCACTAAGAGGCCTTTGAGGTATCTGAAGTGCTAAGGTGAATTTACTTCAGCAAAGCTGCGCAGACTTGAAGTCCATTCATAGTGACATCGAGGTTCTCCCCTTCACAAACATAGGCTCCCTAAATTATCCTCACTCCACCATTGCAGCGGGCTACCAAGTATGAGAAACGACCTCTTTTAACAGTATTTTACACAAAATCGAGTCACGAACATGTCTTTCCTGTTCTACAAAACCACGGCTAACTTCAGATAACAACCCTTCAGCCTTCAGCACTTGCTATACAAAAAAACACCCTCTTCTCGTTGAAACCCACGCTGTCGTCAATATAAATGAGCGACCACTCAGAACCAGCATGGCGGCGCGTCAAGTATGGGAGCCATTTTTTTTATTTTTTTTTATTTATTTAATAATACTGTCAACCCTCCAAGAAGGTCATAACAGAGAGGACAATACAATTACATACATAAAAAATGTACAAGGTACATAAAGTTGCATAACACTCGGCACTTCACAATGAAAACAGGTATTTCATTAAATAACAATTCAGAATTCAAAATAACAATTCAAAATTCACTGACATATTCCAAAATAATGGACATGAGGTCGCTTACATCAAACTCAACAATCTCGTAAGTGTGCCTCTACAGCATTTTCGAAGTCGGTGACATTGTTTAAAACAACAATTGCGTTTGGTAGTTTGTTCCACATTTCTACGACATCCGGGAAGAAAGAATATCGAAACATGTCAGTATTTGTTTGGTATGGTTTTATGACGCAATCGTGGTTAGTTGTAAGCCAATTGTAAGCAACCATGATCGGAGTTGTCACCACCCTAAAACACGGAGACACGCGCACATGAAGGCTCCCTAATCACATTGCACATACCCCGCTATGCACGTGCAGTGAGCACTTGCGACGCACAATCGTCCCTCGCCACACACCAAGACTTATGTGTCTTAGAAAAAGTTGGGCTCGCCCCCACAGATTCCACGATCAGGACACCACCTTCGCCGTGTTCGCCAGCCTTCAAAGACGAGACGCGCTGCACCTGGTTCAAAAACGAATATTACGCGTCACTTAGCTTGTTGTTAGGTTGTTCTTTAGTGTAGAAGCAAACACCCCTAACCATATAAAGAAAATATCCGCTGTAGACACTGGTAGAAGGTTCTTACAGCCCGACGCAAAGATGAAACGCACCACATCAGCGTCTAGTGAATCTGGCAGCTCTTTGCTCTCAAACATACGTTTCTGCCTATACCGCTGACGAGCATTGGCGTCGAGCTGCTTGAAGTACTCACTGGAAAGTGTCTATAGTCCGGGAGTCTGCTGCTAGCCTTACTTTGCAAAACATTCCGATTTTCCACGAAGGTATTGATTGCGGAAAAACCTAAAGAAAACAAATTTTCGGTCAAGGACAATGTTGCCGAAGCTACATTGCCTGCCAAGCGGGTATTTTCAACATCATGAGGTTAGTAGGTTAGCGATATCATTCAAATTTTTCGGGAAATAGTTTACTTCCTAATGTTTTATCATTTGTATCTTGTGTCATTTTCTCTGCTGGGAATGCTTTTTTTTTTCAAGGTACACGAGATAGTTCAAATTGTCAGGGCAGTATTCTATATTAACTTCTGCAGAAGCGCAACGCCCTGCCTTGGCGATCAGGGGCGCTATGCATAATCACCCGATCTTGGTGAAACTCTGGACATTTCCTAGCTCCGGGGACACACTTTTCGATTGAGCCAAGAGTGCGACAGAGTTACATACACCTTTCAGGGCGCTGTGTTTTGTTGGTTATGATGAAACCCGGCACCGCATCAAGGACGGTTGACAAATTTGGGCGATGTTTTAATCCAAAGGCATCTTCTTTCACGTGGTTTTCGTACTTTTGAGTGCAAAAGTGCACCCATGCAATAAAAGATTGATTGATTGATTGATTGATTGATTGATCGATTGATTGATTGATATGTGGGGCTTAACGTCCAAAAACCACCATAAGATTATGGGAGACGCCGTAGTGGAGGGTTCCGGAAATTTTGACCATTTGAGGTCCTTTAACGTGCACCCATATCTGAGCACACGGGCTTACAACATTTCCGCCTCCATGAGA
Organism: Rhipicephalus annulatus; assembly: GCA_013436015.1. Lineage (NCBI taxonomy): Eukaryota > Metazoa > Arthropoda > Arachnida > Ixodida > Ixodidae > Rhipicephalus > Rhipicephalus annulatus. Next base: position 105,457 of record WOVY01001654.1, on the reverse strand, counting down.
AATGCAGCCGCCACAACCGCGATGCGATACCGCGACCTGCGGGTCAGCAGCCGAGCACCTTATCCACTTGACCACCGCGGCGGCGCCCCTGCAATAATTGTGTCAGAAGCTTCTTTTCTGGTGACGTTTTTTTTTTGTTAAAGGCAAGAGCTGGGCAAATTAATTTTCAAGCTTTTTATATCTGCACTAAATCTGTTTAAAAATATTCAGCACGTTGGCCAATTAAGGCTCGTCGTAGTAAGACTGGCGTAGTTACACCACATCTTAATAAGAACGTGGTAATCGAGCCATGTAAAGCTAGATCCATGCCCACTAAAGCACGCTAGCTGACGCACTATATAAACCATGCTAATTATTTGGGTGTTAACTATGAGCAAACTAAGTAAAACCATGCTAACTAGACCCTAATAATATGATGACATTTCGTATGGCGTTAATAACAATTCACTTACAAACTTTACACTAATAGTGGCTTTGCTGATTGCGCCCGAGAAAACTATTGCCGTCTCAATTGAAATTTTATTCCATAAGACAAAACTTTTAAATGCTATTTCATTTATTCCGTGGATAATTTCTACCATCAATAATAAAACAGAGCTGATACGACCTTTTCTTTGAAGCAGACTAAGTAGATGTGTAGACGACTAAATGGACAAAAGCTGGAAGAATCTATGTTATCGCAAGCTGCTCAGTTTTAAGGCAGTAAAAGATGACCAAATTATTTTATATGCGTATAAGCAACTGCTTAGCATCCACCGCATAAACGCTTTATATTCACACAGGCAGCATGACAGTCACAAGTCGAACTGGGGCCTGGTCAGAATCAACGAGTTTTTGTCAGAGTTCACGCATCGATCTATTTGATTAGCAGATGCCCACGTGGAGGATTGGGTCCAACCACCACTTTTGCTTTTGCCGAGCAGGTGTGCTGACGCCCAACTTCAGCGAGTATCACAATTTGTCTATCAGCTTTTTCAATTTGTCTATCAATTTGTCTACACACACACGCAGAAGTAACATTTATATCACCACGGGGACACCATGTACCACATTCAATTTCACCGCGCTCCCGACGTATTCGCTCACAGCCAAGTTGCTGCCATGATGTGAGCGCACCGGTGAAAGTCAGTCGTTATATTTATCTTCAATATTTGATAGAAGCAAAACCAGTTGCACGAGAGTGCTGCTTATGCAACCTTGCTGCCTTCGAGAGTTGAAATTTCTGTGCTGCAGATGGAAAACAAAAAAAAGCCTGCCAGAAAGAGGACAAACGCCCACAAACACGCCAGCGAAAGGTGCGTGTTGAATTGGCTAAAATATAGTGGTACCATCAAGCTGATGGCTACGCAATGCTAAAATGTTGACCAATTGGCGATGCTGACGTCTGCGCACGCAAGCGGTGTTTCTTTGGTAACCATCACGAATGCCCAACATACGTTCCTTTCACCACGCGTGTTCTTGTAGCCATGTTTATCAGTGCTGCTATCACGCACTCCGCACTGTCTTGATACCACGGCCGCCATAAAGTGAACTCGAAACTAGCTTGTTTCCACGAGAACCTCGAAACGCCTTGCACAGCTCCGTGGTTCCCGAAATATTAACGCACGCATTTCTTATCATTGGATTTGATTCTGTTGAAAACAACAGCCTGTGCACCAACTTCTAACCACCTAAACTTAGCCCATATTTTTACCAAAAGAAGATTTCTCTTTAAAGCTAGATGGCTCGTCTTTTTCCTATTCCTTGTCTTTCCGTTCATTAAAGTTTACTTGCATCTGGACAGACATCAACCTAAACTTAAAGGGGCGTGACTCGTGTACACCATCTACAGTTACCTATTTACCTGATGCTAGCGCTTTTGCTACCTTAACAAAAAAATTGTATTGATATTTTTCATCCCGTAAGGATGATTAGAGAAAGCAAGCCTATATGAAATCCAGTGCGCCACCACACCACACTAAAACTGCTTACTTTGTGGTTGTATAAGTATTAGAATACTGTAAAGTGCGTATTCCAGGGCGCAACCCACCACGTATGAGGTCGGTGTCGTGACAATGCAATGCGCAGAGTGTCATGGCACTCAAAATATTACAGTCACTACGTGCGTGCTGTGTATAGAACACGTGCCGGACATGCATATACACCCCATTTTCTCCATCGTTTTTTTGGCTAAATGCGCTATATTTTTGCCATGACGTGGTGCAATGTTTACCGAGGAGAAGGAAGGTTTATTCATAAGGGTGTCAAACGTCCTCAAAGTCTATGTGTCATGCAGTTGGTGGCTCGTTGCCATCATCGCCATCTACGTATTACGGGGACAACTATAAAAGCAAGCAAAAAAACAAAATTGGACCACGCAACAAGAAGCGGGAGCAACGACCCGCACTTGCGCTACGTGGCGCGAGTGCGTGACATAATTTTTATTCTTGACATTTTACACGTTTTTCCCAACTATGCCATTTCGTAGCGTCTTTGCGTTTCACTTGTGGTGCGCGCCAGAAAAACTTGAGATCAACAGGACAGATTTGGGAAGCAAGCCGGTTTTATTAGACTAACAGTGTATTGGCGACACACACCAAAATAATTTGCGCATAAAGACAGATAACACAGAAGCTCACAAGCACATCACAATCTTTCATTAGGTTGCGTTGCCCAGTCAGAGAAAACTGCATCAAAACAGCAGTCATGAAGGTATCACTTTGGCATCCTTAAACAGTCACGTTTGTTCGTTACGCGTTCCGCAGTCATTGTCACGAAAGGAGAGAGCACACCGGCTGTGTGCCCACGAAAGCAGTCTGCAGCCCCATTAACATTTATCTACAGAATCTGCGAGGCAGTTTGGTTTCTTTTTAGCGTCACGCCAGTAAACAACACATTAAGAAAGATGTAACCAGTTGTATATTTGCACCAAAGAACTTCAAAATAGTGAGCATGTCTTCTTAATCCGACAATAAGCCAATTTACATTGTAACGTTATGATTCTGCCTACGCACGTCCTCCATTACTGCTGCTCGAACAAATACATAAGGCTGTGGGTCATTTAGTCAACTGCCGCATATTCTGTGAAGTAAAGTGGTTGCTTAATTGCACAAGTTGGAACTAAACAATGTCAGAATTTTCATCGCGTTCGGTTTTTGTGACTTGTGCTCACTCCACAGTATGACTTCAATCGTAATGCGTTGATCTTGTCTTTTCGCCTAAAAGAACTTGGCTCATACCCACAAGGGGGAGTAGCCACATTGTACTGTATTTTGAAAATTGAAACACACTGCTTGTTAAAAGAGAGGAAAATCAAATAAGAACAAGATGTATGATAACGTACCTAAAAAGTGAAAAGGGCAAATGTCTGTGGCAGTAAGTTTTAGGCCATGAGTTTTTTTTTTTTTAGATGCGGAAGCATCTTATACTCGCGCCTTGTAGTGCGCCGTCAGCGCCGACCGCACCGCTTCTCGAACATTCGACAGCTGACGCGCGCGCATGCGCCGTCGCGCCGTCGCCCACCATCTGTGCCGCGCGCGCTTCTCCTTCGAGAACATTCGACAGCTGACAGCGCATGCGCCGTCGCGCTGTATATATACTCAAGGTCGGCGCTCGCTCGCTCAGTTGCCGCTCGTCGGTTGGTTTGTACGGCGCGGTTTGTAAGGTCGCGGTGAAATGAATTCCAACGAATCCACAAACACAATGATCGACGTCCCTTCGACCAGCGCCGCCCTTTCGCATACGTGTGTGCGTGTTCACTCATTTAACACCCCCTCCTACAACCACGTTAACCAATTTAGCCATCGACCCAAGTAAGTCGCAATTTAACACCCCATTTCACAACCACGTTAACCAATTTAGCCATCGACCCAAGTAAGTCGCACTTTAACACCCCGTTAACCAATTATATGCTCCGCATCCTCCTCAGTGTTCCCCCGAGGGAAGCTGCGGGCAATTTTTTTGTTTTGCGGCCGATATAAATTGACTTTAAAAAGAACTTCGAAGGCGCCAATGCTTTAGCTAGGCTGGGCATGTTCTGTATCGCGCGTCAATAGGTGTTCGCGCACCTAGCGCTAACTTTGTTTGGTTCACTGGTGGAAGACAATTGGCATTCTTACTCGTGGTATTTCAAAAAGGGAGAGCTACTTTTTTTTATGAAAACGCCGAAGCAGAGAAGAGGAAGACGGTGCTTGTTGTGGTCGTTCCCAAAGTGGCCACTATAACTATGACAAGATACAGAAAACTTGCGCTTCGTGCAGATGCTGTGGAAGCAATAATGTCAACACAAGAATTTACTCACTTAAGATTTCCATGGAAAATTCATTGGTGTCCTACAAAACAGTTAGAAACCATAATAACCAGATTTCGATGTCGTGTCCCCCCATTAAATTTCAATTCACATAGAGCTGGTCTGGCAATATCACCGCTATGCAACTTTTGTTCAGAATCGGAAAGAATAGAGCACTATTTTTTATCATGTCGCTGATACAAATTGCTCAGGAAAATGCTCTTAGTCATCCCATTCGCTAGCCTGGGGCTGTACTTCACAATATAAAATATACTTTCCTTCGGTGCTTCCGATCTGGGCTTCAGCCACGAGAACGTTTTTTATGCACTTTGCAAGTACTTTAATAAAATAAAAAATTAAGCTTTTAATTGCGTGATTATTATTCCTGCAAAAAATTTCAACATACACAAGAGCATTGTTTTACCATGCTGATTCCTATTCAAGGTAATGAATATTTGTCTTTTCTGAACGAGTGATAAACAACTATTGCACTCCTCTTCTTCTGTCTAGGGTGTCTTTTCTTTTTTTCTTTCTTTATTCCGGTGGGTGGTTTCAATATTGAATAAAAAAAACTTTACTGAATTAAGTCATCGATTCTTGGCCGATTCCTCTGAATGGGTACGAACAATGGCTGTGGAATTATCATCATCATCATCATCATCATCATCATCATTGTCGATGACATTCTCCTGACACTCGTGTTCGGGGGGTTAAGCAGTCTTTTCGACTTCTCTGTTCCACTGTTTTCCTTAACAATACATCCGTACCAATTCACTCGATGGTCAAGCAGAGCCACATTTCATCTGGATCGGGAGACAGTTTACTCGTATCAAAGTTGACTCGGTGCAAACTAGGTTGCACTTGAGTAGAAGTGTTTCGACAACGTTTTTGATGAGAATATCCTTGAAAACGTCTTCGCGGTGTACTGACACTAATTTTTGAAGCTCACATGGATATATTCCCTTTTAGAGCAACGGATTGGGTTAAGTGTGCCGCTCAGTTATTGTTCATGCGACATTTCGCATGACATCCAAGTAAACTTTTGCATGACGTGCAAATTTCATCAACACTGGCGTGACGTCTCGATGCAGTGTCGATTCCTGCGTCTGCTCTAATAACGTGAGGTACACAAACATACCGTTTAATCGCTTTCGCTTCATGAAGCCACATAGAGGAGTGGCAGTAAAAATGACGTGCCTGCGCGTGCATTTGATGAGATTCTACAGTGTCGTTACGTAAGATTGAAATAGGAATTGGAATTAGCTTTCACAAATACATTCCATTTTTTTATCAGCGGGGCTGTTTCACCTCACGTGGGCCAGATTGCTGCAAAACAAAAATGCTATCACTCTGCCCACCGGACTGTCTCGGTTGGTGGTTGCAGCTCATCAGTGACACCATTCGATAAGCAAATCACAGAGGTTTTTTTTTTGTACAGCGTTGTGCACACCAAGTTTCCAAACCGCAAAGTTAGTGTTGACATGACCCAAAAAAATTTAGGGTTTACGTATTGAGCCAGCAATATGATCACTGAGATGCCATACGTATTCGTTGTTATTGGGTCGATCTGCACTCTCAAGAGCAACATGTCATTCCCCTAAAGCGCGTGAAAATTACTGCTTTGTTTTTGAGCCAACAAACCTTAATCACCATGGCCGATAATCGAATATACACTGCCATTCTGATATGCGCAAAGCAGTGGCAGCTGTGGCGCCATAACACGAAAATATTCTTAAACGTTGGGGAAAAGTCTACATGATGCGTCTTTTAAATGACGCACTCTTTGCGCAATGTTCAAGCATTCTAGTAAAAGGCTATATGAGCTAAAGATATAAAAAGAACAGCAGCATTGCATTCTGAACAAGAGCGGTTTGAAAGAGAACGGTAAATATTCTGCAGGTGTTGCACTTTTTTATCACAAGAAGGCGAAAGGTAGCCTGGTAGCACTTGTATAAGCAGAATAGAAGGCAACGAGCAAGATCATCTGTATTATTTTTGGTGAACCCTTTCAATGCCATGTTCCAGCACTGTTCTTATAGGGGCGAAGCTCCTTATGGCGTCCCCCGTTCGTCCCGTTATCGTTTGTAACTATTGGTGGTACATACCTATTTGTAACCAGTGGTGGAACATACCCGAAAGAGTGGCTGTGTCACAGAAGATAGACGTTCAGGGCCGAAGCTCCTTAAGCAGTGGGTCGAGCGTCCTCGATATATATAGCAGGTAGCCACCTCTCATTAAGTTATTTGAATGTCCGCTGGCTGGCGGTACTTGTTTGATTTACGATTGATGATAGATTTGTGGAGTTTAACGTCCCAAAACCACCATATGACTATGAGAGACGCATAGTGGAGGGCTCCGGAAATTTTGACCACCTGGGGTTGTTTAACGTGCACCCAAATCTGAGCACACGAACCTACAACATTTCCGCGTCCATCAGAAATGCAGCCACCAAAGCCGGGATTCGATCCCGCGACCAGCGGGTCAGCAGCCGAGTACCTTAGCCACTAGACCACCGTGGCGGGGCGGCAAGCCGGTACTTGTATATAATCAATATATGATGAAAAGATGCGAGATTTTGGTACTTGAAATGGTGGACGGTCGGATGCACAGACAGACAGACAGACAGACAGACAGACAGACAGACAGACAGACAGACAGACAGACAGACAGACAGACAGACAGACAGACAGACAGACAGACAGATCGACCCGCGGTTGGACGGACGGACGCCTCGCCCCCCTCATTATCATTCAGTCCGTGGATATGCTGTAATTTTTACTTGTATTTTTCCTGGTGTGCTGACATTAACGATGTACCCGCAGCGTGGCTCTAAGGCGATATCTACACTTATGTACAGACAGACAAAGAACTTTATTAGATCCTGAGGAGCTTTCGCGTGAACCCTTATCGGGGACCCGCGGAAACCGCTGGCCGCGTCCAAGTCGGGGCTGGGACACCATGATGTTCCGCCCTTTCTTGGGCCCTCTGGATAGCCTGAAGTTGTGTATGGAGCGATGAGCTCCGCAGGGCTTCTTCCCAGTCGGCTTCACTGGATAGAGGGCCAGTAGGTAACGCGGGGCATTGCCAAAGCATGTGCGCTAAAGAACAGTAAGTTTCGTTGCAGTCCGGACAACTTGAATCAATTTCTGTTGAGATACGACTCAGGAATCCCCGCGAGGGGAATGAGCCTGTCTGGAGCATTCTAAGTGTGACTGACTGATGCCTATCTAACTTTACACTTATGTAGCAGTACACTTTTTTTTTGCTTGGATGACGATGATGATTGAACATGATGATCACGAATTTTCCCTTCCGCCTTTTCGTAAGACGTGGCAAACTGAGCACCACACACTTTTGCAATAAACATGGCGTCACGTCTACCGTGAGTCTGCAATATTGGATGTGTTCCAATTCTTCGACAACATGTAAACAGTCTACGCCAACAGCTTAGAATACAGCACCAAGCCCATGCTCTCCGAAAAATGGAACACGTCTGAGATGACTTCTATTCGATCAGGCGCCACCTCGCGTTAAGAAAAAAAGCTAAAACTAACAAACATAACTGTTAGTTCTTATGCCTATTTTGCTCTAAAATCTTAAACAAATTGAACGTTAGTCACATTGAGTGACCGCAGAAGCATCTGCGTCGATGCAGACGACTATTCGAGTGTTATTGTAACGAATGTAGCAGCCCCACAACAAGGTTGTTCTATTTACACGGTTTATTAAGGGCGAACTTGGGCCCAAAGTGAACGACGCACAGCAATAAAAAAGATCCAAGGTCAGTAGTCCTCATGAGCCTCTGCCTCGAGCACCCTCGTTCTCCACGTGCGTTCGCTGTTTGGTGGAGTACCGTGCGCATGCAGGGCTGGCTCGTGCATTGCGGCTGGCTTCGTCGCTTGTAGCCGTGCCGTTAGCGTTTCTCTGGTTCCTGACGTCCGCGTTGCGCGGAGAAATAGTAATTTCCTGTCCGACGGCCTTTCGATGTCGATGTCGGACGGCGTTTCACGGACACGGCGCGTTGGCCGCAAATCCTCGAAGACCAACTTGACGATATCGGCAAAACCGGAACAGATGGCCAGCCTCTCCACAGTGGAAGCACAGGGGCCTATGTTCCACATCTCGCCATACATCGCTTTTCCGAGGTCTTGTCTCTGTCGAAAGAAGTGCGCTGCGAGTTGCCTCTATGATATGGCGCGGGCTACGTGTTGTCGGTGCGTAAGTACTAGGTGTCTCGATACGCGCACAGTGGACAGCAGGCCGCCTGAGCACCTCAGAATAAGTTACCGCACGTCGTGTCGGTGGTGCATCCCTCTGTGGTTCCCATGTGGCCAGCTGAATTTCTTCTCGGACCACGTCCGCAATAGACAGTTCTGGTGAAGCGGGTGGCTGCAGCTTGCGTAGTTCCTCTCTGACAACTGACTAGACGAGCTCCCGCAGAGTGTCAAGATTATCGACAACGTTTGCCGAGAGGACCCCTGCTTATGTACAGGCTACGTCATGGTTGTATTGCCAGGCTGTCTGCTGCAGCGTCGTTTCTATTATTGTTGCTTCCGATGGAAACTCAGCAACAGTACGCGGCGGATTGCGAACGAGTCCCGCGAACAGCTCTTGTTTTACCCGATGCATGAGATAACGCACTTTCTTGTCTTCAGTCATGTTGGGATCAGCTCACTTGAACAGGCGAGACATGTCTTCTATGTACATAGTGACAGTCTCGTTTGTGCGTTGATTCCGTGCATGAAGAGCTGATTCTGCCTTTTCCCGGCGATCATTGTTGCCAAACGTACACAGTAGCTGCCGCCGGAACTCTTCCCAGGACGTCAAAGATGCGTCGTGGTTTTCGTACCACACTCGTGCTGCGTCTCTAAAGAGACGAAAACGTTGCACAACCCTCCTGCTTCGTGCCATTGGTTTATGTTCGCCACCCTCTCGAAATGATCCAGCCCGTCTTCGGCGTCCTCGAACGGGTCACCATGGAACACCTTCGGTATGATGGGTTGGATGACATTGAGCTGTGATGATGCACCTTGGCTAGTCATGGTGGTGGCGTTTGTCTCCGTCGCCGATGCCCTTGGCACAGGGGGAAGTGGTCCAACGTCTGTTGAATCCCCTCGAATACGGCAACTGGCCCGTTGGTGCACCGGCGTAAGCTCCACGGCTTGCGGATGGTCAGGGCTTCGACTTCGTTCTCTCATGGGGTTTGGAATGATCTACCCCACACCTCCACCAGAAAATGTAACGAATATAGTAGCCTCACAACAAGGATGTTCTATTTACACGGTTTATTAAGGGCGAACTTGTGCCCAAAGTGAAGGACGCACAGCAATCAAGAAGATCCAAGGTCAGTATTCCCCGTGAGCCCCTGCCTCGAGCACCATCGTTCTCTTCTTCTTTACGCGCGTTGGCTGTTTGGTGGAGTACCGTGCGCAAGCAGGGCCGGCTCATGCATTGCGGCTGGCTTCGTCGCTCGTAGTCGTGCCGTTAGCGTTTCTCTAGTTCCGGACGTCCGCGTTGCTCCGAGCAATGGTAATTTCCTGTGGCAATATTTGAGCTTTCCAAGCAGTTCGATAAGCCGCCATCTTGTATGGACATCGAGGTAGCCTGCATCATATTTGTCTACGATGTGGTCTTCTCGGAGCTGTCAGTTTTGCCGGCTACGTGAGAATTTAAATGGCTCTTAAGATCACCGCCTTCCATTTAGCTGTCTATTAGCCGTCTACGATCAGTATCGGAACACACGGCACCCTTCAACCCTGATGATCCCCTATGTAGTAGGCGATTTTCTTATGTAGCTACAAGCGATGGCGTATCTTCAAGTTAGAACTTTAATCTGTCACGTTCAATGGCCGGATTATTTCAGTATGAATTATGCTGTATACAATCGCGTGGGTTTTGTACCAGGTTCCAATTTTTTTAGTGTCGACGTTCCATATGGTACTTGAGACTTAATCTTAATCAATTGATTGACAAAGCTTCCATCAAGCCTGTTGCCTCTCCCGAGTCCAACACTTCAAATAACACTCAATTGCCCGAAACAAAATGTGCTATACAAATAAATATCTCGTTGGCTTAAACGTGCAACAAAAGTCTCACCAGAGACGCGTTACGAAGAAAGTAGGTAGTAGGCGCCACCATCTGTTTCAGCGATATTACGCTGAAAGCCCGAAGAAAAGCTACTACAGTGCCCTATGGTGTAGTAGCGCAAATTCGACGGGGACGAAGAGGACAAGAAAACACGACACTCGCTACACTCGCAACTAATTTTTATTTCAGAAGCAGCACTTCATATATAACCCATAACCCTAGCGACAAAGAAAAGAACTACGAACACTGAATCATTGTCAACAGAAGCTTTTGCGCAGACTCAAGCGATAGTACACGGCAGTTAAGCTTAGACACTTTTAGATGACATAACTAAAACAGCCCTGGGTAACATCAAATAAAAAACCAACAAAAAAGCAAAAAATTTTGCGGGAATTCACACGTGTTTGAAACAAAATTTTGAAACGACAAGAAGGAGAGTATGACACATGCAAACACTGATCTCAATTAAGTCCTTCGAGGTAGCTGGCTTCTCTGTAACTTAACATTTCTGTTACATTCTCTGTAACAGTAACATTCTCAGTTACTTAAAAGTTTTTGCTTTTTGTTGGTTTTTTTTATTTGATGTTACCCAGGGCTGTTTTAGTTATGTCATCTAAAAGTGTCTAAGCTTAACTGCCGTGTACTATCGCTTGAGTCTGCGCAAAAGCTTCTCTTGAGAATGATTCAGTGTTCGTAGTTCTTTTCTGTGTCGCTAGGGTTATGGGTTATATATGAAGTGCTGCTTCTGAAATAAAAATTAGTTGCGAGTGTAGCGAGTGTCGTGTTTTCTTGTCCTCTTCGTCCCCGTCGAATTTGCGCTACTACACCATATGGTTAAATGATGTCTCACAAATAGCCCAGCTCTCAACCCTACTGTACTACTGCAGTGCGCTGTGAGTAAAATGAATGGCTTCACTTATGGCTTCTGGTATTAAGTACCGTAAGCTCCTTCAGGCTTTATTTGTCTAGCGCTGCGGTACAGCTCCCCATTCAATCGGTCTGTGGAAGCAAGTTAGTTTTCCATGAGGGGTTTGGATGAGATCACTTACCACTTCTACACCCTTGAGTTATTTTTTATTAATAATTATACGCTGCATGATTAGGCTGTCTTGTGCGTAGGGTGCGAAGTAAGGCAAATATATAATAACACGCTTGTTAGCGCTTCGTTCAGTAACTGCAAGCTTGCATACTAACTGATGCAAGAAAACAATGTTGCCTACATTCTGTTGCAAAATATTTCAGAATGGTTAATTATGACAAATTTTTCAGTCACATACATAAGAGTACCTTACCTATTTCACAATGTATTCGTTTAGTCACCCCGAAATCAAACGAGCGATCATAGAATGCCAGCATGAGATTTTCTACGATGAGTATGAAGATACAGGTAGGTGATAGCTCAAGAACTAGCAACTTAAAGTAACCGCGCAAAAAAAGCAGAACATAAACAGCAAACCTAAATTTCACCTAAATTTTTATTGATATGTGATGTTTAATGTCCCAAAACCACTATATGATTATGAGAGACGCCATAGTGGAGGGCTCCGAAAATTTCGACCACCTGGGGTTGTTTAACGTGTGTCCAAATGTGAGCACACGGGCCTACAACATTTCCACCTCCATCGGAAATGCAGCCGCCGCAGCCAGGATTCGATCCGCCGACCTGCGGGCCAGCAGCTGAGTACCTTAGCCACTAGACCACCGCGGCAGGGCTTACTGGTTCTTACTCCAACTTAAATTTGATTGAAGAAAGGTGAGAGCAGTTTAAAAAAGAAGAAAGAGAAAATAAAGACCAGGCAAACCAATTGAAATTCGGACACTCCTAAAAACATCAACAATCCCTGTGGCCTGCTACCCAGACCCTCACTTCTCAAGAAGCAGAGTTCTCTGTCTGAAAGTGCAACTGATGGTTTGCTTACGCACGCGCTGAAAGGAGCTGGTGCGTACGCAGCGCTTGTCCCGTCCGTTTCCTGTCCGTGGTCGTGCTTGCTTTTTTGTGTTTTTTTCATGCTGTTAACCTTAAGTATGCACAACGAACTATCGCAGTCAGCTACTCACCAGTAATATTTTGTCCCGCCTGCCCTCAGATAAATTACCAAGTTGTTTGAGTAGCGCTAGCACAAGAAATGATGTGGCCAGTATCAAGTACCGTGGTTGGAACAGGTCACAGGCAGCGTTTCTCTTCGCGTTTAGATAGTCGCTCTTGGTGACCATAAGTACATGGTCAAATTAGTCGCTCAAATGTACCACCGTCAAGACAAGGATATGAAGCGCAACAACGATGTAGCGGGTACGATCGTCGACTTGAAGTGGTAAGCCAGAGAGGAGACATTGCAACTCATTGCAGTCTTAACACAACTGAGCAGGAAGGTATATCTGATTCAGAATCAATAATTAATCGGGATGTAGATATGGATGCTCGCCTTTTGAAACGCACCAGATCACCCACTAGCAAACTTAATAATTCTTCTCATCCGAAAACAAAAAAGAGTGTGAAGGAACCTATGACTAAAGCGGACTTCTTAAAAGATAGTATCTTAGATCAAGCAGTTGCTACTGCTTGGTTATCATCATAGGGTACCTTAGAGTACTTCAGTGGAACTGCCGTTCAATTCTCTCTGCAACTACAGACCTATTATACCTAATTTCTCAACAATCTCCAGACGTCATAATTTTACAAGAAACTTGGCTGTCTGTTGATCAAAACTTCTATCTAAAGGACTATCAGTGCTTTCGACTGGACCGAGACTCACGTGGTAGAGGATTAATGTTTTTCATTTCATCCAAAATTTGCCATAAAGCACACTTAGTTTACCAACAAATATCACACGCTTATGAAGTATTGGTTCTGGAAATTCACTTTCCCGGATGCGCGCCACTATCTATAGTCAACAACTACTTTCCGGCTGGAATACAAGATGAAAGAGCCCTTGACGTGACTGCGAGTTTTTGCAGAAACATTATGCTATTTGCGGGAGACTTCAATTCCCATCACGTTTCATGGGGATTCCGCACTGATTCATCAGGAAAACGGTTGTGGAACTGGACTAACCGGAATAACCTTATTTGTTGGAACTCCAGAGTTCCGACATTCGTTCGATGTAATTCAAGGTCCGTCTTAGACTTGACATTTGCTAGCTCAAGTGTGACAATATCGTCTTGGACTGTTCTTGATACTGCTACAAGTAGTGATCACTGCCCCCTGGTATTTGAAGTCAGCATTCCTTTAGTGACGATAGATCGCCAGGTGCAAAGTTTTGTAAACTACTCTAAATTTAAAAAGAACTTACAGTCAACGCTGTCTTCCTTGCCCAATATGGAAACAAATATGAAAGCTATGAGCCTTTGTTCCACCCTAAAGTGTACAATTAAAAAATCACAGTTCACTATATCTTCAACAAAGGGAAAATTCATATCTGCCTGGTGGAATGCGGATTGCGCCAGAGATTATAGACGCCGCAACGCTGCATGGAAAAAACTCCTCACCAACCAATGTCCGACTAATTGGAGAAATTATTTATTTGCTAAAGCTACCTTTAGGAGAACAGTTTCATTAGCGAAAGACGATTATGAAGAAAAACGGTACACCTACTTATCCAAGAGTGGCAACAAGAAAGCTCTATTCAGATTTCTCCGTAATCGTAAAGCTATTACAGCACACGTAAATACTGACTCAGTTATTTTTTCTTCAACTGATTTGGAAAATACATTAACGGAAATTGCAATAGAATTGGAGAAGAGATTTACATCACAAATCAAAATAAAGTGCGCAAAACCGTCATTCGGAAATGATTTTATTAAAGTAAGTAGGGATGAACTTGCGCACGTCGTTCGTATTCTGCCAAACACAGGTCCTGGACCAGATGGCGTCACTTCGGAAATGTTAAAAATATTATTCGACATCTCTCCTGAAGACCTCCTTAACCTTGTCAACTATTCACTTGAAAATAGTTGGATACCTCCTGACTGGAGACTTGCAAAAATAATACCGCTTCTTAAAAAACAGGGACTAGGAATGCAGACAGATAACATTAGGCCAATCGCTTTAACATCACACGTAGTTAAGTTAATAGAAAGAATACTTTACATTAGAGTTACGAAGTTCATAACAGATAATGCGGTACTCAGTGCGTGCCAGATTGGATTTAGACCAGGTTACTCTATATGGTGGGCGCATGTTGATTTAGAGGCTCGTATAAAGCTTGCTCGGCACAGACGACAATATGCGGCCCTAGTAACCCTTGATTTACCCAAGGCATATGACAGTGTTGAACATGCTATTCTTATCAATGTCCTAAAAGAGCTTACGTTCCCGCAGTACATCACAAATTGGATATACGAATTTTTAAAAGACAGAAAATTTTATTGCTTCCAACGAGGTATTTCCACGCCGAAGTATAGCCAAACGAGAGGTGTTCCTCAAGGCTCTGTTCTATCGCCTGTGCTATTTAACATTTTGTTAAGTTCAATACCACAGAGTGATAAGGTACACGTATATGTATATGCAGATGATATCGCGTGCTTTGCATCTGACAACGATATTTATTCACTACATTCGACTTTACAGTGTTATTTGGCAACATTGGAAACCTGGTTTCAGAAAATTCATATGAACCTGAACGTAACTAAAAGTGCTATAATAGTTTTTCCGTTGGACGCACCAGTTACTATTTCTCTTCAGTACCATCAGGAAATAATACCCCAGGTTAACTGTATTAAATATCTGGGTGTACTGTACGATCAAAAACTGAGCTGGCGTGACCACATTGAATATATTAAAATTAAGGCTACACGCGCTGTTGGAATGATAAGTAGGCTTAGCCGCCTCCGTTCCGGTCTTCGCAGAGATACGATGATCATGATTTATCGCATGTACGTTCGTCCGATTCTTGAATTCGGATGTGTACTATTCTCTGGTGGACCAGCATACAAAATAAACCCCCTCATTCTCTTAGAGCGGGAAGCCCTACGTAGTTGTTTAGGTGTGCCAAAATTCACAGCTAACAATGTTTTGTATCAAGAAGCTCGGATACCCACCCTTGCTTGCAGATTTCGTATTTTAACAGTAAACACCTATTTAAAATTTTCCGAATCCACTTTAAGAAGGCGACAGTTTGTATTCTTTACCGAGCCTGGTGTCTTCTTCAATGAGCATTGGTCCCGTGTATATAAACCCCAAGTGCTATTTGTTCAAACACTTCTAGATGCTTTAAATGTTAATATATTCGAGATCACACCATCTGTCAAACCAATCGGCCAAGTGCAAATAGAATTTGACGATATCTTCCCCATGAACGCTAAACACTTGCCCTCTAAATATTTGATTGGTTTATTAGAACAACACCTGTCTCAATT
This sequence comes from Rhipicephalus annulatus, assembly GCA_013436015.1. Classification (NCBI taxonomy): domain Eukaryota; kingdom Metazoa; phylum Arthropoda; class Arachnida; order Ixodida; family Ixodidae; genus Rhipicephalus; species Rhipicephalus annulatus. Next base: position 89,748 of record WOVY01001654.1, on the reverse strand, counting down.
AGGTACTAATACAGTAATTGCAACGGATGCATCTATGAGTGGCGAGAAGGCAGGTGTGGGTATTTTTTCTCTCTCATTATTCTGGTCATTTTCATTACGCCTCCCAGATTATACACCAATATTTGAAGCGGAATTAACGGCCGTTATACTAGCTATTCGTAAACTTCCTGCGACTCATTCGACAGCTGTGATAGTGACTGACTCGTATTCCGTGTGTTCATTCTTATCATCGTCGTCGACATCAGCAGTACTAGAGACTGTTAAATCATTAATCCCAGCAAACATTCGTCTAGTGCGAATGATATGGGTGCCAGGCCATCGTAGTATATTTATAAACGAGATGGCTGACAAACTTGCGCGAACATCTCTTGATCTTCCGATTGTGCCAATCATGCCTCCTACAGCTTATGTAACAGCAGCGAGGTTTAGAAAACTTTCCCTTCTTGAAGACTCATCAAAAACCATTATACCGAATCCAGATTTCTCGCACCTGCAATTCACATGGAATAATAAATGGTGTCGCACGCGTAAATTGGAAGTCTTGGTAACAAAATTACGTTGCCGTGTACCACCTCTTAATTTCTACTTAAACAGGTCTGGTCTGGTGCCATCCCCTCTGTGCTCAAGCTTTAACGAACCTGAACATATCGACCATTTTCTTATCACATGTCACCGATTCAAAAATCAAAGAAAAAACTGCTTCGAAATTTATTCAGAAAATTAGGAATATCACTTAATACTCCCAATATTTTGTCTTTTGGGGCCATTTCATTGGGACATAGTGACAGGAACATCTGCGGGGCTCTCTGCGAATTCATATATAACACAAGAAGATTACCTTGCTGAGTCAGCCATCAGCTCTCGAATTTTACTAGTCACACTACCACTTATTATTTAGCTGATACACTGCAATGATTCAACTTTCAGGAGAATTTCATATAACGATTCCACCACAGATATTCAACAAATTCTATAATTTCTCCCCCCCCCCCTTTTTTTACATTGCGCCAAATTAATTTCACAGTCAAAACACAGTAATCATATTCCCCTAATCTAGAAAATCTATAGGTATTTACTTGCATTAACCACCGGCTTCTTGGCCAATCCCCCTTAGTGGGTGAGAGCCACAAAAGAAAGGAACAAGCAAGCAAGCAAGCATTGCAACTCACATGGGATCGGAGCGTTCACAAATGTTTTGTGCCATCTACTAATTTACTGCTCAATATTCTTACTAAAGCATCCGTGAGTACTCAAATGGCATATTCAAAACTAGATCTGATATTGTGAGATACTGTCATGTAAGTAACAATCCCGGCCCTTGCCCATATTGTAAAGTCTATTGCAAAAGCAAACTTACCGTACGACGTCGTCCCACTACCTTTTTGCGGCATATATAAACCTGACAAAGTGTAAAACCAGGAAACGCAAAATAACGCCGTTTATTTTACGCTTGAATTACACCCATGGTAAAGTCCTAGATGCTGTTTCGCGCTGCACAGCCCATTAAGGAGCTCTGTTACCGTGTTTCATGAGGGTTCCCTAACAAACAGATACGTCACTTGGGCGAAATCACTACCTACCACATGGTAGCGATGCTCCTAATTATTTGCCTTACACACCTTTGACACATCCGATAGTTTCGATCGTGGCACGTTTGCGCGTCGCAACCAAAGAAGTTTGGATGCCAAGCTGCCGTAGTTCAGGCATGAACAAGCATACATTGACTCTAGCTTTCTTGCCAGACTTGCCAGACATTCCAAAGTAGTCCGGGTCACTTCTACGGACTGCTCTGCAGTTCTCTTGGACTGCTTGAATGGTACTTTTGTTGTGCCGCAGGTTTCCCTCGTCAAAGGTTTTATATTATCCTATACGTCTCCCGCAGAACTTTCAATAAGGTGTTGTAGACATCCTGTGCTTTCAAATGTATGAATTGCCTATCCCGACGATAATGCACGCAGCAGTTTCACATTTATTCAGTTAACAAGTATAGCTCATTGCTGTACTTGGTTCAGATGACAGCTGCAAGAGTCCACTGCTCGTACATTGCCGAAATAAACCGCCATCGCACCACAAGTCACTCACAGCATCATGTGTGCGAAAATTCGTACTTTGCTGTAGCCCATTCGATAAACATTATTACTATATCTCCTACTTCCTCTGTTTTCTTTCACGCATCCGTTTTCTCGACGCTTTTCTTCCTGTTAGAATTTCCCTATATATCTTTCGCCTCATTTGCGGAAGCAAACGTGATTCTACGTACATCTAGATGCTTCACACAATAGAGAAAATCTAGTCGAGAGTTAGGCCAATGAAAACACTAAGCACAACACAATTGTTGTATTTGACTGTGCTTTAAAAATCATGGATTTCAAAATTGCGTAGGCTGAAGCACTTGTGCAAGCCTGGAAACGTTGACGGAGCTAATGTTTGACCTATGTTTTCCCAGTAGTAATAATTTCTATATACTTGGCTAGACATATCACGTGACTACACCTGACTTAAAGTTGTAATTTTAGTCATGTGCCTAGCTTTTACGGGATTTTTGAAGAGAACATGACAAGTGACCACCTGGGACCTCGTTTATAAACGGAACAAGTTACGTGGCTTCTTCACCCGGTGCGGCGTCATTTTCTTCGTGTTGTTAAGGCACGTACCTAGATATTGCATGTTACGCGATTTTCAGGCACACGAGGGCTTGCTTCTTGTTACGCGATCCTATTCACGTGACTATTTACGTAATGTTTTTCACGGGAGTGTTCTTACGTTATTCTCATCATGTGAATGTTTTACGTCATTTTAGCCACGTGACTAGCTGTTAGCGGATGTTACAATATTTTTGTCTCACTCGCGACTAGTTGTTACGCAATTCTTAGATTTTTTAGTCACGTAACAGACTCCCATGAATGAATGGTAAGACGTAATATATGATTTACTTGTTTTTTTGTTTTTTCTTTTCATTCTACGTGGCACGTATCGGCTCACGTATCGTAAGAGAGAAGCAAAAGCGTGTTTCTAGTCATGATGATGATCATTTTAGTTTCTCTACCCAGTGCAACGAAACGTCCGAAGAGCTCCACACATAATGTAAATTATTTTATTGGTCCGAAAGATGACCTTTTCTGCTGGTACAATCCACATTCAGAGCGTTCGAATATTTACTAGTCGTCCAATATATATGGAGTCCAAGACCTATGATTTCTAGAGGATCAACAGGCATGGTTTTTCCTGCCCTAACTGGCCCTTAGATCCATTTGATAGTGTCTCACAAAGAAAATGAATCCATCTTTAAAGTTCACCTTCCGATGTGTTTTTCAAGCGTAGTCATCATAGCCGTCCATATGATTGGAAATGCATTGATGATGATGATGGTGATGGCGGCTTATATATATGGCTCACACCTACTTTGAGAGATTGGCTTAGAAACGAACAGTTAGATAGAAGGAATCACATAATAAATGTATATGTAATGAATTATAAATGCTTCGAAGAATTTTTCTAGTAATTTTAAGATTTACAATCAAGACTGCCTTGCTTCCGTTGTGAATCTTTCTACAACGGAACATATATCCCTCTAACAATGACCAAATGAGCGGGCTCCCAAGGAGAGAGCACACGAAAGAATGAGATCCTAAGAAATTCGATTTAAATCTGCTTTAAGAATGTTTTTCCTCAGTAAACTGAAACGGCTACACGATAAGAAATAATGTTGGTTGGTTGCTTGGTTCCTCAACAACTTGGTGCAACCCACCTAGGGGGATAGGCCATGATTGGGATGGTGCCTTGCTTTTTAAATTATTTCACTTCCTGAAAGGAAGCATTGAATTCATTAGGTAATATAGGTAATTATTGAAGGTGTTGGATTTCTAAACAAACAAAACAGTACTTTAAAAAAGATAACATAATATACACACGCAAAAAAAGAAAAAAAAAGTTAATACATAAAACAACTTAATTTATCTATGTTTAGCACTTTATTCTTTTGGAGTTGCAAAAGAAATTTGTAACGGCGGTAAAAACGTTCCTGTGGCTGAACCAAATGCGATCGCGCCAAATGAAAAAATGACCGGAAGTGTCAAGTTAAAGTAACACTTTCATAGGGGTTGTTCTTGTACTTTTTTCCTGTGACTTTTGAATTTTCGACAAGAACAAAAAGAAGTTCTCTAAAGATTCACTCTCATTACGGTGAAGGCACAAAGGCGACTGTGCCAGACCCGACCTGTGAAGGTAAAAGTTTAATGAAGGGACTCGACAACGCAGCCTTGTATTCGCTATTTTTTCCTTGTTTGGTGAACACCACTTGTACTTCCAAAGGTAAATTAGCTGTGGATAGTCTGATTAAAACAAAGGAGATTTTTTTAAGTTATTGCCCGTTGTGCGTTCTTTTTTCTTTCAAAGCGTACTGCTTTGATATATTCAGAAGTAGGCTAAATAGGGAAAACAAGACAATCAAGGGAAGATACACCTAGTGCCTCTGCATGCTCATTGAGAGCTAAACCTCTATAGCTTGGTACCCAAACTAGTTGAATGAGTCGCACATGTCTAGGAATGAGCGAATAGAAAGTTTCTAAGGTACGCGAAAAAGTTTGTGAGCTTAGGGCAGTACAGACAAAGAAACAGTCTGTTAGAACAATCACCGCTGATGGATCTAGGGGCACTTTACGCAATGTTAGGACTATTGCTAGTAGCTCAGCTTGGTGAACAGAGATAAAGTGGGGTAATCGAATTGAGAATCGAGACAGAATGTTGATTGTTTCATCCTACACCCACGTCATAGTCATCAGCCTGATCATCATCGCTCACCAAACCGCTAAGAATTTTCTTTACCATCCATAATTAACACAATGGTAAATTATTTGACACGCGTACAGTAAGGTTTGTGACATGCATGCATTTGAAGTCGCAATCACAAGGCTGAGGTGTCATACTCCATATCTCAATTTTCATTTAAACAGGGCTGGTCTGACTGCTTCTCCTGATTGTTGGTTTTGTGGAGTCCCCGAGACATGAGAACATTATCTGATATATTGTAGAAAATACGCTGCATTACGCAAAATCGCATTAGATTCCGTCTTCTGCTCGTAGGATTGAAGTTGACCCCCCCCCCCCTCAAATGTAGTTTCTTTGGAGGCTTCGTCCCAAGGGTTCACCGACGGAAAAGTTGTCGCTGCCTTGCAGGAGTTTATTAATGCTTCAAAAAGATTCAGACTGTAGAACTTATTATTAGCCCCAAATTGTTCTTTTTTTCAAATTCCTTTATTCATTCATTTACTTATTGTTGTTGGTGAAACCATCTGCTTCATTTTCTGTATTCGTTATTTCTAATTGTATATTTCTCAGTTAGTTCTTGCCTTTGTTCTGTATCCTAAAAACCGCAGGCTAACAAATTAACAGTATTTAGTGAGAACTACCCAGTTCTTGGCCAATCCCCCAGCGTGGGAGTGTGCCACGTTTCCAGGCACTTCCTTCCTTCCTTCCGCTTACCTCCCTCAACTTTTACCTGCATGGAGCATGTCAGGCATTGTCTCCTCTTTGTATCTTCTGTAAAGAGGAGGAAAGAATCAGTCATTGCTTTCTATACTGTCGCCGGTATACTTCATTGAGAGCCAGATTCATAGCACCACCTCATCGAAACTTGAATCTGGAAATATCCGAATCAGTTGTTCCATCATTCGGTGCCTCTACTCTAGGCTACAGTCGCAGGGATGTTTACTACGCCATGGATAAATTTGTCAGTCAGACTGAAAGAATATAGATCTAAATTCTTCATTCTTTTAAACATTTAAATATTATTATTCAGTAATTATTTGTTGTGCAACTGATTCCTAGCATATATGAGAAGTATCGCGAAGAAAAAAAATTCACCTATCAGTCGGCCGATCCCCTGCATTGGGTAAGAGCCATCAGATGAAGAGAAGAAGATGAACAAGAAGAATAACCAGGCTTTCAGTGAGACATTCCGTTCCAGAAAAATGATACCACCTTCAGACAATATTGATTCTTCAATTCTATCGCCTAGTGAACTCACTGAAATCTTAGAAAATGTTGCTAAAGGATTAGAAGAAAGATTCAGATCAACAATGCCAAGACATATAGTAAAGCCAATTGCAGGGGAGGAGTTCAACGAGGTGACATTAGCGGAACTAGCGGGTGTAGTGAGGCACTTACCTCCTACAGCACCTGGACCAGATGGAGTAACTTCAGCAATGATAAAAGTACTATATGACATTTCCCCACATGAACTCTGTAATATGGTTAATTACTCTTTGAAAAATTCTTGGATACCGGCGGATTGGAAACTTTCCAAAATAATTCCGATACTTAAATAACAGGGGCTTGGGTATGCACATGACAGTGTGAGGCCAATTTCTCTTACATCTAATTTGGTTAAACTAACTGAAAGAGTTTTGAATGCACGTGTAATAAAATACATTGAGGAGAAATCTATATTGAACCCCAGTCAAATTGGCTTTAAATCGGGATGCTCCATATGATGTGCGCACGCGGATTTGGAGAGTCGTATACAGTTGGCTAGGCGTAGAAGAGAGTATTGTGCATTAGTTACTCTGGATTTGGCCAAGGCGTATGACAAAGTGGAGCATAAAATACTAATAGAGCCGATGGAAAGGTCACACTTACCAAAATACATGACATCATGGGTAGCAGAGTTTTTAAGGGAGAGAGAGTTTTATTGCTTTCAAAGGGGTTGTTTTTCTAACAGATATCGACAATACCGTGGCGTACCACAAGGTGCAGTGCTCTCACCGGTGTTGTTTAGCATCTTCCTCAGTTCGATTCCAACACATAGCGATATTCATTTATATGTTTATGCAGATGACATTGCTTTCTTTGCGACAAACAGTGATCTGCAATTACTTTATCAGACATTACAGAATTACCTAAACATCATAGAGGAATGGCTTCAAAAAATTGGAATGTCTCTAAATGTAAACAAAAGCGCGCTTCTAGCGTTCTCGTTCAGGGATCCTGTCAACATCTCCTTGATGTATGGCACAGAGCAGATTCCCCAGGTGGATTCATTTAAATACTTAGGCATCATATATAACAGCTCGTTAAATTGGAAAAGCCACATCGATCATATTGCGTCCAAAGCAACACGAGCCATGGGGTGGTTACGCAAGCTCAACAACATAAAAAGGGGGTTGCGAAGAAATACATTGGTAATGGTCTATAAAATGTACATTCGTCCTATCATGGAATTCGGCTGTGTCTTATTTTCGGGCAGTGCGACATATAAAATGAGACCGCTAATACTATTAGAAAGGGAGGCTTTACGACTGTGCCTTGGACTGCCCAAGTTTGTTGCTAACAATGTGCTATACATGGAAGCGCGTCTACCGTCATTGTTGAATAGATTCAAAATGCTTACTATCCAAACATTTTTAAAACTATACACTGTGCCCCAGAGAGCATCATTTTATGCTTTTATTAAAGAACCAAGTTTATTTTTTGAAACTTGGTGGTCACGATTCCACTGCCCACAGATCTTGTTCGTTCAAGCGCTGCTAGAACCACTGAACGTCAAAATCAAACATATTTTCACAACAAGAGACGTTAACTTAGGTCTTAAGATAGAATTTGAGAATATTTATCCCTCTAACGCAAAGCAAATGCCATTTCAATATTTAAATGATCGGCTGCAGGATTACTTGGCGCATGTGAACTTGAACAACATAATTGCGACCGATGCATCCGTATCAAATGAAAAGGCTGGGGCAGGTATCTTCTCACGTTCCCTTGACTGGTCCTTTTCGGTTAGACTCCCAGATTACACACCAATATTCATGGCAGAATTATTTGCTATTGTACTGGCACTACGGAAACTTCTTTTGGGTGAATCGGAAGCAGTCGTAATTACAGATTCTTTTTCAGTATGTGCTGCTCTGTCTTCAGGAGCCAACTTAACACTTATGCACATGTTTCGACAACTCATACCGACAAACGTGAAAAAACTGCAGCTCTTATGGGTACCAGGTCATCGTGGCATATATCTCAATGAGATGGCGGATGCACTAGCCACAGTATCTCTTAGCGGTCCCATTATCCCGATTTTGCCTGATACGGCTTACGCGACAGCAATAAGGTTTAGAAACCAGCTGTTTGCGTGAATACGACTGCTACTCATTGGATAAATATTGAGATTTCGCACATCTAAGATGCCGCTGGAATAGACAGTGGTGTGCAACACGGCACTTGGAAGTTACTTTTACAAGATTGCGTTGCAGAATTCCTCAACTGAATTATTATTTGCATAAAGTTGGTCTAAAGGCGTCACCTTTATGTCAGACTTGCGAAAAAATGGAAACGATAGATCACTTCTTTTTGTTCTGTCGCCGGTATTCTCATCAGCGGAAAAGATACCTTGTAGCTCCACTTGAAAAATTCGGATTAGAATTAAATGTGGCAGTAATTTTGTCGTTTGGCAGCATTTAATTCGGTTATAGCCACAGGGACGTCTGCTCTGCGGCATTTGAATACATAATTGAAACAAAGCGATTGCCATCTTAATCTGCCTATATATATATATATATATATATATATATATATATATATATATATATATATATATATATATATATATATATATATATATATCATTTTAGACCCACCATTACCTCTGTCTCAAATCGCATCTGATGGCCTGCATCGCTCCCTGCTCAGATATACTCCTTTTTCGATTTTCGGTTTTTCTTTTTATATTTTTTTTTCAGCCCAAAATTACGTTTTCTTTGAAAAACCATTAGCCTTTTAGTTAAGATCCTGCCGCCCGGTTCTTGGCCGATCCCCCTTTGTGGGTGTGCGCCAGAGTGTCAAGGATCATCATCATCATCATCATCATAACATGTCCGGTGGCATTCCCTACGGCGGAGACGTTCCTTTGGCGACGCCAGCGCCAACCGAGCACCGGCAGTGGGCCTCGGAACTCCAGGTGACGCTCTCATGCGCCAGCATAGCCTTCAGCCTCGTCAGCGCCTGGCGTCTCCCAGCGCTGCTCTACGAAAACGGTGGAGGCACGTATCTCACATTTCCTAATTGCTCCATAGCACCCTAACGGCTACTGAGAGGTCACAGTGGACGTCGCTGTAATGGAATGTAGATAACTTCTCACTTCACAATGTGCACAATTCGTGGCATGTATGAAGCGGCTATATCATCGCAGTTGTTTTGTGTTCAGGGTCGTTCCTGCTGGCATACTCTGTACTCCTGACGGTGCTGGGCTACCCACTACTCTACCTGAAGCTGTTGCTGGGACATTACGCCCGCCTCGGTCCGGGCGCACTCACGCGCTGCTTGCCCATCGCCAAGGGTAAGAATCTCTATGTAGTAGTGATCGTTTTTAGATGGGGTGGCACCTTCAAAGAATGGTTCTTCTTCCACTAAGTACATGGAGAATAAATCACAATTTCACCGAACTTATGAAAGAATAATGCGAGGAAAACCAATTGCAATCTTATGAGAAGCAAGGCTGATGACAAACTCCTTTAGACCCAGTCTCGTGTAACTCTACAAAACACTCGTGTAAGAGGGTAGGGCCGCCTCCGAGATAGAAACGCTTTTCGCGCGGTGTCGTCGTGCTGAGCGCGCAGCACATGGAAGGGTATGCAAGCCACCTTATGATTTCGGCCGAGATATGTATAGCGTGCTCCAGCAAACGTGACCACGTCATTATAGTCAAAATTGTCAGTCGCTCATTTGATGACCTTCCCCCCTCTTCGCATTTCCTTATGCCATTTCAAGATGTCTGGAGCATTTATTTTCGCCTTGATCAGCATCCGAAGGCATGCTTCAGACACTGGATGATGTTGTCGCATGCATCTTCAAATCAACGGAGTTGAGCTGGCTTGTTTCACCTCTGCTGCAGCCGTGTTCAGCGGCCCCGCTCGCGCAATTTTAAATACGGGTAGAACTTACGATCAAAGGAGGGTTGTTACTAAGGATGACTTGTACAAGGCACAATGGCCACGCGGACAGGAAAAACCTGTCGAGAGTATGTATATTTTCTATTGTTATAAAAGAACGTGAGCAAGTGTCATCAGCAAAAGAGAAAACCAGTGTATATATAAGTGTAGAAAAGCAGGCGTATCCGTGTCTTTCATTCATATGCAACGGTGGGACAGCAGAAAGACGAAAATATAAGGTGTCAAGACAGATGAAAACTACAAATTCACTTTCTCTACTTGTCAAAGAATATACAGCACTTGTACGTACCGGAACAGTCAGCGCAATACACAAGCAGCTAAATCATTTGTGACAACTAGCTGTACCAGTGCCGAAGACTTCTAGGCTGTAAAGGTTGCCAAATCAAGAAATTATCATATAATCGCAAAGAGAGCAAAACATGCAGTTGCCATGGCGACTAGCTATCACACTCTTGTTGAAGGCAAAACGGTAGACCTTTTCAGCTAAAATAGCCAGTGTGTAATTCCGTACAGCAGTTAGTGAGAAAAAGGGCTACTTTAGACGCGGAAACAGTGCCGCAACAAGCAAAATTGCATTGCGCAATCATAACACAAAAACGTTAGGCCTGCGTGGAAGGCGCAGCACAGTCATAGCGAAAGCTAGAAGAGCAGCCTTTCAGTCATTTTCTAAACACTTATTCGGTAACTGCTGCAAGCACACTTGCTTGATACCCACTATGACATTGATATTAAAACGTTTTTAGTGGTCTGGCATTCGCTGTGCTTTTTATGTCATTCTTTTGAGAAGCGTGGAGTCCGCTAAACACTTGCAAAGCATTTTATGACAATTGTTCATGCAGTGGCTTACGACGACGAAGAATTATGCCTGAAGTTGGTATGTGCCACAGTTATTAGGTGAACAAGGAGAAAATTTTGTAATGGGTTGGAGTGCTGGACGACCCTTTCGTTACACTATTCGCATTGTGTGGCAACCGGTTTTTCGTTCACTGTTTTAAAACGCTTTATAAGTTTTATTAACGTGATTGCTTTCCCGAAGTCAAGCCTGCTAAAAGCAAGTTTGCTAACAAGTCTCAAGCCCCGGCGTGGCTTAGTGGTGGAATACTATGCTGGTTCTCAGAAGACCCGGGCTATAACCCCACTGTGTCACTATCGCTAGGTTTTGTTGTTGTTGTTTTTTTGTTTCAAATTTCGTGCGATGTGGTTACGGACACCGGTGGCGGCGGCGGCGGCGGAGAAGTGCGTGTGACCGGAATTCTGATCTCATAACAGCTTTCGCTGTAAAAAGCAGGGCAATACTGTTCACGCAGCAACAAACCACCCCCATACAGTCGGTGGGGAAATCAAGCATTGCACCATAATCTGTATACACTCGTATTTCTGCATGCTTAAGCAGTATGTCACAATATCACGGTGAGTAAGTTTTGGCTGATAAACGCGGGACGTGCAAAAAATTAAAAAGATAAACCTCTTTCAGAGATAATATCTACGAACTGGAAAATTGTTTTGTGTTTTGTCGTTTTGTCGTTGGCTGCTACAGTGCTACCCAAGTATGTTCTTTTTTTTTGCTTACTTAAAAACAACACTTTTGAACTCTCCTTAAAGTCATCTGGACGGTCATCTACATTTTCAACGTTTTCCAACAATCGAAAACAGCTTTATACCGGTGTTTCCAGAGTGTGGAAAGAGATTTGCAACAAACACTTATAGCGAATATTCACAGCATAAGCTGCTAAGGGCTCATTCCCATAGTCGGCATTGGCATCGCCAAACGGCTGTACTCTCAAATGCTGCTGTGCGCCACAATATGGGAAATATGTAGTTCTTGAAGGAATCAACCTCGTGGCCACTTTTCGTCGGGACTCAACAGCTGAACCACTAAGTTATGCCAGGGTGCGTAATTGCGCCAGTTATATATAATAAAGGTGAGTGCAATCATGCCATCAATTACATCGGTAGCAACGTATTTGTCCACGAGCTCATGAAGACGATTGTGCTTCTTCGGGTTTCCCCTTGAGTGAGTATTATTCAAGCAGAACTATGGCTTATGTGCATTATTTCGGCAATGTTAACCATCATAAAATCTGAAGACACGAGTAAACATTCCCCCACAGGACAACCACCAAATGAAGTTTGTTCAATAAAAAGACTTCCTGAAGAGTAACTGTTCACCATCCTCAAGTCTATCAGAGCCCGCTAAAAACAACAGATTGCCAAAATTCATGGAGCCCTTCGCACAGCGTGCCTCATAATAATATGGTGGTTATGGCGCCTAAAACCCCATACATTAGTTTTCTTGTTGCGAAAAAAAAAAGAACACGCGCCTTCATTCAGCAACCTTGTCAGCGCCCGACTGACTCCTCATGTCGTTCAGATCACTGCTGTCTTTCTCGACTGTGCCTCACACTGCGAACATCACTGATAAACGTATGGTCTTTGAATTGCTACTAAACCTTTTAACATTGTTATCTTACCTAAGAGTTGAAGAATGCTGTTTTTGGTTGCTCAAAAGCAAAGCATAATCCATTGCAATGGTATTTTAAAAAGTTCATCACCATGTCAATACATCTGCCAAGGTCACATATAGAAACAACTTCCCTCGTGCTTGGTCGTATGGTAATCAGAGTACCGGAAAACTTTACCTTCATTAAATCCTTAATATCAGCCATAAAAATCTGAATAAGATGTGAGAACTAAACATTATTACAGAGAAATGGAGCAACATGGCACCCACTCTGATATTTTTTCACGTAATGCCTGCGTTTGGATTGATGGAACTTCACAATCATATTGTCACCTTTAGGGTAATTAACACGTTAGTTATTCGCAAGTGATTTAAATCAAGTCGGGCTCACGAACAAACCGTGCCCTCCAAGTAAATGGGGACTTAGTTTCGCGTTAGCGCGAGCACTACTTTTCACTTCAACATCATAATCAGTGAGCTGTTTGTTTTTTCCGTACATTATCCTGCGGGAGTGCAGGTGTCGAAGTGAGCATAGCCCTGGTGTGCGCGTGTGCTGCGGCCTCCATGGGCGCGGTGATGGCGGAGGTTGTACTGCACCTGCTGCTCGCCCTCTCCGAGCTGCCTCCTCGCTGGGCCGGCTGCCAAGGCTTCTGGGAAAATAGGCCCCTTGAGACCTGCTTTCGCCCTGGCTCCAGGGTAAGCATTTATAATCAGGAAACGGCGCAACAAAGGACGACAAAATCTCGGAGGCACACACAAAATACAAGCGCTGAACTCTCAAACTGATGTTTTATTGAGATGTGCAGAACAAATATATACCCACTGTGTGGCTACACACTGATAACATAAAAAAACTGCAAAACATCGTTGTATACATGCTAGTAAAGTATTGCTTTGTGCACCCTTGAATGGAAGTGGATGTGTGATCGGTAGCTATAATTAAGCCTCAAGTAATGGAATTTAGGCCTAATTCACGTATGAATAATTGATAATGTTTTTTCCCATTTAAAAGGGTGTCTTGCTCATTGACTTCTGCACCACTAAAATAAAAAAAAAGGAAGAGAGCACATTCTTCAAACAGGTAGGCTAGGGGGCCCTGTCTTCGCTGGGCATGGGACAACCGCTACGAACAAAGCTGTGCGCCACAGGTATTATATGGCTCTGATGAGTGAACCTTCAAGAGTTTAATAAATAGTTTGTACGCTTCTGTGCAGGAAGCTAGAAAGCTCATATTCATTTCTGGTTATGAAACTGTATGGGCTTGATTGTGAATGTCCAATACCCATAAATACGAACCATGCAGATAAATAGAAAGTTGAGCTAATTAGGACAGTTTCAAACTCATAAGGAGCAGTGCTAAATTGCGGAAAAAGAGGTAACACACTAGTGCAGTGTCTTGATTTTCTCTCATCCAAGAATATTACAATTCGGGCGAGTCGAAACATCATGTGTAGACTCGCCCAAATGCTGCAATTACTGGACAAATGACAAGCGAGAAGACGAAGGTACCATTCGTAGTCTTCGTCCTCTCGGTTGTTTTATGTCTAGTGTTTGTGCTGATTATTATTGTGATTTTATTATGCCAGTGCTGACCACTCCTAAAAGACGCATTAGAAAACTTGAAATACCGCTTTCGGCCGCTTTACATCGCATATGTTTGGCGTCAAGGCATTCAAACATGTACCTTTTTTGAAGCATTAGAATTGTGTTGAATGCGTCTCCTCATGCAGCCCTTGTTATAACGCCGGAGGGAACCTTTGCATAATAGTTTTTCTGGGTGATTCACTGCACCATTTTATGTCTGTTCATATGGTGTAGGAGCCAGTAGAAGAGCATTCAAACGCTTAAAAAGACTGTTTGTTACTTTAAAGAACGTCTCCTATTCTCTCGTTAATATTCCGTGGCATCGTGTTACCTCGCAAATATTTTTCGCGTACCTAGCTTGTTCAGCCTAGAAGTTTTGGCGTCCGTGAAAGCAAAAATAGACGTGTGAAAATATTAAGAAGTTGCTTATTGTGAAACTCACCTAAAGAACCTCTTGCCACAATGCCGATGATATACATTTGTTAAATATAGGAATATCTGCAAAAAAATAGAAAATAAGTTTAAAGTTGTGTTCAAGTAGAATTGTAATTTTAGAAAGTTTGCCTTGTTACAATGCAGAGGTTGTGCACCGAGGGAGAAGTTGTAAAAGGCTGCGTCAACGTCACGGAAAGCGTCAATGAGCACTTCTTGTGAGTACTAAAGCATTGCCATCCAAAGGACACATGTAGACGTTAAGTTTTTTGGCTGTTTGGCATGATGCTGGAATAAGAGATTCATTGCCATGCCAATCACATAAATCTACCCAGCGTCATATTTTTCATGGCGAAATGCTTTTTGCTGTGTTTATTATATGAAAAACAATGCTTTAAGCATTATTACGTCCCTTTCGATCGTAACAAACAGTTACAACTGAGAGTAATGTTACGGCACTGACCGTTGAAACAAGTTTGTGCATAACTAGGCTGATGTAACAGATAAAAACCGTAAGGTGGCCTTGCAAACCTACTGACGACTAAATTCTTTGATACCTTGATAACTTCCCAACACTTTACTTAGAATTTTTTGTACATGCCCCCATGGTGGCTTATCGACTAATGAGTATTGCTGCACAGCATAACATTGCAGCCCTGTCTTCCAGCTATGCGGCTGGGTTTCGAAAGAACACAACGTACAAAACGCATATCTACGCAGGCAGAGGCTGAGTCACTAACTTGAGCGGCACCGCTTGCGGCCAGCAGGCACGTTGAAACTGCCTTGACGAATCCACTCCCCACGATGAATGAGCTAGCCATGCCTCTCAGGCAGTATACGGGCACCTTTATTAAAATTGTGGCACAATACGTACTACGTCTTAGGACCGATACTCATCTAGACCTGTTACTTTTATCGCAAACATTTTTTTGTAAACAAGCTAGTATTTGGATTAGCAGAGTGAACCCGCTTCATCATTAAATAGCAACTACCCACCTATTTTATGTTTCCGAGATGAAGTGTAGGCAAGTGATTGCTTCAGCGTAGCTCGTGAGGCATTTTGGGAGCTTCTTTTTTAGCATTTTAAATCGTCCTTGCTCCCTTTGCAGTGGCAATGAATGTCGATATGCGCATCAAAGGCAGTAAAGTTGAGCTGCTGGTTGAGCGATTAGCTGCCGAGTTCAGACTCGAAAAAAAGTAACTGAAAGGTGATACTGTTTTTGGCTTATCCGCGTGTTTTTTTTTTTAAATTGACATAGTGCATACGTGCAGACCCAATCAGTAATCTTGCAGCAAGGCGGGATTGAGACCTACTTTTAGGCGACGCATATCAACATTATAGTCGCTCACAACTCGAGTCGGTAATACTCTCAATTCTTAAACAGATTACAGAAGAAAGCAAATTCATGTGTCTTCGACATGTGCACTTTAAGATTGAAAGTGTGGTCCTTTCGGGCGGGCTTGAGTGAAGACGACTTCAGGTTCTAAGGAACCAAAGTCATGTTTCTTTGTGATAATCCCATACAATGGCATCAAACGAGCACGTTTGCTGTGTCTGTAAATATAGCCCAGCCTAATGGACTCTCCATATTTATTACGCTGTCCTACTAGCTGTACCGCCAAAGATGCCTTGATAGCGTCTATTTATTTCGCTCCAATACCATAATTATAATACGTAACACACATGAGTCAGACACAAGGCGTAGTCGAATATTGTCCTACTGTATACTATAAATGCACTAACTGATTCGTCTATGCTCATGACGCAGCCACACATCACTTGGCATGGTGAGTGGCAACGACGAGGTGGGCGTCCGTCCCGAATTCCTCGGTTGCCTGGCGGCTGCCTGGATTATCGTGTGGGCCGAACTGCGCCGCCGTTCGCCGCCATCTGCGCAGGTACTGCCCATCGCTATGATCGCGCTGTTGACGCTCGGCACGGCGTGGCTGGTGGGCGCCGGCCGTGGTCTACTCTACCTGTTCTTGCCGCGCCTCACCGACATCGTCAAACCGGTGCTGTGGTCTCGCGCCGCGGAGCAGGTGCTGCTTGCGCTGGGTCTGGCGCATGGGCCAGCACTTGTCAGCGGAAGCTACTGCCTGAAATGCGCGATGTGCATAGGCAAGTTGTTTGTTCTGTGTGTTCTCGGGCACTTGATAAACGCGCGCGATGCACTTGACCATTCGCTTTGCTTATAAAATATTAATTTAGTCTTGAAACAGGCTACCTTATAGATTATAAGACGTGTTCAGCATTTCTTCTTCAATATATTGATGAAAGTGAACGAGAGCACACTCGGAAAATCCACCACTAAAGGGCAACACTTTAAAAAAAACTGGCAGATGGTGCGATCCGCCGCCCAAAGGCGCTTAGAGCAACATTGTCTAGAAGCCTTCACAAAGAGCCACATCGAGGAATAAAATGTTGGGGCAGAGGGGTTTCATAGCCAGAAGTTCAAGAATTAACTAAGGTACCCATTGTTTTATCAAAGTAAAAGGCAGTGGAAGGAATCATTGATAAGACGCGATACATGGTCAGCTGAGACACAGAAGTTTGTTCTGAGAATTTGCCAATTTCAAAATAGTCATATTCTTGAACTACGAAGAAAAAAATTTTTATGCGCCAGAGGCTTCCATTTTTGCCTCCTATAACAATGATGCAAGCCAACAAGCAGCTAACGAAGTTTATTAAAAAAATCATGTGTTTGCCGCCTTTTACATCCTGAGGTGGTACTGTCCAAACGGTTTGAGGATTACGTCATTCAAGACAATTAACAAAATGCACATTACGTCATTGCATGATCGTGCTGGAAGGTGAAGAATGAAGCTCCACGTGCTTCAGTAGAGCGATCACTAATGGTTCATGTGCATGTGCCTATGGACACAACAGAAAAAAGTAGCCCATTTTGAGCTGAAGGGAACCATGTGTAGATGCATAGAAGCGGGCGCTAACGCTTACGTTTACTATGGCGCTCACCAAGTGGAAGCTTAGTAAAGATGCCCTTGACTGATATTTTAACGTGCGATTCAGTACCTACAGGGGGTACCAGTGAACGGTTGTGCAGAGCGAACAGTCGGTTTTTTACTAGCAGACGGCCTTGCGTGGTGGGAGAAGGAGAGGGCAGGGACAGTTTTTCAGGTGTCACACGCAGTGAGCGGCGACAGGCTAGGGAGAGAGTGACGTCGACGCGAACGCACTGCGAGGTTAGGCGTGACCTACTTGGAACCACTGTAACAGCTGCGACCATGAGAGCATGGTGTGGACGTAGAGACAGCGTTACACAGGCTACTGAAAGAGCTGCTTCGATTCTAAAAATATATCTGCTCTTCGGCCCCACTTCTTCGACCTGAACCCAAAAGCGAGTGCCCCCCTCAGATCAGGCAGCCAAAGCTGTCTGCCCTCACCAGTCAGCTGTTGATGAAACGTTCGCTGGTTTTCGTAGTTTTGCGTAGCTTACAGAGCGTCGTAATAATTTGTTCATTTTTCTCCTCATAATGTTCCTTTCTCCTCGTTATCGGCTTGTGCTAGTGATGACGATGATACGTTCGTGCTTTTTCTACACCTCAGCCGCATGTACTACAAGCAGCTGGACATGTGCATCAGGAATAACATGCAGTCCCACCTGTAGGCTCCTAGGTACAAGTTGTGCAGGAGTGTTCCTCGTGGCTCAGAGCTCATCGACCCAAGCTTCAAAGCTTCAAGTTTCCCAGCTTACGTTGTGTGTGTTATCTATTGTGAAGAGCCCAAAAATTGTGGTATCAAATACAACGCCAACTAGACCACAATATTAAGTCTAGTCGTGTTGAAGAGATATGAGCTAAATAGTTTCGAAAAGTCAGTCTGCATATAAATGTCTCGGAACCATTAATGTGGAGCTGTTTGTTTTGTGAACTAAGACAACTTGCAACAGAAGCCTTGCCGTCGACGCACCCATCATTTGTAAAAGCTTCGGGCAGGTATCGCATACTTGCACATGGTTGAGCGAGAATGATTAACGTAATATTTAGAGAAGAAAGTTCGCACCTAAAGCATTCCCGGCCTTGGTGCCAAAGAGAAATTTACATATGAAAGTGCGTACGAAGCGAGTCTTAAGAGCTTCAGTTATAGACAAAATACTGATTCCAACACAGCTTATGATCTTCCCAAAATAAGCCCCTATTCTAGTTGCATGCGACGTTGAACAATTCTTTGTAAAGATTCGCAGGCTTCGAAAAATTTACAGAAGTCACACTCACCACAACGCGAAACATGGAAAGTAAACACACAGCCCAACCAATTAACATGCGTGGTTCACTGTGTTCCTGCTGAATCTTGTAAATAAGGCACACGCAGCGAATACCTATAGGAAGTTTTTACTCTCCTTACCGACTATTACGTGGCACCTGCTCACTCTTGTGCCGCATGTACTCAACGCAGAACGGTGACGATCATTCTGGCGCTCACGATAGGCTCCAGCCTTCTCTACTCGATCATCGTCTTCTCGTCCCTTGGTTCTCTCGCCTGGGAGATTGACACACCTGTAGAAAATGCTCTACATTCAGGTACGAGCAGACTCCAGTATAGTTGTGCTGAAGGAATGTGCTATTTAAGGACGAAAAATTCGTGTCTCTGGACTCAAGCGATGGCACGCATTCTCACAAGCAAACGTTCACGGAGCTCTCATCGGGCAGTTAAACAGCGAATAGGTAAACGTAGCTTTGTCGCAGGGGCATTTTGCACAAATTAGATGAACATTATTTTACTACTCTCACAAATAATTCGAAATGCGATACACTGCCATCAGCGTTGGTAAAGTTTAAATAAATCAAAGGAGCGCACATTAAAAACCGCCACTTTCAAGATTCTATGTCTGTAGACATTTCGTTCACATAGCATGGATGAGGATTGGGTCGAGAAACAACACACATGAAGATATGTAAAACATAAGCACATATTTACATGTTCTTTATAGCAAAGAAACAGTTCCGGACAATAGAAGCTCAAACAACATCTGAATATTATATAGAAACAATGTGTCAATCAAACACAAAATGCTTTTTAGAACAGTTTCGCAAACTGTTTGTCCGCTCTCCAATACAATAATTCATCTGATATTAAAACTCCTTCTACGCAGTTGCGAGCAGTCGCCTCGTGAAAAAACTTACTATTGTACCTTTTTGACCAATTCTCTCTTTCACATCAACAATATAAAGGGGTAATTAAGCCGAATTGAGCTAAGGCATCATTTTAATTCCAGCGGTTTAACTAATAGTGCGCCATCTCTGAAAGAAAGCTTCGCCAGAAAACTGCAGCGAAGCATCACAATTTCTTATCATCAGCTGGTGTGTGTACACAAACGCCGATTTTGGTACCGATGTTATCTGACGCCGTGCTTCGTGTTTGTAGCTACAAAAAAAGGAAATCGAAAATGCTACATGCGAAATTTTTAAATTGGAACACTTCACGGCAGCCGAGTATCCTACCACAGATTCCCATATTCTCATCTCCACAAAAGAACCATAAACAGGTCCCAAGTCGGGCGGGAAATCTCACTAACAGATGTATTGATGCATGGCAGAAGAACGAAGTAGTGCTAGACGTCACACGATGTGTGATGGATAACAATCTGCGGGTTTTAAAGCTTACTATCAGCTACAAAGAGATCACCCATAATTTCTCATCATCAGCCACAGCATGAACATAGTTGGCTGCTACGTAGGTGGGCATATCGCCTTATATAAGCCTAGTGGTTACTTCGCGTCTTCTCAACATTGCTTATAACGTATAGCGTACTTCTCTCCCTTGCCAAGAGATGACGACTGTACTTGCAGTATTCGCCCTAAGAGAGATTACAATGACCTCTAAAAAGCCCACTCCTCCTGCTTATACTGTGACGGTATGGCGTGTTCCGCAAAAACGTGGAGTCCTTAAGTTTTGACGCCCGTCAGGAAGGCATTTTCACTTGGCATTTCACGGTGACTTCAAATACGCAGGTCAAGGCGCCATGTTTGTTGCCCTCAACAGCTACTCGGTGCACTGGGCCTATTCGGGCCTCTTCTTTTTCCTCGTTCTTATCTTGGCTGCACAGTCTCAGGTGAACCTTACCTCCTAGCTGTGCTAGTTACTGTTCACCAAGTTTTAAGCGCTCGTAGTAACACCAGTTACACTTTTCATCCCAGGCCTACTAGAAAGGAAAAGCTATTATCAAAAAACGAATGCATTAAATAGTCAGTGTTAACAGAAAAGATCTTACATTCCTATGCAACACGTGCGTTAAAATGCACTGTCGAGAGTTCAACAAAATTTTATTTATTAACGCAAATAAAACGAAGGCCTTTGTTTTCATTACTTTGACTGAAGTTTTTGAGCCCTCAGCCTTGTTCATTTCCTCTTTCCTTCTTATCTTTCTTGAGTTTGGATAGATTCTTCAAAGCCATAGAGTGTCCTTACTAATGCACTTTGTTGATTTCGGTATCTCTCACAGGAAATTTTTTGAAGTGGTAGACAACAATTCTAGTTATCGTTTAATTAATGCGGTTTCCTCTTATTTTGTCGTCATATGTGCCCCAGAGCAAGGGAGGCGATGCACCTTCCCTGTCACCACCTTGTAGATTACTGTGAACATTTCAACTATTTTAGTATTCAAGAATAATATTACTACTTGTCAGAAAACTACATTTTATAAAATATCATGCTATTAATCCTGCACGTTTTATTCCGCACAGTAACGAGGTCTACAATAAGCTACTAAATTCATGCAGTTGCCCTCTTTCATGGCCGAAAGTAAGGTCTCGTGTTTATGTTCTGCATGCTTACAGGCCACCCTGTTAGAGTCTGCGCTGACGCACTGGGTAGACACATTTCCGGATATGGTACCCCAGAAGCCAGCTCTAGCCATGGCCCATTGTGCAGTAGGATTCATGGCGGGCCTGCCGCTGGTGTCGCGTCAAGCGGGACTACAACTGCTGCATCTCGTCAACGCCCAAGTGCTCGGGCCCTTGCTGGCGTACACTGCATTTTGCGAAGTGGCCGCTGTTTCCTGGCTCTATGGTACGCTCGTGCCTTCGAACGCTTCCTCTAATTGGTTGACTTCTTACTGTGAACCAGTGTGTAATACCGAACACCCTGATTCGACAAACTCACAAGTTCGATTACATTAACTCAAGAGTGAAGAATAAAGACTGCAACTGTGCCTGCTTATCGCGCATTTTCTACACGTTCAAGACGTGGACACTTATGCTGGTAAAGTGTTCTGTATACGAATGTGCAGTTATCTCAATATGCAGTCTGTATACTTCGAAATTTCTCAACCATTTCGGTCGTATTAGGCGTAGTGTGATGCACTGGCGCTTTCGCTATGCGAGCTACGCGATGGCTAACTGGCATTGCGTTATGCTGCTGTAAGCGCGACGTGGTGACTGCCATTAAAAAATGCCATTTTCAAAGCGTAGCGCAAGAGCTATCGTATGCTGTGGTTAATGCACGCATCAACAAAAAAAGGGGGGGGGGGGGCAGATACCCTCTGACCATCGCTTCCTGTTATCACTCCTCTGCGATTGATATGTGGGGTTTAACATCCCAAAACCATCATATGATTATGAGAAACGCCGTAGTGGAGGGCTCCGGAAATTTCGACCACTTGGGGTTCTTTAACGTGCACCCAAATCTGAGCACACGGGCCTACAACCTTTCCGCCTTTGGTCTGTCTGTCTGTCTGTCTCTTTATCTGTCTGTCTGTCTGTCTGTCTGTCTGTCTGTCGTCTGTCTGTCTGTCTGTCTGTCTGTCTGTCTGTCTGTCTGTCTGTCTGTCTGTCTGTCTGTCTGTCTGTCCATCGTTATTGCGAACCAGGTACTTTAAATAGCACCAGCCGATACCACGAAAGGCCGACCCCATGGGCAGCGCCCGCCAATGTTGCTCAAGAATCAGAGTTCGTACGTGTGCGATTGTCAATTAAAAAGCAATTATTGCGCATATCTGAGGCACCATAACAATACGTATATATTCTACATGTTCGTCTTTTACTAGAAAAGGCATACATAACTAATTCTAAGGACCATAGCGCTTACTACGCGGCGCTGACCATGCAACGCTTGCACGGAAAGGCGAGTGTTTCCAACGTTTTGCTAAGAAGACGCGGTGGTGGCCCCTACCCGTCGCCTTGCGTTCTACACCTTATCACCTCTGAGACGGGCACGCACGCCCGTATCAGGGCCACACGCTTTGTTTTCTAAAAAGACACTGCCACATGTCGCTTATGTCTCACGCGTGACGTGACTTGATGCGCTCGTTCACCTCCGCTGCACGCTCGAGGCACTCTAACGCAGCGTCTCCGGAATACCATTCACCAATTTTCTTGCGCAGAACATCAAATAAATGTTTAGTTCACTCTCTCCACATGCCAGACTATCGTCTTTCAACGACATTTGCAGATTACATGCAGATACGGGGTCTTTTTTTTTCTCTACTTAATTTCTGTATCTTCATTTTTTGTTGCTCCTCCCTTTCTTGCAGTCGTGTCTCTGTATGCTCATCTTTCTGTGTCATTCTATTACTTATTTATTTCTTTGTATACGTTTTGTGGCCTTGTATGCTTCTTTTCTATTAACGCGATAGTGTTATAGAGCTCGTTTCGCAGGAATTCCGGAGTCGGCGTCGGCATCGTTGCTTTCTAGCGAAAAGTCATCATTGCGGGACTGAAAAACCGAGAAAAATGCAATTGAAATAAATCATTAAAACTTTTTTTTTTCAGGCGGGATCGAACCAGGGTCGTTTGCGTGGAAAGCGGGTGTTCTGCTTGTCAATACACTATACAGTGAAAATAACTTCCTTTGCTTGGAAATTGAGTGAACGGAACATTCATACATTACAAATGCAGGCGGCCTGTATACATGCTTCAATACAACAATAAGTATTCCCGTCATGATGCGCGGTACAAGCGTATGTTGCCATTGAGCGTCAGAACATTATATTATCGTGATGACTTCATAGCTTAAAGCCACTTCCCCAATAAGAAAAACGCGCACGTTACTGCACCCTTTAGGTCATGTAGTGGATGGATAGCAAGTTATAAAAGGTTTCATACTCCAACTGTCTGAAGTACTCACTAGGAACAAAATATCGCCATCGCAATTGACTATAGCTTAAGGGTCTCCCCTTTATTTCTTCATTTTCTACGTCCCCAATTCTTACTTTCTTCCATTCTTTCTTCCTTTCTTCCTTTCTTTATTTCTTTCTTTACACATTTTTTACCTTGTACATTTTTTGTTTTCTTTTTGTCTTTCTATTTTTTGTTTGTCTTTCTGTCTGTCAATTTTTTTCTCCGTCCACTAGTTATTTCACGCATCACAGTTATTGTATCGCGCACAGCACAAAGCGTCCAACTTTCTATGGGAGTGACGCAGAAGACGAAGAAGAGGACGAATACGGGACATCCCGGTTCATGACCATTACAGTTATTGGGTCACACCATGTGGCATTCCGAATAGCCTAACTGGTCTGCTGTACTATGTTAGTAATGTATCTTTAGGCGAACGTAATTGTGGCAACCACCTTTACTTCGCTGACATGTGTGTATGTGTGTGTTCTGCAGTTTATGCACTGATGGTTTCATCTCTGGATAATTGCACTAATACACTGCACCATGTGCATGTGTTCCTATTTGTGTGCAGAGATCTCATCTCTTTCTCTCTACTGTTTTACCTCCTTATGCTACTCGACATGCGTGGGGTAGCAAACTGGACGTAGTTTAGTTAACCTTCTTGCCTTTTTTACTTGCCTTATTTGTCTATAGAAACTTACCGCGCTCCCTTGGACGACGGCGAGTATCGTGGCTGCTTCCTTTCTCTCGAGTTTGGACATCTGTGAATTCAATACACAGACTACTTGCGCCACATTAGTCAGTGAACGAGGAAAAAGCGTACCGAAAGCGATGCGACTATCTACCCACCTCTCTTCTGTCATGTTCTTTCAAGGATTGTTCGATGTCTAAGAATTGCGGCAGTACCTCTCTTATGAGAATTACTCGTCGCCTCTCGGACACAATTTTGGTATTTCCCAAGCCTCCTTAACTTACACTGATTGAAAGTTATTCGTTTTTATTGGCTGGCAGAAGAGCAAACAACAAACAAAAACGAATGTCACTTCGGTTTATGGCACAGCTTATCCCACTGCGCACACCATCATAATATGTATGCAGTTATAGCAAATGGAAATAGCTAGTGCCGAATCTACATGTACAGATCACGTTTATAAGGAATTAAACGGTCAACTGTACTGGAAGGACGAGGTTTCAGCGCACTGCGTGTCATGTTCTTTTGTTCTCGCCATTCGGTCTTTCTCTCATGTTGTTTGAATGAGCGCATTAATAGCACTCTTGCTCTCCTTTAATACTGTTCACCGCACACATTCACAAAAATAATAAATATACAAAAGCTCTATCTATGGAAAAATACGATTTTATTGAAGTGATTCACGTTCCACTAGAATAATGTGTATTTCTCTATATGCATTTCTTTGCGAAATCGAGGGGCGAGCTCTTAAGATGTGTGCACGTCACGTGCCATTTCGTCCATGCAGGCTTTGAGCATTTTCGCCTCGACGTGCTCCTTATGTACGGCGAGCCATGGAATTCGACTCTTGAGGCGCTGTGGACCTGGGTCCTGCCGCCTCTCCTTTCGTGCGCATTCGTCGGCAGCTTAGCGAGTGGTGCGTGCAGCGGCGTGGAACCTTCGCCTGGTCTTCCAGGAGCCTGCATCGCAGCCTGGGTGCTCATAGGAGTCGGAGTTCTCCAAGTGCCACTGTGGGCCGCCAAAGTGGCCGCGTCTGTTAACCGAGTAAGTATCGATACTCCTCCCAGGAATTCCATTTTGTTCATTGTGCAAAAAGTACGCCAAGTAGTGCCAGCCTTACTCCAAGAGAATGGGGCCCTCTGCATTAGGGTGACGAGTGCGTGCAATCACGTCATTAATTCATATTTCGCAGGCGATCTGCAAACGTAGGACAAAATAAACATGCAGCATATACAGCTACCACTTTTATGAAAAATAATTTGCTAGTTCATGGCAGATTACATCATGCCACACTTGTGGCGCGGTGCAGTGGCGGAAACTGAAAAGAACGAGAGAGAGAGCTGGTATCTAAACTGCATACACGCCCGTCACTTCTCTGCCGCTCCTTTCGTGTTTTACAGCAAAATGAAACCACAGATAGCGGTATGCCATATAAACGCAGGTTCACTGATTGCAAACATTTTCCTCGATCATTCCGGAGTGTGCGATGGCATGAGCGCCCTCTCAGTTGCAAGCCAATGCTCAAGTCATAAAGAATGAACGAAAACTCCCAAAAAGGGTGCAAGCACTGTAATAAAGGTAGAGGCACAGACCGCTCCTTTTATTCTCATATTTCGCGACTGTGCAGCCCCACGTTGGGGGTACGAGGCTATTTTCCATGCGCTCGCGTGTCCCTTTCATGAAAAAAAACGTGACTGATTCTGTCATAGAAATCACTATTACACGAAATGGAAACGTGTTTTCACGGAGGTAGGCGATCCTCTATTGTGAATTATATCAGCACAAGGCCGAATGATTGAATGCTATTGGAGCAAACTTTGATATTACGCAAAAAACGACAAGAAGCCCGAAACTTGAAACACGTTCCTCGAGCAGAACGGACGCACGAAAAGCACACACACGAGACGAGTGGGAACTGTCACAGCTGGACAATTAAAACACTCTGCATGAAAACAAGGAAGGGCGCACGCAACATAGACAAAAGTATATACAGGACGAGCGCAAACTAACAACTGTCAGAAATAAGGAGACATAAGAGACAATAGGTCCCAATAAACTATAGGAGATGTTATTGGAATTTATTCAATTGTAAATATAAAGAAATAAAAGTGGACGATAACATACGTTGCGACCGGCAAGAACCGAGATTTCGCTGCCACAACTCCTTAGTATCAGCTGTGAACCTGCTATGTCCGAATTTTTGAGACCGTCAATCGTTTCTCTCCTACACTTTTTTTCGATGTACACAATACTGACAAGTTAACAGGGCATGCCAAAATCTTCACCTCCACTTCCAGTAACCTATACCCGCGAATGTTGTAGTAGTGTATATAATGACCTAATATAAACTGCCAAGGTAAATACAGTCACAAGAAATACTGTTGCTCTGTTCTCTTATGTACAGAGCCACAATATTTGTTGGAACTGCGTGGGGAATAAATTGGCCCCTTTTTTGCATGTTTGACTGCAAATGTCGTCAAAAGCCGAAAGACGAGTTTCGTTCATCTGTAAAAAGTCAATAAAACGTTTCTTGGATGTTTGGCGCTACAAATTGATGCATAAGATTATTGAGGCACTGCGTGAGACTAAACCGCCATCTGGCAGCAATTTTAGAAAACAAAAGCATGGCCATTAAAATAGCTAGCGCGCAGCTCGCTGTGTCAGAAGTCATAATTCGTAGAATTCAAGGTAGGTAGATGCACCAAATCGTCTTAACGCAGCGTAAGAAACACCCGCTTTTCCGTGCACAGTGTCACATTGTCAGCGCAGTGTAAATTATTGATTGATTTGTACGTCCAAAAACCACCATTTGATTTTAAGAGACTCCGTAGTGGAGGGCTCCGGAAATTTCGACCACCTGGGGTTCTTTAACGTGCACCCAAATCTGAGCACACAGGCCTACAACAATTCCGCCTCGATCGGAAATGCAGCCGCCACAGCCAGGATTTGATCCTGCGACCTGCGGGTCAGCAGCCGAGTACCTTAGCCACTAGACCACCGTGGCGGAGCTGTCACCGCAGTGTAGTAAACACTACAGTCTATAGTAATAAACGCAGTGTATGCCTCTTCAAGTATTAAAAACACACAAAAATATTGATGTGCTGATGTTGTACCTCATATACTTGCAAAACTTGCTTTTTAATCAACAGTAGTACAAGTATGAACGCAGAAACCAGATGATGATCGGTGGACGTTCAGGAAATCCTTGAACTTTAGGCATTGCGGGTGGCAGCCAAGTCGGCTGACAGAGATACTTCGGGCGCCGCAGCGACATGTAGTCACTTGATACAATGGTCATTTAATAGGTTACAGTCAAGTTAACACGTGTGCCTCACCTGGAAGGAAGAAATCTGCTTGGCCGTTCGTTTTTTCCTCACGGGTGGCACCATCCTATTATGCTCCTACCGTATATGACTGGCACTTAAACTGTTGACCTCAGTACACAGGTTCCCTATATTGCCGCTAGGTGCCGCATGAATTGCTGGAGTCGCGATTATGACTGCCGTGCACTAGAAGTCACCTAAACGCATCGTATACAGCATTGCTGAAGCATACAATTGCGCGAGACATCAAAAAATGTGAACTAAGCAACGAGTTGGTTTTTATTGCAATAGCAAATATATGGACACTCTCAGCTGGAGTTTACCAACAGCGTCGGCGCCATTAACGTATATGTATACATATCCATACATATATGAAAACTCAAGAAAGAAAAATAATCTAGACAAAGACCGTGGTGCGCGGAATCGAACGTTGGATTTTTGCATTCTTAGATTGAGTCGTTAGTCACTGAGCCACGAAGGAGCGCCTCCTTGAGCTTCGAACGGGAAGCTATTCATATCTACCACTTACCGGTGGTGATGGGCATCTCGGGGAGAACTATTGTGTTTTCAACATTACCAGGCAGACGGCGCAATCAGTGCGCGTCGCCACAACATCGTGACGTGGCGGCACACGCTCTCATCTCCCACGCGTACTTTACCCCACAGACAGAGGACAGGGTGGATGCTCACGCGTGCGCTTGCTTATTTTGTGGTGAAGACAATCGTACACCTTGGGCTTGCATTGGAACAAAACTGCTCCAGTTACCGGGCGCACAAAAGTCCCTGCAATCGTTGCACAATCTCCGTTTGCGAAAAGTGCGTGCTTTCCAGAAACAACGAAGTAACAACTGAGACGCTTATTCGCCTTCATCTGTTTACCTGAGAGTAGGTTTCGTGCGTAATTTGTTCGTAAGAAACGCGGGGCACGTTTCGATCTGCTTGCTGTTTTGCGCGTGACTTTCCAATTTGTTGCTATTGCGTTTATTGTTTCGTCTCTTCGGCAAAGCGGTCCCTTTTTTTTAGAGGACCAACCATTACAACGCCCTCGGACATATTCAATAAGTATCAGCAGCAAAACCATCAACACAGTGAACCATTGTATAGGTTGGTGTGCGTTTGGCCCCACGGACGCGTAGTGGGCCCTTTGTTCATTTTCTAAAAGAATTGTTAGATTAAAACGGCGTTATATTAAAACGGCGGGAATACATTAAAATGGTGTTACGTTCACTCTCATTTGTGTCCTTGTGTACTGTAAGGTTGAGGCATGCATCAAGAACCTAAACAGGCTAGCAGTTCAGAAGGCAATGTGTACGATGCCTGATGACGCTATCGCAATCTACGCTTGAAGCGCAAGCGTTGCAAAATAACATTATTATGGCTGGTTGGTTAAATTGAATGTTGATAGGGGTGGCAGCACTAGCACAAAAACGCTTAAAGAAAAGCGTATGTGGTTGCTGCTGGCGCAATGTGTCAAAAGTGACCGAGGCAGGATAGATGACTAATGATCATGATTACCAGATCTTGAGCTGGATTGACACACAGACAAAAAGCTGCAACGCCCAAAATCTGCAACGACATCAAACAGCTGCAATGATATGAAGCACAGTATGGCCCTCACTATCACTGAGTGTTCGTTCTGTTCCCGACCGAAGGTCACACGATCAATAGCGGACATGGCGGTTGCTTTTAGGACGAAACTTTAAAGACTCGGGTACATTATAGTGCTCGGAAAGAGGCCCCAAAAAATTACTGCATTGAAGGAGCATTTGGCCCTACAATAGTTTTTGGAATCCGTTCTGTACGAACGAAGTTACAGGAACTTTTCGCACGCTTTAAGGGCTCTTTTTTTTTCTTTTAAGAGCTTTGTTCTTTTGCTTTGGGGGAGGGGGGAGATTGTTTCTCGTTCGTTGCGTCGGTTTGTATGCTAGTGCGCATTGCTCGCTCAAAAGGCGTTGCTGCGCTCTTCGGTTCAGGAGCGCTCACTAGATGGCGCGCCGCCACTCAGACTACGCTCGCTCGACTCTCACTGCGCACTCTAGTTTGGTATAAAACTGCTAGGTGGCCGTGCCTATATATAGCGCTCGCTCTGAGCGCGCTTCCTTTCTCTTTCACAGTATATCACTCAGTGCGTGTCGATACCGCTGCCCACTATGAACACAGCAGAAGCCAAGGTTCGCAAAGTCATTTTGGATCACAAAGTGATTATACTATATGTAGAACATTCCTCTGAGCTTATGTGATCCGTAAATAAAATCTTGAAGAGAATGTATATGCCGCATCAGCATGTAGATATCAGTATATATTACATTGATATGTAAACAATAAACAATGTGTATATAACGTGTATATACAATCACACCACAACAACTCTCGTGTCACGTCTTTGATGATGATTGAGCATATGTACAGAGGATTCACGGTTTACTGGATCTAACCTCTGGAGCAAGCTCCTTCATCAGTATTCACTTCGTGGATAGGCGAGAATTTTTTTGTCGTTACAAGCAAGCGGAGGAGGAGTCAGCGGAGGGTGGAGAATCAAAAACGTGCAAATATATGATGAAATGATTTTAATGTGAAAATTCAAGGAACACGGGAAGGTCCCCTACTCCAGGACTTCTATGGTAACCTCTGCGAAAGCCGACGTCCTGAGTTTAAGGGCCCGGCAGATCTCGGGGGCACCGTCGCGAAGAATAAGAGTGGGAGCTTTTGGTAATGCCGCGACCTGTTAGAAAAGCCCAACATGCCGCTTGCGAATAGGGTAATATGTAGTACTTTCCGCATGGAGGCAGAGGGTGTGCTGTATCGCCAAGGTAACTGCCAGGATCTCGCCCGAGTCTTTGGGTGAAAATGGGAAAAATAAAAAGGCCGAGCTTATGATCTCGAGAGTTCCGCTAACAGACACCGCTGTGTGTCCGTTTGTCATGCGAGCTGCGTCCATGTAGTAGACCCTATTCTCCTCAACATCACTGAGAGGGCGATGCAGGTATCTCACCCGTGCCCGCCGGCGACCGATGTTACGCTCAGGGTGAATGTAGCGTGACACAGAGGATGTACGCGAAACTCTTGAGCTATTTCGAGTGGCACGGAAGTACCCTAAGTTTCTGGAGGTTCGGGGGGACTGGCTGACCCAGGTGGTGGTGTACGTGTCTACCCCTTGGTGTGAGAAGAAAGTGTTGGCGCTGACTGATCCACTGCGCCTCGAATACTTCATTGGTATTGTGCACTCCTAGGGACAAAAAGCGCTTCGTAGAAGTATAGAGTGGAACGCTCAAAGCGATCTTGATGGCCAACGGATTAGTGTGTCCACCGTTCACGTTGTCCCTTCGTCAGCCGGTGAAATAAAAAGTGATAATTGAAGTGGCTTTTAATGCGCGCATCTACAAGTTGGAGGATGTCCCGCTCCCCATTACCCGAACATCTATTACTTACGCGTCGAAACATGGCGATGATTTGCTCCGTTTTGCGGAAGAGTAGGGAGATGGTGCGTCGTTGCCTGCCATCTGCTTCAACATAAAATCTAAGAATGCGCGCTCGCTCTACCTGCGGCATAGGTGTTCCTTCGACGACTACATTGATGTGTGTGGGGGGGGGGGGGATTTTAACGACGGCCGCGAAAGATAAGGAGCTCAGACTTGTTTGGACCACAAGTGAGGCCACCTTTCCGAGCATAGTTTGACACGACCTCTACCGCTTGTTGAAGCCGGTCTTGAATTTCGCCGTCGGAACCCTGAAACGTCCACAACGTGATATTGTCGGCATAGATAGCATGGTGAAGTTCCTCAATTTTGCCAAGTTATTTAGGGAGACCTGACTTGACGATATGAAATAATGCTTGTGAAATCACAGCTTCTGAGGGGGGCCTCTGCCGGGTACGTGGATAATGATGGAGCGACGGGGGCCTATTCCAATTGTGTAAGTACGATCATGAAGAAAGGCTCTGACATAGTTATAAACGCGGACGCCGCAGCGTGATTCGGCAAGGTTACTCAGAATGACGTCGTGCTACACATGGTCAAAGGTCGCCTTAAGGTCCAGCGCAAGCAAGGCGCGGTTTCGGACACCCCGTGATGGTCTCCAGACCTGCTTTTTCAACTGAAGCAACACATCTTGCGTGGATAAGTGCGAGCAAAAGCTGAACTGCGTATGCGAGAAGAAAGACTGGCTCTCGAGCAATGGCTGCAAGTGCCGCAGGACAACATGTTCCATTAGCTTGGCTATACATGACGTAAGGGAAATCGTTCGTGAATTTTCGACAGAGATGGGTTTCCCCGGTTTTGGGATAAGGGAAATTCCCGCATGTCACCATGCTTGGGGTAGCGCGCCGTTCCGCCATTGCTCGTGAAACGTGTCTACCAGTTGCGTTAGATCTGTGTCGTCGAGATTTCGAAAGGTCATGTACCGGATGTGGTAAGTACCCGGCGCTGAATTTTCTCGGATATCCTCTACTACGGAGCGGACCTCTTGAATTATGATTTTGGCATCTAGGGCACTGGGCGAATCTGTGTCGTATGGGTATCAGTGATACTGGAGACTCGCTCCAGAAGGGATATAACGTGCTTTTAACACATTCAGGAGATGGTCAGGAGAGTCTATAAACGAATGAGTGAGGACATGCAATCGTTTTTTTTGGGTCTGCGTCTCCGTGCCCAATGGCTCTATAAGTGCGCGGAGAATGTCCCATGTCTTAGCAGTACTCAGGGTGCCAGCAAGACGATTACAAAATCCCCCCAGTTGTTTCTCATCAGGGTCTGGGAATAATCCTTAAACCCAAGGCTAGGATTACGCTTCCAACGCTTTGTCAGTCCCCTTCAAGCGTCCCACAGGTGGAGCAGGTGCGGGTCGGCGTGATTGATGGGCGGTGTGGTGATCGACTGCCTGGTGACATCGAGGTCAGCCGTAAGGACTGCGAGCCAGTCATCGTAGCCATCCACTTCTAGACTGGCAGTCCGTAGCTCTCTAAATTTATTCTAGCTTGGCGAAGACGTTCCAGGCACTACAATAGCGAAGGGAGTCGTTCAAAAGGTGACAGCACCCTGAGTGGAGGCGCACGCATAGAGGCACCCTAACGTGCACCGGTGTGTGGCGGCATCGCGCGGCCACCGCCACAATTATGCCACTCATGATGTTCTAATCAGTCATTGACCGTCAACAATGGGTGCATGGCGTGCGCAGATGTGTGATTGGAATCATTTTTTGACAGAAGGGCGAGCAATTTTTAGCTTAGTTTAACGAATAAAAACAGATTACAGGGCTTCTATTGCGCTATAATCTTTGTCTCGCATGTTCTCAGCAGCCTTGACTTCTGACCGGGAAGACTTTCTGCCCGTACTGAAAAAGCGTTGCGGGGCACCTTTAACGAACACCACATGCATGGTCCTTATTTATTGGGCTTTCCATAGCGTCACGCCTCGTAATCACATGAATGTTCATGATGAAACAAGCGCAAATAAGTACAAGCACTCAGAAAGGACACAGGAAGAGCGCTTACTATAGTATGGTAAATGGAAAACTAATGTCGTGTATAGTATTCCTACACATGTGGAGAGGAATACGCCGGACAATCAGATCGTTGTTTGAATGTGCACCTTCGTGAACATGAGCGTTCACTAAAAGGGGAACTCGTACTCGCACGTAGCGACGCACTGCAAGGAGTGTGTTTGCCACCCGAAGCTTTCCGACAGACAAATAATTGGCCGGCACAAGAAGCACACGACCAGAGAGTTATCGAAAGCGTAGCGAATTAAAAAAAAAGGTGACAAGTGCGTCAGCCAAGCGTCTGTTTTGTTAACAGAATCTAGATTTTGTGTGTTTTTTTTTATTTCGCTTGACTCACTGCATCTCTTTCCTTGCTTTTACTTCCGGGCTAACTATGTACACTATCGGTTATATAGAAACAGCTATGGGCGTGATTTTTCGTTGCTTCACGTTGTTGTTCATAATGCGAGGCTTTGTGGTGACGTACATGTGTATTATATGTGTTCCTTTTGAAACAAAATTTTTCAGTTGCTAGTAAGCACTCGTCCTGTGTCCTTTCTGAACGGTCGTGCCTATTGGAGCTTGCTTTATACTAACTATAATATACCAACGTGCCCAACTGGCTGTCATCCTAAACGTATGAAATCTATGAGTTGTAAAACTCCAGATATTGTAATTACTCTCCTATCATTTGTATGCGTTGCTTGCGCTGCACATGAAAGCGTCGCATGTCACCGCGCTTGTCTTCTTTTTCTACACTCTTAGTTCTGTGCGCCGCGGTGGTTTAGCAGTCGTGGCACTCGGTTGCCGAAGGAATGCTGCCGCGTTTTGATAGAGGCGAAATGGTAGAACCTTATGCACTGTACAAAGTCGGTGCACGTTAAAGAACTCGAGATAGTCTAAATTTCCAGAGCCCTTCCCTACAGCGTCTCTGCCAATCATATCGTCATTTTAAGACATACGTAAAACCCCAAATATATTGCAACGTTTTCACCGCAGAGCATGACGAGTCGCTGCCTGGTGCCGTCATCCCTGATGGAGCTGCACCAACTCTCTGCACCGGACGGCGGACCTGCAGTGGAGACATTGCATCCCTAGAGGGCGGCATCTTCTCCTTACGGCTGCTTTCGAAGGTTTTTTTGAATGCGGAATCAATTTCAACGCGGTAACGTAGTCCGAAAAACGCCATGTATAGTTACGGCGTGCAGTAAAGCATGAAATACCGAAACACTGTTATTATTCAGAAACGCTGATTGTTGGGCCAGTTGGGAACATTATTGTTGTCATCCTGAAAAAAATATCGATAAATGGTGCAGAGCTTCTCCTAGGTCGCGCAAACGCTGATGAACATCGGAGCAGGTTGATTTCATCAATTTATTGCGATAGCGTTACAAAGTGCGTTTCGCAGAAATTCCGGAAACGCTGTCGGTCACAGGTCACGCCGGGCATGCATGTATTTACTGCGCCACAGACACATGCTTGCTACACCTTAAAAATACGACTTTTATATCTACTAGTATCTTCTCACAGCGTTCTTAGTAAATTTTAGTAATGAACCCCAACAGTGGAACCGCGACCAGTTCTTTCGACGCTTCATTTCTAAGCGTCCGTCCCGTTCGGTGCGTTTTCAGTTGGAGAAGTGCGATTTTGCCAACGCCTTAACACATCCTCGGTGGCCACCTTGTCCGAATCATCGCGTTCGCAGATGGCATTTATCCATACTAACTCTGCGACGCCTGCTAGTTTAGCGCGTATTCTACTCACGCTCACCCCGCGAATAATCGCCACCAGTCAAACGGAAGGCACGACGCACGCTGCGTTTCCCCCTAGTCATGCAGTAATGTTCAAAACTAGAACATCCAGTGAGTAGTCGACCTTAGCCCAAGTTCGACGTCAAGTCAATCACGCTCTGTGGCTGCCGCATCGCTTTCTCTGGTTCCGCTTTCACAGTTAACTATTACAGCTTTTGCAGGCATCTTGACCACAAGGGTTTGTTCATACAGTTTCCTAAATATGCACTAGAGGGAACTCTGGCGCTAGTATATATGGAAGCTGCAACGCATGGAATTTATGCGTGCAACGAAATGAAGGATAGTACACGTATTTGTCTAATCTACGTACTTCTGGCTCCGTGTGCGATCGTGTGGCTTGAAGCTATTTTCTCCCAAAACAAAAATCAGCCAATGTTCAGCGGTGGCGCTTCACCACTTTATTATTTTTGGCTTACCATTTCAAATCAGAACCACGAAGTTTAAAAGGGTTCATTCTTTCCTTCGAAACAAAACCGAAATACAGCTATAAACGTAGCCACAAATGTGAATCACCGCCCGCAAGTACGAAGACAAGGTAAATGTATGTACTACCCGTCACTCCTATGGTAGCTGAACGATCGCCGCGCCAGTCACCTCTAGTTAATTTTAAGAAACTAGATGATCTTGTTAACCTATAATGATGGACGTCAGTCGTCGGGATGGAGATGTATGCATCAGCGTCAACGTCAATGTGTTAACGTTAAGGCATGGTATCGGTGTCGAACAGCAATAGACATTGCGCAATTTCTAACATCAATGTACAGTGAACAGTAAAAAACTTCGGCAAGGGTACGTCTTACTTTCGGGTTTTACCGAGTGATATGACGGAGGAATCAACCATTTTCTTTGTTGTTTTTTTTTACTTGTTTGAGTGCGGCGGCTGTGCAGTTATTTCCTGGCACGTAAGTCGGCTGACAGGACGTCACTTTGATTGACATGTAGAGATGTTTGGACTTCGCTCGTGTGCGCCGGCGCAGTCAGCGTGCATATGCTACCCTGGCACACCAGCCATGCTCGGCGAGTGGTTGCTATTCAATGGCGAATCGAGGTTTTTCGAGATAGGGTACACATTACTAGCACTACGTTCACATTATGACTATCTTAAACAGTGTACACAATATTACTCCTCTTTTTTTTCTAAGGCTTGTTTTCACAATTCTCCAGATAAAGACTATTTATGTACTTATACAGTCTGTAGATCCCCTATGTGAGTTATATATTTGCATTTGCACCTTTTCAAGTACCTAATTTTCTTCCTTTCATTGTTAAGAAAACTGAGTATCAACAGATATTCTCGTTCGATATGTTCCACTTTTAACAAATACATTGTGTGCCCTTCCACGTAAACCACAAATATGCATTCAAGTAAGCAACAATTTAGATCACAATATATTGCGATGACCGCCAGTGCTTTGTGTCATGGCTATGGAACTCTTTTTCAGCCAGTAAAACGAATCTATTATACTCACGCGCTTTCCGGTGCACTTAATTTTCCCATGAACTGTGGCCTTATACATTGCTCCCAGTCTCATGCAACTACCGAGTTTGTTTCGGCGATGACTCTCTTCCGTGTTCTTGAATGAGTTGCACTTTTAGTAACAGGCACTGGAGGGAAGCCAATAGCTCTGTACATTATCTTTCTGTCATCACAAAAGACTTGTCACTGGTTGCCGAAAAAGGAGCTTTTTGTGATATGGGGCTCAAATTCTGACGGCACACTATTTTTCAGGATGCGAATGTTGCGATCAACTCGCGAGATCTTTGAAACCAGTACACTTTCGCGATACGAATCCCGGAAGTTACGCTTCTCTTGTGCAACCCGCCTTCTTGATTTCTGCTCTCCGTCCTCATTGCATGCCACAAAGCTCGTGAGCTAACTAGCTGAGACTGATTCCAACTCCAACCTGCAATAATGAGTTCCGTGAAAAAAAAACTGGCGAGTCTTAGACTGATGGAGCCCGGGAGAGGTAGCTTGATTTTTTTGTGTAGTCAGCTGTTCTTCTCGTTAGTTTGATCCTAAGTAAAACCGACTAACGTTAGCATGAGTCGATCCAAGTGAGCCATCCTCAGAGACATATTTTCTGTGTGAGTCATGTTTATGTAGCCGGTCATCAGCGAAGTACTGCCAAATATTATGCATCGCAAACTGTTCACGAGCAATCATTCTGGCACGGAGGACAGTGGTTACTGTAGCGAAAATCTTTCTGTATCTTTCGCAGCACTTTCCTCCACAAGAAGTAGCTCTTAGGCCGAAATGATTAACATGCGATTATATAACAATGTCTTGTTACCAATTTCAAACTTTAAGACACTGCACGGTTCATCTACAGCTTTTACGCCCATTGGATGCTTAGTACATTCGAACAGAGTTACCAGCAAAATCATTGTACGTTTGGTCACATGTACGAATCGAATATGTTTATACGTAACATTCACGGTTAGCTTCTGTAGTGAGCCTTGGGCTCGGGACGCCAGCTCGCTGCGTATTAAGGCAATAAAAATGTTGCACTTCTGTGGCAAACGTGCCCCATAGAGCTCAACAACATGCTGCAGAGCTAGTCATGTCGGCCCGTAGGGCAAACACTCGTTTATGAACATTCATCGATTGACACTCAATTCCAGCGCGTCAGTGCATGGTGGAGTAACTCACGTGGTAAGCAAGGTGACGTGAGTATGCCCGTGAGTGAAGAAATGTGTCTTAACTCCGTCTTCATGAATTCTCCTTGAATTTAACTTGAAACCGTCTTCAATGCAGCCCTTTTGAAACATGTCTGTGCATTTGTGCTGCCTTGGCACTGCATAAAGACAGCACGTTCGAAACGTGTTTGCGCTGCATTGAAGTCAGTGGCAGGTCTAGTTCAAGTCAAGTTATGACTACGATGCTTAACCCCCGTATTCATAAACGCTTCTTCACTTGAACTTGACTTGCAACGGCCTTCAAAGCAGCGCTTTTGAAACGCGTCTGTGTTTTGTGCTGCCTTGCACTGCCTATAAAGCCAACGCATTCGAAATACGTTTGTGCTGCATTGAACTCGGTGCAAGTCAAGTTCACGTCAAGCAATGTTTCTGAATACGGGGGTTAGTGATCGCATTTGCTCAGCACCACTAGCTCTAAATAAGTGCATTTTTATTACCATGGACCAACTCATCAGCTCGTCTTCCAGCTATTTCTACTTTTCCAAACATAAATCAGCACACTATCTCTGTAATCTATCTTCTCAGTCTTACCGACCCATGAGTAGTAGTGTTAGTGGCTCTGACTCAGCACAATAATGGTTATTTTGATCCCTAGTTAGCCCAGTTGATTAGAGCTTTGGTCAGTCTCAGTCAGGCTCAGCCCAACACGAAAAATTTCAGTGATGTTGATAACGAGTGAGGCCGGTTTAGTAGAGCTGCGGGGAACCGGCCGAAGTAAACAGACATTGTTGACTATATTGTCGCGATACAACGCAAAGAAAAAGCTGATAGACGTTGACACAGCGATTCTCAGCAGCGGAACAGCAAGATCACCTTCTTTGTCCTCGACCAGCCAGAGCTCCACTACTTGTTGTCTACCAAATCCCATTATTTTTGTAGGCCCGTGTGCTCAGATTTGGGAGCACGTTAAAGAACCCCAGGTGGTCAAAATTCCGGAGCCCTCCACCAAGGCGTCTATCAATATCACATGGGGGTTTCGGGACGTTAAACCCCACGAATCAATCAATCAAACCAAATCGTCTTATTGTCGTTTTCGTCCACCAGTACACACTGGTTATTTGCCCCCCTATTAAAAAAATCGCCCTGATGCTAGATCAGTAGTGAAGTTTTTTATAGACGATGGTCTTTCTTGGGGACCTTCGACGCAAAAATTTTGGTCTGTCTGTCTGTTCATTCGTCTATTTGTCCACACTTAACACGACCCTAGGTGGCACCAAAGTGACCAAACGATACTGCGAACGGCTGACCCAATCCGCAGCGCTTACCAATATTGCTGAAGAATCAGCGTTCATAATTGTGCGATTGTCAATTAAAAAGCAAATATTGCGCATATATGGGGCACCATAACAACACTTCAATATTATGTATGGTATTTTTTACTAGAAAAGGCATACATAAGTAATTTTAAGGATAGTAGCCTTTTTAACGCTGTGCTGGCCATGCAACGCATGCACGAAACGGCAAGAGTTTCCAACGCTTTGCTAGGACGACACGGTGGTAGCACCGACCCATCGCCTTGCGTTCTACACCTCATCGCCTCAAATACGGGTGCGCACAGCGCGCACCGCGTTTTCTAGAAAAACTGCCAGATAGCGCTCATGTCTCATGTGTGACGTCACTTGATGCGCTGGTTCACCTCCGCTGCACGCTCGAGGCGCTCTAACGCAGCACTTCCTGAATACCATTCAGAGATTTTCTTGCGCACAACGTCGAATAAACATTTTGTTCACCCTCTCCAGACGAAAGACTATCGTCTTTCGACGAAATTTGCGGTGTAACGTGCATTTACGAGGCCAATGTTTTTTTTTTAAGAAATCTCTTGCGCAGTCACTACCTGGCATATGGCTTCATGTGCACTATACGTGAACGATTTCAAGACGATGCTGGCCACGCCTCATACTACACAAACTGTCAGGAACGACCTCGTAAGTAACATCACTCAGTCGTCGCAGTACAGTGTTTGACCCTAATTATCTCCTTAACAGCTTTCTGGAGAGTCCTCGTTTCCGTATGGGCGTCCAAACCCATACTCTTTCGCCGGTCTGGTAAAGGACTGTTTTGCGACGAGCATGGTAGGGCCTGTGTCATACTCTTGCTGCTGCTGGATTCGCAAGCGTGCTAGTTGCCTTGCTTCTTCCACTCGTTTTGAAAACATCTCGGCATCCGGGTCAATGTCGTCACATTCGTGCGCTAGCATCGCATCTAACATGGTTCGTACTTCCCGTCCGTGAATTAGGCTGAACAGGGTCATCTGGGTTGTTTCTCGCTCGGCTGTGTTGTATGCAAACGTGATATATAACAAGATTTCATCCCAATTTTAGTGTTCGACGTCTACATATATTGAACGCATGTCTTCAATTGTTTTGTTCAGACGCTCTGTAAGCTTTTTCGTTTGGGGGTGGTAGGCGGTGGTCTTACGATGGGTTGTTCCACTTAGCATCAGGACTTGATCAACAAAAAAGCTGCCGTAAATGCAGTTCGTCTGTCTGTGATTACCGCGCTTGGTGCGCCATGCCTCAGTACAACATTCTTGATGAAAAATTGTGCCACCTCCACTGCTGCACCTCTATGGATAGCCTGTGCTTCCACATAACGGGTAAGGTTATCAGTTGCGACAGTAACCCAGTGCTTGCCGACAGTAGAAGTAGAAAGTGGGCCCAAAATATTTATGCCAATCTGGTCGAATGGGGTTCTTGGGACCTGCACGAGCTGCAGGAGGCCAGCTGGTTTGGTCGGCGGTGACGTACGTCGCAGCCAGTAGAGGCAAGCACGAACGTGGTGCTTTACGGCTATGGTCAGTCTTGGCCAGTAGTACCAATGTCGTACTCTGGCCAACGTTCTCGTGCCACCTAAGTGGCCTCAAGTCACCTCGTTGTGGCATGCTTCGACTACTTCAGAGCGAAGGGCTGCTGCAATGACGAGCGCATCCTGCCGAAGAGAAGTTTTTTTTGTATAATACTCCACCCTGAAGGCAAACTAATGACAGCGCTTTTACGAAAACAATTCTTGCCTTCTCAGGTCTGCCGTCCAGGTAATTAATTAGGGCAAGTAACTCAGGGTCACCACGTTGTTGCTGCGCAATGGCAGTCGTGTCAAGCACGCCGAAGAATGCTCTTTCCTCTTCATCGGGTTGAGTTGCCAATTTAATAGGTGAGCGGGATAGACAGCGTCCATATGGCGATTTCCTGACTTAAGTACGACCACCATGTCCTACTCTCGCAGCCTGAGACTCCAACGCGCTAATCGCCCGGTAGGATCACTAAGATTCGGCAACCAACACTGTGAATGGTGGTTGCTGATGACTTTGAAACGGCGGCCGTATAAACAAGGGCCAAACTTCGTGACCGCCCATAACACGGCGAGGCATTCTTTCCCAGTCGTGGGGTAATTAACCTCAGCGTGTGTTAGCGTTCGCCTTGCATAGGCGATTACTCTTTCTGTGCCTTCTTGCAGCTGCACAAACGCAGCTCCCAGACCAACATTGCTGGCATCAGTGTGTAGCATCGTTGGGGCTTCCTCATCAGAGTGGGCAAGCACTGTAGGCGTCTGTAGCCACTGGCGCAGGTTCTTAAAACCAGCTTCCTCTTCATTGTTCAATTAGAAGGCAACGTCTTCTCTCGCAAGGTGGGTTAATGGTGATGCGATGTCCGCGATGAATTACTTGTAATACGCACATAGGCCAACGAATCGTCGGACAGCCTTCTTATCAGTAGCCACGTGGAATAGTTCAACGGCTGCAATTTTTCCAGGATCAGGACGAACGCCTGCATGACTGACAGCGTGGCTAAGAAATTGCAGTTCTTCATAGCAAAAGTGGCACTTTTCAGCCTTTAACGTCAATCCTGCAGAACCTATAGCTTGTAAAACCACCTCAAGCCTTTTAAGGTGCTGGTCAATTGGGTGGCGAATTCATCAAAGTAGACCAAGCAGGTTTTCCACTTCAACCCAGAAAGCCTAGTATCCATGAGCCTTTCAAAAGTAGCAGGCGCTGAGCATAAACCAAAGGCACTAAACTCATATAAGCCATCTGGTGTCACAAAGGCAGTCTTCTCGTGGTCTCTCGGGTATACCTTGATTTGCCAATACCCACTCCTCAAGTCCATTGATGAAAAATAATGAGCATGTCCAAGTCTTTCGAGAGAGTTATCTTTACGAGAAAGGGGATACACATGTCTCTTTGTCACCTGATTGAGCTTTCTGTAATCTACGCAGAAGCACAGGCTGCCGTCTTTTTTTAATAAGGACTACAGGGTATGGCCAGGGGCTGTTTGAGGGCTGAATAACGTCACCTTTTAGCATTTTGTTGACTTGCTCTTGCATCATTTCACGTTCCTTTGGAGCCACGCGATAGAGGTTTTGGTGAATCGGTATCGCCATGTCCTCGGTAATTATCTGATGCTTGGTTAGAGGCGTGTGGCGAACTTTTGATGTTGTCGAAAAGCAGTCTTTGAATTCGGCCAGTATCTCAAGAAGACTCTTTCGCTCGTTCTTAGGCAAAGTAGTGCTAATGTCGAGAACTGGTGTTGAATCAAGCTTTGGCACCTCGTCGACTATATACTGCCAAGCAGCCTTCTGCGTCTGTGATATCGTCGAAGTGACGGCCATGCCTTTAGGTAGGTGCTGGCGCTCAGCACTAAAATTTGTCAGAAGCAACCCCGTGCGTCCAGCGGCAACCCTGATAATACCCCTTGCGACGGAAATGACGTGCGTGAGGAGGAGCGAGCTTATTCGGTCTGCGACTCCTTCGTCGTCAAACTGGACAGCGGCTGCCACAGAAACAAGTGCCCATGACCTAGAAGGGAGAACCACATTGTCATCAGTTGGACGCAATTGGATTGGTCACGCCTGTGGACAATCAGGTGTGCCCGGGCTGCTGCAGAACGTAATAAAACAGTCTGGGACATTGATGACGGCACCCTATTCTCGTAAGAAGTCCCTACTAATAATTAAATTCTTGCAGCATGCACGGCAAGAACGACGGATGATGCAATGAAAGAAGAACCTTCGATGTCAATTCTACCTGTGCATCTTTCAGAGCGCATCAATAACTGACCACCTGCCATCCTTGTTTTTGTTGAGGGCCTGCACACAGCGTCTTCGCTTTCTTGAGGTGGATGGCGAGGTCCTGACTGATAATAGAATAGTCGAGACCGGTGTCAACTAAAGCTGTCACTTTCTGGTCGTCAAGAAAAACACTAGTGTCGGCGGTCACAATGCCGTTGCTCTCACGTCTTGTCGGCTTTACAGCGTCGTGTTATGGGGGCTTTTGAATACGAAGCATTTTTTAGCGAACTTCAGTGGCATTGAACGTATCTATCTACTTATCTAGCCACCTACGACTTTTACTTTCCTGGCTGTTTCGATAATGGTATCGATACCAAACTTGGTATAGCATAGCATGACTGTATGAAGAACTTATTTGACTAGTCTTAACATAAAAATCATCACATGGATGTCACGAATGTCATGATTTACATTTGATGGTCTTGCAGCTGTTGCGGCAGTTTTATTAATGATGGTTCAGGTGGTTTTATTTACATGGCATGCTGAAAAACTGGTATGGTATGACATGATTGCATGGCGAACACAAGCGACAGACCCTAATATGAAAAATCGTAACATGCGCGTCATGTAACAACATGACTATATGCCATGGTAATCATGCGCTCGCAGTCGTTTC
Organism: Rhipicephalus annulatus; assembly: GCA_013436015.1. Classification (NCBI taxonomy): domain Eukaryota; kingdom Metazoa; phylum Arthropoda; class Arachnida; order Ixodida; family Ixodidae; genus Rhipicephalus; species Rhipicephalus annulatus. The sequence goes on along the minus strand of WOVY01001654.1, from coordinate 46,581 downwards.
ACTTTCGTCATATATAACAAACTTGGTACTACGGTACGTGAATGGAGGATGAAGGTATTTGACTGGTGCAAACATGATAAACAAGAGATGCGTCTCATGTAACAACATGACTACATGCTAAGCTCATGATGCGCTTGCGGCCGTTTCGATAGCTTCACATGTACGAAAGACGGTATTACGTGGCGCGAACGGACGACACTGGTAAATGACACAAAAACATGATAATCACGACATGTGTGTCATGTAACAATATGACTACATTCCACACTAAAGGTGCACTCGCAGCCGTTTTGCTAGCTTTACATATGCCAAATTTGGTATGAATGAATGAGGAAGGTATGCGAATGGTGCAAACATGATAATCATGAGATACGTGTCATGTGAGAACATCACTACATGCCACAGTCAAGGTGCCAATACATTTTGAAGTGAAGCGGTGCGCGTGCTCACCGGCGTTCGTTTCATCGGGTTACGCCGGCGTTGCCACGCCAGGCACCGGTCCTGCCATATACTCGCAGGCGTGTGCCACGATGCGTTGCTTTGACGCATGCGCGTTTGAGCGTATCCGGTGTCCCTCCGTCACGAAAAAAGGGAGACGCAGTATTGTGTGAATAATTATTCGGCGCGAAATGCAGCATGTCGCATTTCGTGACGGTTGGCGTCAAATAATAGAGTGCTCGCATTTTGCTAACGTAGCATCGCTGTGCCCGGCATAGTTTCCTAATATACACTAGAGAGAACTCTGGCGCTAGTGTCTTTGGGTGCTGCAACGCACGGCGCTTCAGTGAGTATGGTAATGATGCATAGTACACACCTTTGTCTAATCTTCGTACTTCTAGCTTGCTTTTGGCTCCGTGCGTGTTCGCTTGGCTTGGAGTTGTTTTCTCACAAAACAGAAATCAGCAAATATTCGGCGATTTCCCTTCATCACCTTATTTTTTTACACTTACCTTTCCGAATCGTGTCACGAAGGATTCATTCTTCGCTTTTAAACAGAACCGAAACAGAGCAATTAACGAAGCTGCAAGTACGATTCGCCACCCGCAAGGACGAAGACTAGGCAAATGTGGGTACTACCCATCACTCCCATGCTCGCTGAACGATTGATTGATATGTGGGGTTTAACGTCCCAAAACCACTCTATGATTATGAGAGACGCCGTAGTGGAGGGCTCCGGAAATTTAGACCACCTGGGGTTCTTTAACGTGCACCCAAATCTGAGCACACGGGCCTACAACATTTCCGCCTCCATCGGAAATGCAGCCGCCGCAGCCGGGATTCGAACCCGCGCCCTGCGGGTCAGCAGCCGAGTGCCTTAGCCACTAGACCACCGCGGCGGGGCTCGCTGAACGATCACAGCGACAGAGTCCCCTTTAGATAATTTTAGGAAGCTCAATGGTGCCTAGCGTGCGCGCGCGTCAACGCTACATAGGAGTATATTGGGCCCTTCATGATGCACCTGCAGCCGTTTCGCTAGCTCGACATATCCGTAGGCCCATGTGCTCAGATTTGGGTGCACGTTGAAGAACCCCAGTTAAAACTTCCGTCAAAACTTTGGTCAAAACTTCCGGAGCCCTCCACTACGGCGTCTCTCATAATCATATGGTGGTTTTGGGACGTTAAACCCCACACATCAATCAATTATCAATCAGCTCAACATATCCCAAATTTAGTGTTACGTGACGTCAATGAATGACGAAATTATATGACTGGTGAAAACATTATAATGCTGGCAGGCATGCCATGTAAGAACATGACAACATACCATGCTCATAGCGTGCTCGTGGTCGTTTCTATAGCTCCACATATGCTAAATTTGGTATCACGTGACGTGAATAGATGACGAAGGTAAACGACACATCTAAACATGATAATCATGACACGGAAGAAATTTACGGCATCGCTTACTTCCACCTCGTAACGTTGTGCTGATTTTAAAGTGACATATCAACCTTTCTCATTCGTGCTTCGCATATTATCGATTCCGACTGTACTTGAGATTTGCCAATTTTTTTCGTCGTCATCTTCATAGCCTGCAACCTTACCCTCAGAGATCAACACCCTCAGTTTACCCGGCGCGGGCTGGGTGACCTTCTTGCGTTAAGGTCCACGGAGGTACGTCGGTGCGACGAAGGCAAATGCGCGGGAGAAGGAGAGCGGGTTCGACGTTTCAAACCTGGCTGGTAAGTAGGTACTGCCTACTCGTGAGAAGTACGGTCGTCCTAAAAGTGAGAATGGGCTCCTTGGAAAGAGGTGCGCTCTCAGCGTGGTATGTAATCGTCGTTCACGTGTCGAGTGTCAGACCATGGTCGAAGAGGGCGGAACGAACCACTACGGTGCCAGCAATGACGGGCAATATGACCTGCACATCCGAAGTTAAAGCATAGTGGACGTCCATCGTTCGTGCGCCATGCGTCTGTTCTTCGGAGCGGTGGACGTCTGAGCCTCCCATCTGGCGACGATGTCCAAGGTGCTCCTGGGAACGGCTGGTGGTACGTCGGTAGGCTTGGCGGTCGGCTCAGTGTCTGCTCATGCGGCGGTGCCCAAGGCGCCGTTGGCAATGGGCGGTATGGCGGCGATATAGCAGATGGTGAGCGTCGGCGAGCGTCGGCGTAGCTCATGAGACGGTGCTCGTCATCAGGACAAGCGGTAGAAAATGCATGGTGAACTTTGTCGCGTACCAGTTCAGCAATGGACGTAACGGGATTTGAGCAACCGCAGTCCAGAACTTCTGCAGTTCTTCATGAACTATCTCCCTAATGAGGTCTCGCAGGGAGCTTTGATTCCAAGTATGGTTGCAGCATTGATTGGGGCGCTGCTAGACATTCGATCATACTGCCTGCATTGTTGATGGAGAACCCGCTCAATAGCCGTAGCCTCCTTGATAAAGTCAACTACGGTGCTTGGAGGGTGGCGCAGTAGCCCGGCGAAAAGTTGCTCTTTAACGCCGTGCGTGATGTAGCTCAACTTCCTGTCTTCAGTAATGTTCAGGTAAACTCGACGAAAAAGACAAGTTGTACCTTCAGTGAACATAGCAATGGTTTCATTGGGTTTTTGAACCCGTAGCTCCAACAGCTGCTGCGCACGGTCCCGTCGATCGACATTGGCGAACGTGTCAACAAGCTGTTGTTGGAAGTCGTCCTAAGTTGACACACTGACTTCTCTGTTCTCATACCAAATACGCGAACCACCGTCAAGGTATAAATAGGCGCGTGAGAGCTTTTTTTTGTTCAGACCACAGATTGATCTTGGCTACACGCTCATAGAGCTCAAGCCAGTCGTCAGCGTCTTCATGGGCGCCGCCACTGAAGTGATCGGGAACCAGCGGTTGAAAGATGTTTACCTGGGAAGGGTGTGTCAGTGGGGGACCTGGGGGCGCCTGTTGCGGACTGGCGTTGGCCATTTGGTGAGGTAAGCGGCGCCTGGGAGGTTCCCTGGAAGGAGTGAACTCTGGCGCGAGGCCTATTAGCCGCCTACTGAACTGGTGCGCTGGAGTTGCAATAGGTGGAAATGCGTCCGGGCTAGATGAACGGCTCCCAGCGAGAGTATGGAGCATCAGGCAGTGTTGCAGTCCAGCATCTCCACTAGTGTCGCGGTACAACGCGATAAAAGGGCAGATAGACGATGACACAGCGATTCTCAGCAGCCGAACATCAAGATCACCCTCTTTTTCCTCGACCAACGAGAGCCCCACCACCTGGTGCTGATGCTGATGCTGATGACCTCTGATGGATGGCGCTTACCCACAAAGGGGGATGGGCCAAGAACCGGGCGGCAGGATACTTAAATGAAACTAAACTGAAAATCAAGCCAATCTGAAAAAGAAGCTTAAAATAATACTACCAAAAAACAAAAATGTGTGCTGAGCAAGCGGTCAAACCATCTTTTGTTTTTGAAAGACATAACTACGAATATAAACTAAAGTTCTGAAAAGGTAGTGGTTCACTAGCATGGTAATCTTTTAGTTGCGTTGATGTAATCAAACACAGCGGAGCATACATCCCTGTGGCAGTAACCAAATGAAGTTCCGCCAAATGATAAAATTACTGGTAAATTTACTTGTATTCCTAGCTTTTGTATTGGGGCTACTAAAAATCTTTTTCTCTTATAAGAATAACGATGACAGAATAAAAAGAAATGTTCAATTGTTTCAATTTCGTTGCACCAAATGCATAGCGGTGACGCCTTGAGCTGAGCTTTATTAAGGTAATAATTTAGTTGTGGAACTGCACAGCGCAATCTGGTATAAGTGACCTCTAAATGGCGAGATACACACCACTGTTTATTCCAGCAATAGCTCAAATGCTCGAAATCTTTGAATTTATCCAAATTACCTTTTCCCCATTGCAGGCAAGCATTTCTGAACCTTAGCGCGGTTACGTAAGCCGTATCTAGCAAAACTGGGATGGTGGGCCCACCCAGAGATACTGCTGCTAAAGAGTCCACCATTTCGTTCAAATATAATCCACGGTGGCCTGGTACCCATAGCAAATGCAGTTTTTTTTTACGTTTTTCGGTACTAAATGCCGAAACGTATTCATCAGCTCTGAATTTACTGCCGCAGAAAGTGCATTACAAACGGATAATGAATCTGTAATGATAACTGCTAATGATTCGCTTGAGGGTAATTTGCGTAGGGCAAGAACAATGGCCAATAATTCTGCCATGAATACCGGGGTATAATCTGGGAGTCGAATCGAAAAGGACCAGTCCAAAGAAGGAGAGAAGATGCCAACCCCAGCCTTTTCTTTTGACACAGATGCATCAGTCGCTATGATATTGCTTATCTCTAGGTGGGCTAGATAATCTGCTAACTGGTCATTTAAATACCTATATGCCAATTGTTTCGCATTATGAGGAAATATATCATCGAATTGTATGCTAAGCATTGACTTTAGGTTGCGTATTGGACCAATATGTCTAATTTTTACATTCAGTTGGTTTAGTAGCGCTTGTGCAAATACTATTTGCGGGGTGTGTAGTCGCGACCAATGGGTTTCGAAAAATAAAGTCGGTTCTTGAATGAAAGCGTAAAATGAAAGTCTTTGGTGCGAACTGTATATCTTTAAGAATGCTTGCACAGTAAGAATTTTAAACCTATTTAGCAGAGAAGGTAGGCGAGCTTCCATATACAACACGTTATTTGCAACAAACTTTGGTAGACCCAGACACAAACGCAACGCTTCTCTTTCCAGCAGTATTAGGGGTCTCATTTTATAGGCTGCGCTACCAGAAAATAATACACAACCGAATTCCATGATGGGCCGCACATAAAGTTTATATATCATTATTAGCACATCTCTTCTTAAATCCGCTTTACGGTTTGCAAGCTTCCGTAGCCACCCCATGGCCCGTGTTGCCTTGGAGTACACATCATCAATGTGACTTCTCCAATTTAATGTGTCATTATATATGATGCCCAAATATTTAAGGGAATTCGCCTGCGGAATGAGCTCATTACTGTACATTAACGAGATGTTGATAGGCTGCAGAAAAGAGAATGCAAGGAGCACACTTTTCTTTACATTCAGGGTCATATGAATATTTTAAGCCATCTTTCTATCATATTGAGATAATTTTGTAGACTCTGGTATAATGATTGAAGGTCGGTATTACTTGCGAAGAAAGCAATATCGTCCGCGTACACATATAACTGAATATCCTTAGTTGATGGAATGGAGCTTAAGAAAATGTTAAATAAAACTGGCGACAGGACAGCCCCCTGTGGTACGCCACGTGTCTGCTTATATCTATTCGATGAGTACCCATCTTTAAAGCAGTAATATTCTCTCCCACTTAAAAACTCCGACACCCACGCAGTGATGTAGTTGGGAAAGTGGTGATATTCCATCTGTTTTAATAAAATTGAATGCTCAACCCTATCGTACGCTTTAGCCAAATCTAAAGTAACTAAAGCACAGTATTGGCGCCGACGCCGAGCCAGTTGTATACGGCTCTCTAAATCAACATGCGCACACCATATTGAGCAACCGGATCTAAAACCAATTTGACTGGGGTTTAATATTGCGTTATTATTAATATATTTCATTACCTGGGCATTCAAAACTCTTTCAATTAGCTTCACCAGATTTGACGTGATTGATATCGGCCTTACATTGTCCAAGGCGAATCCTTTTTCCTGCTTTTTAAGAAGTGGAATCACTTTAGACAGCTTCCATCCCGCAGGTATCCAAGCTTTTGTCAAAGAAAAATTCACCAGATTAAGTACTACAGTTGGACAAATCTCGCATATTACTTTTAACATTGAATTTGTTACCCCGTCTGGTCCAGGTGCCGAAGGAGATAATTGCCTTATTATCTCTGCCTGCTCATCTAAAGTAACCTCCTCGAAATCCTCGCCTGCCATTGGGTTCACAGTGTGCAGTGTTAGAGTTGACTGAAATCTAACTTGGAGCCCTTTCGCAATATATTCTACTAAATCAGAGAGCTCACGGGGGGAAAGAACAGAAGAGTCAATATTTTTAGCGGGTGGTAACATCTTTTGAGATCTTAAAAATCTGAAGAGCGCTTTTTGTTTTTAGCCCTAGAAAGATACTCATGTCGTTTCATATTATAACCTTCTTTTGCTGTACGTACTGTGCGTTTGAAGTCTGCTGCTGCGAATTTATAATCACACCAATTTTTTGGACATTGGTTGACCAGCAGTTGTTTCCATGCAGCTTTCCGTTTTCTATAGCTCCTCGTGCACTCTTCAGTCCACCATGGACTAAAAGAACCTCTTGTGGCCGAGTCTAATTTAAACTTTGCGTCTTTTACTGATCTTTTTAACACTGCACACAGACTCATAGCCCTAATGTCACCTTGTATGTCCTTGCGGTGATCAAAAGTAGCCCTCAAGTCTTTTTCTAATTTTCTGTAGTTGAGGAATGAGCGGGCCTTTTCGGCGACATGTATTCTTGGAAAGTTCAGTACAAAAGTAATAGGCAAGTGGTCACTGTTAGTAGCACAGTCTAAAGTTTGCCACGAACATATATTTAGAGATGAGCTTGAAAATGTCAAGTCAATTACAGATTTAGAGAGACCTCGGACAAAAGTAGCAGATTGCGAATTTAAACAAGATAAATTCTTGTCAATAGCCCATTCCCACAATCGTTTTCCGCTTAAATCTGTTTTAAAACCCCAGGCCACATGATGTGAATTGAAGTCTCCAGTTATTAATATATTCTTTCTGCAGGCAGAGAACATATCGTCTAGACTTCGTGTGTCTTGCACCCCGGCTGGAAAATACGCATTTACAAACGACAAGAGAGAAGCGTCTGGTAATGTTATGTCTACTATCAAAATTTCACAATCTGGAGTCACACAACGATAAGAGATCGTAGCTTTGTGACTAAACCTAGTTGCTATCAAGACAGCAAGCCCACCACCTCTGCTAGGTCGGTCCAATCGAAATAGCCGATAATTTTTTAGGTGAAACTTCTGGCTGGTTGAAAGCCAGGTTTCTTGCAGTGATATAATATCCGGGGAAAGCTGTGAAGAAATGTATGATAGGTCTGTGGCTGCGGGAAATGTAGATCTGCAATTCCACTGTAATATGGTTAGTGAACCTATTTTGACGATAGAACCGTCACAGAAACTGCTTCGTCCAAAATGTCTTTTCGCAAAAAGTCTTTCTTAGACATGTTCTCAATGAATTCTTTTTTGGATAGATACTTTTTAGATTTCGAATTATGCGAAAAGTTTTTTTTGATTGGGGAGATCGGGTTCGCTTCAGAGCCTTATGAGAGTCCATATCCATATCTGCACATGCTTCTGAATCATCCGTAAGATCACCGTCTTCCGTTGTTTTGGAAGTCCCTGCCTCAGGAAAAACCGCTCGCTGACGTGTTGTCGCACTTTCTATTTCCGTACGCTGCGATACTAATGATGTCTGAGGAGCCCAATCGTTCGTAGATGCTACACCTAGAATTTGAGATAGTTGATTGGAAACCAATTGTGCCAAGCTTTCAAAAAGGTTGTTTGCGAGGCATTCCATTGCCTTTTCCATAGCCTTCTCTACGGCCTCTGCGATAGATGTTGCGAGAGATGCATCCATGGCGGTGGTATTACGTGCTGCAACACTGGCATATCCTTTGGATCTCTCCTGCATTTCTGCAACGGCTTCTCTCCGAGAGCACCTCTTGTGTTCTACAATATCCAATATGGCAAGCTCCCTTTCTTTTGCTGCACAGTCTGCGGAGTCTGCAGGGTGCGCCCCATTACATAAGCAGCACCTCTCTTTCTCAGAGCTGCACTCACGGCTGTCATGATTTTCACCACACAGACGGCATCTAAGAACTGATCGGCACCCTCTGACGCTATGTCCATATCGCCAACATTTCAAACACTGCAGGGGTTTGGGGGAAAGTGGCTCTGCCTTATAGATCAGTGACCATGCCTTAATTTTGGAAGGTGTCCGCGAAATCTCCTTGTCGTCGTTTCTGCCCACCAGTACACACGCGTCAATATATAGGTGGACATAATTTTATTTTAATTAGTACTCATAGTTCGCGCCGACATTTCCTTCAAGGAATCATGGTGGTGAAGGCGAAGAACGCAGTAGTAATGAGATATTTTGTATTTTGCGGGCAATGGAGTGTTACTTCAATTTATTATCTATTTCTAACAAAAAAGCGTTATTTTATGTGCATTTGAATGAGCCCCAAATTTTGTATAAAATTTGTAATGTTTTTTTATTCTATAACCTGCATCAATTTAAAATTCATTAGAATTTTATAACACCGCTAAACACTTCACCGATTCCTCACTGCCATTGCTGCATTTGATTCCAGTACTGAATCAAGTAGAACGCTACCCCATTTGTTATTCATTTTTTCAGTATTCGCACGCGCCTACAACTTTGTGATCACTCGCGATAAGGATATATAAAGCTGTAGCATTAACACCATTGCTGTGTCTGAAAGAATCATCTCACTAGCACCCTTTCGTAGCTTCAATACTTGTAGTCGTAAAAAAAGAAATTGGGCTAGTGAAAACATCTGCCTCATTTGAAAGAGAAAACGCTCACAATGCGCAAAGAAAATTTTATCCCTGATTTTTTTACTCTGTAAAATACGGCATACAATAGTAGGTGGAATGATTACCCACAGAGAGTTTTTCGCAGTTAAGAGAGGTCATTTCAGAAATAGCTCACGACAGACTTCACGACAAAATGAAGCGAAAATGAGAATAGCTCATCACAAAACGCTAGAGGCAAATGTGTTTTATGCAGGTGGGCGTTCAAAAACCCCAAGTTGCTGAAGTTTCTTGAATCCTCCACGAGGGTTTGTTTAATAGTGGTGTAGTCGTTTTGAGTCGTGCAGCCTCACATTGGTTATTGTGGATGACCTCAGACAGTGTTAGGTGTGTTAAAAAGCAAGAAACTAAGTATGTGCTGAAAAGTGCGATAAGTGTTAGTTTTTATTCGGTTAACAGAATAAAAGTCCGCAATCACCAACTCTTTCGCGCATGATGGCTACAACATCCGTCGATTCCTTCTGGTCGCAAATGCATGCTTCAGAATTCCAGTCCAGCCTTTCCACGTAATCCGAGCTATTCGCGCTGCTTCGAAATACTTGCTTGTATTGTTTAACTCTTCTCCTGGTGACTCCATTCTTTATTTTAAACTCCATCCACTGGCAAGGTGATATTATTATCTTCGTCATCTGTGCTTCCAATTCCACTGTTCCCTGTTCCTGTCTCGGATCCCAGTGGCATTCCAAGACCTGACACACTTCCAACCACCCCTCCTCCTGTGATGCTGCCAGTAGGACTTTCAGGGCCACTCGATCCGCAACCCGACCAAATCACTCCAGTATTTCCGCTTCCTGTGCCTGTTTCAGAGCTTCCGCCAATCGGGGCACCTTCAATACCACCTAAACCTGGAATGCTTCCAATTCCACCGGTTAAAATACCTTAAATTCTACCTACTGGGCAGCCTTCAGCTCAAGGGATGCTTTCTGCAGCATCACTTCCAATAACTCCGATTGCTGACTGACCACCTCCGATGGATGGGTTGCTTCCAGTTCCACTGATACCGGGAATCACATCTTATTCAGGGATCGTTGCTCCGGATATATCTCTGCTATTGTTGCTGGTAGTTCTATTTTCACTGCTTCCTCGCATGCCTCCCAACATTTCCGACAGTACTTTTAGTGGTACCGTTTGGTGAGGTGTTCTCTGCTCCGAGCAGAATGCTTCCAATGTCGGGGATAAGAATCATAATCAGAAAAACTTTTATTTCAACACCAGACTCAGAAAAAATACAGATTTAGAGAGCCGTTAGCTAAAAGCCACAAAACGGCTTGACGAGGCCCACGGTCCCTCGCACCCAGTTTTTCTGATAACGAGAATTGCACCTAACCCCAGAATTTCCCCTCAGGATATATCACTGCTACTGTTGCTGCTAGTTCCATTTCCACTGCTTTCTGTCAGACAACCAGGTCTGGTTGTATTGCTCGAGCCAACACTCCCGGCAGTACTTGCTGTGGTACCATTAGCTGAGGTGTTGCCGGCTCCTGGCAGACCGCTTCTATTGTCGGGGTGTTTCCAGTTCCTCGGATACCGGGAATAACCCAATCCTGGAATTATCCCTCCGTATATATCGCTGCTACTGTGGGCACAAATACTTGTGTTTGTGGCGGTGCCTGTTGAATCTCTTTTATCTCCTGAGTGACATGCATTGGATGTGTTTGCTGCTTTTGTGTTGCTGCAAGTAAGGGGAGAAACAAAGTGATAAAAAATATGAAAAACATATTAAGGAGATAAACATATAAGGAGATACAACTCCTCACTTTCCGGTTCTAATACAAGAGGTATTCGCACCCACATACACACTCTACAGTCTACAATTCCTTTTGAGAGAAAATATTCGTAATGAACCAAATATTTCCCAGGGACCACAAGTGGCTTGCCAATATGAAATACGATCTAAAGACTGCATTCTCCTATAATCATGAAGCCCGTTTAGGATAACGAATGTAAAAAAAACAATCAATGACGTACATTTCTGTGTATACAGGTCGCATTGGTACATATTACAATATACACTCCGCTTAGAGCACGTCAATGACCGGAATAGTTACCGCTTGACAAACATGTACCATATACTTAAAAACAGTTATCCCTGCACAAATAAACTATTTGTTCAGAGTCCGAAATGCTAATGTAACGGTATCTGAGCGGAACACAAAGATTTTAGAAGAATATATTTCATTTTTCTAATATACATTTCGTTCTTTGAAATTTTAAAAGCGTACAACTAAAGCATCTACTGCTACAAACTCTTATGGATGAAGTGCTTGTTTGTCAAACTGCTCATCTGAGAGCTAACTTATAGATTTCTCGCCAACATTGTTTGCAGTGAGCAAAATTAAGAGCTGAAACTCCCGGAGCAAAGTGAATGGAAGAGCGCGATATTTTAAAACGTTTGCGAGTGCCTATCTCTCCTTTCCGCAGCGTACAAAAATAGCCAAGGCGCACCTTAAACACGTTTGTTTTCGGAAGGTGCTGGTTTGTGAAAATCAAAACTTCATTCAGCTTTGCCGCAGTGTGCTTTGCTTTATATTTTCTCGCTGTGTATATTTTTGCTTGTTTCGGCGACATAAAATGTTCAAAGCGGATACATGCACATAAGTATGCTGCTGATAACCGGTTCGTTTATATTGTGCGAAGATGGGTCATGATATATATCATATCATCTGAATTGTCGATTAGGGAAAACGTAAAACAGCGTGAGTCTCGTTCAGTTTGGTGCCTGTGAAAACATTGGCGAGTTTTCTTGCCCGCAACTACGGCCTTCTATATTGATAAGTGAAACTATGATCGAAGCAGTCAAGCTTGTTGGTCATGTGCTCTTCTGCCGACAGACTACATTATCGTTTTCAGTAGATGAAACTTGAAGCACATACCTTCAATATGTATTTAAGTTCCAGCAATATTACCTTATTGAAAGGTTTAGGAAACAGCAAAACACTGTACAAACTTTTCTCGACAGGGTATCATGACACAAAACTTCGGAAACACACAAATCTGCTCTTCAATTATAACACCAATATAGTGTTTCTAATTTATTGTAACGCGGACTGAAAGAGGGAGGAAGAAGAAGAGATCGGCCACACTGAACCTCATAAACCAACGCGCTCGAGCGATGGTTTATGAGGTTCAGTGTGGCCAATCCCCCCATGTGGGTATGAGCCAAGATCTCCTAGGAGACAAGACAAGACAAGACAAGAGCGATGGTGATTCGGCAGTGACGGTAGAGCGCTCACATTTTTTTATTGTAAATAAACCCATCACATCCGTAACAGCTTTGGTAGAGCGGTGCGGTGTAACTTGCCATCCTGGACCCCGCAGAAGAAGTTCTTCGAAGAAGCAGACGCTTAGCTGGCCTACCCCCGGACAACATCAGCATGAACGACGACACAGCAATCCCATCAACGTCCTACGCTGCTGCATCCACCAGTGCCACCGACACGGCACAAGGTGGCCGTCAACCTCGACAACCAGACTACTGGGCACCTCAGCCACGAATTTTCTCAGGTAAAACTGACGAAGACGTGGACGCTTGGCTAAAACACTTCGACAGAGTGAGCCGCTACTACGAATGGGGCGCACCGGCGAAGCTCGTGAATGTAGCATTCTTCCTTGCCGGGACAGCCTTGCTTTGGTTTGAGAACCATGAACATATCCTCCCCACTTGGGATATACTTTTTAAGGAACTGAAGGCCTGCTTTGGGGACACGAGTTCCATGAAAAAGAAAGCTGAGCAAACGCTGTCACGTAGGGCTCAGTTGCCCGGCGAGACGTGCACAACCTACTTTGAACAAGTGTTGAAGCTTTGCGGAATTGCCAACGCAAATATGTCCGACGAAGACAAAGTCGGTCATTTGTTAAAAGGCATCGCCGAGGACGTGTACAATTTTTTGATAACAAAAGAAAACTTGAGCACTCCTTCGATTTTCAGGCAGCAGTGTCGTGCCTTCGAGGCGTTGAAGATCCGAAGAATTTTACCCAAGTTTGGGCGCTTGGACAATGTTCCCACTGTCGCAAGTATGGACGTCGCCACCTGCGAAGACATTTCCTTCCTCGTACGTCGGGTAGTTCGAGAAGAGCTCGTACGACTTCAAGCAGGTGACGTTCACCACCAATGCTCGTTCGCCGCGTGCCCCGAACCACCTCCCTACTGGATGCGAGAGCGTCACGTCAAAACCGACCACGCACAGAAACTCCAGATTTACCCCACGGCTTCCGTTTTCCCCGACGGGTCGTGGCCACCACCGGATGTCGTCATCTCGACGTGCCGCTGCGGACCTCCGGCCGTCGTCAATTAGGCCTCTATCAGAAGATTGCTATGCGTCAGCACAAAATGTTCCTGCGGAGCACGACCCGTCTCCGCGTACTTCTGCCACCTCTGCTCCTGCTAATGTAAGTCGACAAGTCACCGTTTGCTACACAAGTGGTCTCCCAGGGCATATTTCGCGCTTCCGTCCCAGACGGCCGCCTGCACCGCCACGTTTTTCGACGTATCCGGCTCGTATGTACGAAACACCTGTGCCGCCACGTTTTTCTACGCACCCGCCTCGTATGCACGAAACCTGGACCTCTCACTCGGCTGACCACCGTCCCCGACAGCAATGGCCTAACGAATTTTGCAGCGAGTCCCCCGCCTCCGAGAGAAGCCTAACGCCGCCTCCGATACGGTCCCGCCGGTCGCCGTCTCCGCGTCGTCGGTCACCTTCCCCGCATCAGCTGGGAAACTAACTGGTGCGACCGATAGAGGTGTGGTCGCGAGATGGTCAGTTTCGCCAATTCCTCCTTCTGCTGTAATGTTGATGAACAAAGTGCGTGTTTGTATAGACGGTGTCGATACTCTTGCACTTGTAGACACTGGTGCTGCTGTTTCGGTTATGAGCCTTCGTTTCAAACATCGTTTCTTGAGTCACAAAGTTATGTTCGCGTGGAATCGTAAAGAAACTTTTCGTGGAGCTGGAGGCGAAGCGTTATGCCCTGTTGGTATTTGTTCAGTTGTACTCACAATTGGTGGACAAAATTTCCGAGTTGAATTCACTGTACTGGATCGCGCAACTCATGACATCATTTTGGGGATAGACCTCTTTCATGAATGCGGCGCTACGCTTGACTGTGGAACTGGAGAGATTCTTCTACAAAGTGCGTTGCCCGCTGCAATAGTTGACAATTTTCCGACTCTGCCCATCGATGCTCTTTCGTTGTCTGAAGATGTGACAATCCCTGGTCGGACAGCAGTGTTTGTACCCGTAAGCTCTTCTCATGTCCGCTCAGGACCCTGCACTGGACTTGTGTAGCCTGATCATGCAAACGCCATCAAGAAGAATGTGCTGGTCTTACGGTCTGTCCTTACAGTTATCGACGGACATGCTTGCTTGTGGGCGCTCAACGCAGCCTCAGATCCTGTTGTTCTACTAGCCGGATTCAAGTTGGAAACGTTCGAGGAGCAGGTCACAATTGACGTCAGAATGGTCTCAGAGTCTCCAGCCATCAGTCAGACTGCGCCCAACTACTCAGCCGAGAATAAACATATGATCAATAAGTCGTTGCCTTCTTCCGAGCAGAATGTCCTTGAGGAGGTACTTACACACTTCGCGGGAGTCTTTGATTTCGCTTAAAACAAGCGCTGTTCCATGTTGCCCGAATCCCGTATGCACCACCGCATCAACACGGGAGATGCTATACTGATACGCCAGAAACCCTATCGCGTATCCTAGTCAGAGAGGCAAGTGATCGCCGATCAGGTCAACGACATGCTGCAGAAAGGCATTATTCAAGAGTCAAGCAGTCCCTGGGCAGCTCCTGTTATATTGGTAAAAAAGAAAGACAACTCTTGGTGATTTTGTGTAGACTACTGCCGTTTTAACGCCGTCACTAAGAAAGATGTGTATCCGCTACCACGAATCGACGATGCTGTTGATTGTCTGCACTCGGCCGCATACTTTTCGTCCGTCGACCTAAGGCCTGGATACTGGCAAATACAAATGCATCCGTCTAACAAAGAGAAGACTGCTTTTGTTACGCCTGATAGATTATTTGAATTCAACGTTATGCCGTTTGGCTTATGCAATGCCCCAGCTACCTTCGAGCAATTCATGGACTCCATCCTTCGCGGTCTCAAATGGGAGATATGTATGTGTTATCTCGATGATGTAATTATTTTTGGCAAGACATTCCACGAGCACAACCATCGGCTTAGCGTTGTTCTTGACTGCGTCAAACCAGCTGGTCTCGTTTTAAACGCAAGGAAGTGTTATTTTGGTGAGCGTCAATCCCTTGTGCTTGGATATCTAGTCGGCAGGGACGGTAGACGACCAGACCCACACAAAATCAGTGCTGTCCGAGACTTCAAGCAACCGACGTCTTTGAAGAATCTCCGTAGCTTCTTGGGCCTGTGTTCTTATTTTCGTTGGTTTATCAAAGACTTCGCCCAGCTTGCTCATCCCCTGACAGAGTTTCTCCGCAAAAACACCCCATTCCGATGGACCATTGAGTGTGAGGCTGCTTTCGAGCAGCTGAAGTATTTGCTTACTTCCGGGCCCCTCTTGCGCCATTTCGACCCGGAGGCACTCACGGAACTGCATACAGATGCTAGTGGTATCGGTGTTGGTACCATGCTAGTTCAATATCACGACAGCCGGCAGCACGTCGTGGCGTATGCAAGTCGTACTTTGACCAAGGCGGAGAGGAATTATACGGTCACCGAACTGGAATGTCTTGCAGTTGTTTTTGCCGTCCAAAAGTTCAGACCTTATTTGTATGGCCGGCAGTTCAAGATCGTCACAGATCCTCATTCGCTTTGTTGGCTTGTCGGACTACGTGACCCAGCTGGTCGGTTGGCTCGCTGGGCCTTACGGCTTCAAGAATATAATTATTCTGTGACCTACAAGAGCGGTAGATGTCACGCAGATGCCGACTGCTTATCTCGTCTTCCATCTCCGACTGTGGATGCTGATGGTGATGATTTCGACAACTACCTGGCCACAATCTCATCCAACTTCCGACACTTGGATGTCTTCCGTCACGAGCAACAGCGGGACCCTTCGCTGAAACCAATGATTGATGTGGCTCGTAGCTCTAAACGCGCCACGCCATTCGTGATTCATGACGCCCTACTATATCGCAAGAATTACTCCAGCCATGCTTCCACACTACTCCTCGTCGTGCCAGAATGCCTGCGTCTTGCGGTATTCCAAGCCATGCACGATGACATCACGTCTGGGCACCTTGGATTTGCCCGAACGCTTCACCGTATCCGTCAACGTTTTTACTGGCCTCGACTCTGGAAGACCACCAAGCACTACGTCGCAAGTTCTGATGTCTGCCAACGCCACAAACAACCTACCACACCATCGGCCGGCCCAGTGCAGCCGGATAAGCCACCGACGTCACCATTCGAAAAAGTCGGCATAGATTTACTGGGCCCTTTCCCCAAGTCTACCACCGGCTGCCGCTGGATTATTGTAGGTGTAGATTACCTGACGCGGTATACTGAAACGATGGCGGTTGCTTCAGCCACATCATCTGACGTGTCATGGTTTCTTCTACACTCGATCATACTTCGTCACGGGGCCCCTCGTGTGGTGATAAGTGATCGCGGCCGACAGTTCACCGCTGACGTTGTCGAAGAGTTGCTACGACTTTGTGGGTGTCAGTATCACCATTCCACGCCATATCACCCTCAGACCAACGGCCTCACTGAGCGCACCAATCGTACCATCATCAACATGCTTTCAATGTACGTCGCAGCGGATCACAAGAACTGGGATGCCGTATTACCTTTTGTTACATACGCCTTTATTACCGCGAAACACAAAATCGCCGGTTATACGCCTTTCTTTCTTCTCTATGCTCGTCATCCCCAAAGTTTCCTTGACACAATACTTCCATTTTCGACGAACGAAAACGCCAGTGTCGCGCAGACTTTGTGTCGCGCCGAAGAAGCTCGTTGACTTGCTCGGCTCCGAACTCTCTCCACCAACGCTCGTGCGAAAGACCGTTACGACGCAAAGCACCCGCCCGTGACTTTCGCTACAGGTGATTTGGTCTGGCTGTGGACGCCTGTTCGAAAAAAGGGACTTTGCCAGAAGTTTCTTTCTAAGTACTCAGGACCATTCGTCATTGCTCAGTGCTTAAGGGGCATCACTTACGCTGTTGCGAAAGTGACAGCTCAGAACCGGCGTTCGCGCAAGACGCCAATTGTGCACATTGCCCGATTGAAGCCCTCCAACAACCGATCGCTTCTACTCGCTCGGTGAGCTTCGTCTGGCCCGGAGGGAAATTTAACTCGGACTGAAAGAGCGAGGAAGAAGAAGAGATCGGACGCGCTCGAGCGATGGTGTTTCGGCAGTGACGGTAGAGCGCTGACATTTTTCATTGTAAATAAACCATCACATCCGTAACAATATTGTAGCCTTTGGACAAACCCGTCAGTGACATGAACATATTTGATCTCTCCTTCATTTGACCTCAAATTCTTTATGACCCGGCTTGCAAATGGGTATTATGTTTTATCATTGCAGTGGTACAAACCTCTGCGAGCGTATTTCTAATTTCCTTCGCGTTCATACTGAAATGTTATTTTGCAGTCCCACATTTCTTTTTGTGCAGTATGATTAAAATACCATCACCTTCATTTCAATGTACTGATACGTAGCACATCTGCACAAGTCAGTCTCAGCACTACTGCCATGACGAGCCCCAATCACCACAGTGAAGATTGTAAGCAGCAGAATGATGTTGTACAGGTCGAGCTTCTGAACCAGAAAGCTAGGGGCATAAACACTTTAAATTTCTATGGTACATTCGCTTACAATATGAGCATTCGGAGGTCTACTCATTAAATCTGTCACAGGTGCAGTGATTGAAATTGAGAAAGCCTACGCGGACAGCATAGACTACGATTTAGTTTCATGTAGTGGCATTCGGCAGGAATGAAATGGTACGGTAGCAAATAAATGTTGTCAAGATCATCGTATGAGTCATTGATGCATCAATTCATCTATTATTCTGTATTTTGGTTGAAAAATATTACCCGAGTCGGAATAGAATTTATGCGCCCGTTTTACACGGTCAGTTTTGTTGGCATTCAAGACTGGCTCTGATGAATATTTTTTAAAGGTGCGATATCGGGCTGTCGCTGCATCAGAGAGATTAGTTAAAGGGAACTAAAGTGGTTCTCTTTACCGGGGAACTGAAGTGCAGACACAGCCGGAGATCACAGCTTATTGGATCCCAGATCGAGCAAAACTAAGATGAACGGTGTCTGCGTAAGGGTTAGCAATCCGCTCGTTCCAAATAAATTCGAAGTGGGCATCGCGGAAGCGTGGTAGCACAGTGAGCTCATTACGGCTGCCCTAAGCGCGTGCTCACCTACTGATTACCCGCTGCTATGACCGAAAAGTAGCCTTACAGGCCTAAATTTTTCTTTTCGCGAAGGAAACTTGTGGTGGCGACGAGTGCCCTTTCAAATGCGGAAACAGAAGGAACCGCGTCACTGTTCAGTCGCACACAGCTATGACTTTCTCGCACACAATCCCAACGACTTTTTCGTAGGTTTGAATTCCTTTAACTGGAGCGACACATTTTGCAGCCATCTTCTAATCCCAAGAAAACTTGTAAAAATACCTCACCGTGATCGGATCTGCTGTTGTAGTCATTGGCAGCGCAATAATTTGGCTTTGTGAGTTTATTTAAACCCACGCAAACATGACTACTGAATGTCGGATGGCAAAAATCTCTAATCTGAAGAACGGTGCAGTTTCAAGGAATCCCTACGAAGTGGCAGAACTGATGGTTTGTTAAGCTGCAAATCGCAG
Source organism: Rhipicephalus annulatus (assembly GCA_013436015.1). Taxonomy (NCBI): domain Eukaryota; kingdom Metazoa; phylum Arthropoda; class Arachnida; order Ixodida; family Ixodidae; genus Rhipicephalus; species Rhipicephalus annulatus. Next base: position 27,736 of record WOVY01001654.1, on the reverse strand, counting down.
CAGAAACAAGCCACGATTCTGAAGCTAGCAGGCTGAACGGCACGTAGCCCCGGTGGCTCATATCGATGCCGCCGATGACGTTCCCGCCCCACCTCTGCGCTCCGCGCGCGCAAGGAGTTAGGGCGGGAGGGGGGGGGAGTGCTTTTTCAGGTGAATGTTTGCTCGCTTGTACCACTGTGTAATCAAAAATTGTGAATAAACCGTCGTGGGCAAGCTGTCAGAAGTCGCAGATACTCAATTCGCAATAAATTCACGAATGCAAAACGACTTCAGCTCCTTTAAGCAGATCTTGGTAGTCATCAGCATGTTCACCGCGCCTCCGTACAGTGGCGTTGGGTAAACACGCTCACTCTCTTGGCTTCGAAAAAAGGGAAGCGCCGAGCAAAACGAGGTTACATACCTTTCGGAGTTCGGCATCAATGCAGAGCTCGGACATGGATCCGGAGATGACTAGCTTTCCCAGCCACCGCCGGACAATAGAAACAAGCCTGGCCGACGCCGGATGATGAGAAGAAGCTAGTGTCCAGGCGAGAACCCGCAGTGACCTTGATGCAGGATTTCTTCTTCCCACCGTTTCATGCCCTGATCAGTGATCGCCTTCTGCACTCCGTCCCGACTCAGCCACGTCTGATTATCTTCGCTGTTCTGCACCAATGGCTTTCTTCTCAATCTCCATAGAAGCTTTTTATTGGCTTAGAAGACTCACCTCACACGTCCGCCATAAAACCGTGGGGTCATCGGTTCAAAGTTAACTGCCATGAAATCTATTGTTTACACATTAATTTCTTCGTCACAATCATGGCCTTTAAAAACCTCCCTTGGGGGACCTTAGTACAGGCCGCCACTTTTGTCATTGATTCGTCATTAAACCTGCGTTCTCACGCACTTATTCAATATTTTCCTCACATCGCAGACGAATGAAAACCGACTAGTCAAATGACGGAGATTACGCGATGCAACATTCGAGTTGCAAATACATGCTCAAACACGCTGCATATCAGCTAGTGTTGTTCGTAAGATGCTTAGCAAAGTGAACTCGTGGCAAATTGAACTGGACTCGTATTATAATTTTTGAGAACACACTTATCAAATCTATCCTACGGGACGAGTCATCAGCAATGTATTCATGCTATTTATAGTGATAGGTGAGGACCTTCGTAGTTATGCATCGTTTCCCCGCGATAATATATTCCCCAAAGCTGAGGGGGATCTTTACTTAACCCATGAGATGGGACTGTCGTACAAGAAAACACATGAGTGGTGAAGCCGCTGAATGACTCTTGAAGTCCACTGAATCAGCCGTGTGAACGATTTTGCAACGAAAAGGCAAAAACCACAGTAAGCAGTTGGTTGATAGAAATTTGTCATTAAAAATATTGAGAGCAAATACCAAAACATAATGTAACGATCGCAGTTGGTCGTAACGTGTGTGCTCCACAAGATTTGAACAACTTTAGCGTAATATTGGGCACTGTGGCACGCACACACCCAGTTTAACATTTTCATAGCTTGAGAGTCGCTACTGAAACATATCTTCGTTGAATTTATGCTCTCTGCCAGCTCGAGTATTAAGCGCAAGTGAACACTCGAAGTTAACACTGGCTGCGCGCAGACTTCTTGATTCTCGTTTTGTCTTATACACCGTAAATTGACTTCCCTCAAAATTCACATTGGGGGATTGCCTTTTCCGTTGCCAGTATATTCAGCTAAGTCAATTTTGCTTTAACTCAGCCATGACATCTTGTGAACTTGGGAGCCAACGAAATTACTCAACCACGTAACTCACAGGGGGTGATTACATTGCCAAGGTTATGAATTCCGGCTAACTAAATTCTAGATTTTTTAAAATTAGCACATGCTCTATTCTGACTTGTTCACCTTTTTTTACAAATTAGCCCGCACGACCAGCTACGGCCTTCCGAAAGCACTGTTATATCATTCCACTATTGCGTAATTGAGACCGATACTAGGTGGGCTCTTGTTCGTTCACTCTTTGTGTGTGTGTGTGGGGGGGGGGGCGGTGTTATAAGTGAGTACGAAGGATGAAAAACAACTTGTCAAGTTTCATTGCGATTGCAAAGAGTATGGACGCAGGTAGAAGAATTCTCGTAAACAATCCTCTTTGTGCAGTTGCTGCAACCATATCCCGACTGATACGGAAGCGTCATATATAACAAAATCCCCGGGCCTTTTCCGCGGCGAACAAGGTTGCATCCTACATAACATACAGCTGTATACGCTGGCGATAAGGAATCGGCTGTGACGTATATGCAGTCTTGCTTTGCACGTTACTTCAACTTTTTATACCAAGGGATCACTCATATATTTCCACGAATGCAGTTACGTTTTGCGACCACCTGTGAAACATTTTTTTTTATTTTTTGCGCAGCAATTGAGGGCTTATGCTTATGCTTTTCTGGTTATCTTATTTAGTATATATGCGCGCTTCCACGCCACTATATTAAAGAAGGTGGCAATTTCTTTTTGCAAGGACAAGTTGCTTTAGAAAAAGGAACATATAGAACTGCTCCCTCTAAAAGAAAAAGAACAAGCGTATAGGCAGAACTGCTTGCAGAATTTAGCACAATAAATTTGTATCACGAATAACAGCAAAGGCGCAAATGAAACATCTATACTCCCACCTTTAGCAACTTAATTCACTCCTTCATACAAACTTGTCTGTCTCTCTCTGTCTTATTCTATTTCATTTCCTTGCTCTAGCCATAGCGGCAATAATAATCACGCGTTCCAGCTTCTCATGTGCCCTCCAGCTCTCCATGCCAAGTAATATTATCTGATGTCTTAACGACAAAGAGATCATATGAAAGATTCAGGAAATATTGCTCTCGTCTACATACAAACTTCACAGTGACGTCGACAGCATAGTAATGATGTCACCCTTGTTAAGCGACAGATGGCATCGTTATATGACGTCATTGTTACAGTTGTTACCCGTTAAACCCTAACTGCTCGTTCGTGGTATGTAGACTCGGAGCACTGCGGAGAGAGAGAGCACGCAGCTTCGAGGACGCGCAGTTGAGTCTAACGGCACGCGATGACGCATTGAACTTTTAGCGCGCTCTTTTGGCCACGACGCGGCCACGGTGGTAACCATCCTCCCCTATGCTAATGATGACCTAATAATGAATAGTTGGTACAGTGACATTATGAGTCTAGTTGGTACAGTGACATTATGAATCAGTGATTGCACAAATACGAGAATAAGAAGACGACACACAGGGTGGTATTTCCAACTTATACTTATTGCGACATAAACACGCCATACGTATGGGCTCTTCACTCACACAATGATAACTGTGCATGCTTCAGAACGCGGCTATAATTTCTCTCTTATTGTTAAGCTCTCATTTTTTTTATCTCCCCTCTCCTATTATTGCACTTTTCGCTCTATCTCCTTCACTCTAGACGAAAGAATTGACGTTTTTGCAAAAGCAGTGGAATTATTTGGTGCTCCTCTTAGTTTTATTGCAATAGCAATAAATTGACATTCTGCGTACATTTTTTATCACCGCAATGTCCCGCATATGTGTATTTACCTATATAAAAATCAGTAGAAAGAAAAGCCACCTCCTTGCACGGACCAGTGGTATAATGGCGAGCTATTCATAAACACCATTCAGCACTCGCGGTAAGTGGATCTCGGGACAGCTTGAGCATATTTTTTATGAGTATGACTTTTACATATTCTTTGAAATTGAGAATTGCTCTTAAGACGCGCAGGAAAAAAAATGACAGGCCTCCATAGAAAAAACAGCACAGACGCAGCAAAAGCTACAAGCGTGGTCTTACAGAGCCTTTTCAAAGCACTCATTGGGTAACTGCTGCAAGCACACTTGCTGGGTACTCACTATGGCATTAATAATAATAATTTCTGCGTAGTAGACCAGCATGTGCTATGCTATTCTACGTCATTTTACTGAGAAGGGTGGTATCCGATAAACAATTGCAAGGAATTTTGTACCAATTCTTCGGGCAGTGGCTGACAACGATGAGCAATTATAGCTGAAGTGGGTATGCGCCACAGTTAATAGGTTATCAAAAACAAGATTTTGTAATGGGTTGCAGCATTGGAGAGAGAGAGAAAAATAACATTTTTTTGGCCCCATCAAGAAATACGGGAGAGAGGCTTCGGCATCTGCCCCCGATCACCCCCTAGCCATTAGCCGGCGGTGGTGGTAAAAAATATTTATTTCAGAAAAAGTCTACTAGAGAGTGCCGACGTGGCCCATCGGCGTGCTATAGTGGCAAGACCCTATTCCGGGACGCCAGTGGAGCTGGAAGCTGCCCGAGCGCGCTCCACCAAGACGCGTTGCACAGCCAAGGTAGAGCAGCCGAGCAGGTGCTCCTCTCAAGCCTCTCTAGTTGGGATAGGAAAAGGGGAATCCCCTGGGAGAAATTTTGGTCTGTCTGTCTGTCTGTCTGTCTGTCTGTCTGTCTGTCTGTCTGTCTGTCTGTCTGTCTGTCTGTCTGTCTGTCTGTCTGTCTGTCTGTCTGTCTGTCTATATGTCTGTTTGTCCGCCCATACGATACCTCGAACGGCGCCACCAACCCCATCCACAGCGCCCACCAATATTGCTCAAGGTTTAGCGTTCATACTTGTGCGATTGTCAAATAAAAACAATTACTGCGCATATCTGAGGTGCCACAACAACGCTTCGATGTTTTGTATGTCTGCCTTTACACCAGAAGAGGCACACACAAGTAACCGTCCTGTTCATTCATCCATTCTGTGCTCCTTATCCCACCCTACGAGAAATACTGCTGCCGGTAATTTTAACCTTCCTGCCAGGAACAACGTCTATGGAGAACGGCGTCTGCAGTTCGTCGGTACGAAAATCTGGAATAGATTGCCCTGGGATACAAAATCGGCTGTTAGCTTTCCTCTGAAAAAAAAAACACTTCCTTGCAATCCTTAATTTGTCTCTGTAACCCCCTTGACAGTAACAAAATCGTTCAATTCTTCTATTTAAGTATCTCTACGTTCAGTGAAAGTTTACTGCGTAGTTGTTATTACTCATTGCCTTTCTTTTGTTTGTGTATAAACATTACATGTTTCTGTTATCTTATCTAAGTTCGAGTATCTGAATATATATGTCTGTACAATGCCTAACCTTCTTTTCTATATCCGAGTCAATTTCCTTCTCCTCGACTAGCTTCAACACTAGCTAAGGAGGGAAGATGTTTGAGGTTTGGAATGGGTCCCCTCGATGACTCGAGTGCACGGTGGTAGCGCGAAGGAAGAGCCGTAGTCCGGTGAAGAGACGCTTTATTGCAGCCTCAGGCGACTGCCCGAGTCAAAGCCCGAACCTCCGCATGTGAACCGTGAGAACGAAGAAGTCTCTTTTCTTTCCCGCGCTCGGGTCTTCCGCGTTCGCCTTCGCGGAACCGATCAGCTTCCTTATTTGACGGGTCGGGAACTAGCTACGCGCTCTACATCAGCCGCATCAATTGCGCTGCACCCCACATGCTGGTAATTGGTGCGTCATACTAACTCCTCCCCCCTCAAGAGTGTTACTGGATACTCGCTGTCCAGTAACGCGATACAAAAACAAACGAAAAATCACTCAAAATAAACTCACTCTCGGTGCACACACATGCGTGAACCGATTATTACTTCCATCTAACAGACCTTTCGCGTCTTTCTGTGAAATAGAGACAGCGACACATATACATAATACTCTCAAACGGTCCTCCGAAAGAAAAGACTCTCGTAATGCGCAACACTTAATAACCCATTCCGAATTGTAAATCCACAGCGCCAGTCAGTTCGCATTAGCATGTCACAGGGCACACGCACCGTGCATAGTCCGGTGGCATATTGTCTTTTAAACGCTCAACACCACACGGTCATTGTCCCAACACGGGAGACCCACTCCATGCACCCTCCAAGCCCCACATGACACACTCAAAGAGAGCGACGGACCCAGCGGTACAGGCATACCTAAGTTTCAACGGATCACACAAAGAAAAAAATTATAGTGAACTTCACAAACGCTACCCTATTTTATCTACAAAAATATTCCTACACAGCACATCTACTGCACCTAAAAGCAGCTCTACCACTAAGAGGCAAGATCACACTTCAACAACAAAAACAACACAAAACATTTCCACATCACACCGGAACTATTAGTGTGTTCGACCCACTAACATCACGCATAACACCTAAACGTGCGACGCAAACTACTGTACAGTAATTCTATTCACAGGAACTACTTCAGTGGCTACATAAAATCAATAAAAGCAACAAAAACTCAACCATCTGAAATAGACAAAACATCCTATTGCCCCTAAACAGTCACAATTACTGATTGCAATGATCATCCGAGACGCGAAATAGCATCAGCAGCCTCGGTCAAAGCGCCCTAATTGCGAACAATTTTGTTTCACATTCGCCTCTCATTCAACTGTGGACACCTCTTGTTGCGACTGGTACAGCCTTTTACCGAAGGATGTGGCTGATTGTTCACCTTCACCTGTCGTTTAGGAGAGGCAACCTCTAATTCCCGTTTCCGATGCGTTCGTAGGCAAACAAAAAGCTTCGCTGGGGTTGGCTGCCGTCACTCAGAAATCAACGTGAAGGCCTCTAACTCAATCAAACGCTACCTGTGCGTCTCCGTTGCACGGCAGCGTGTTGAACACTCTCGAACCACCGTAACCAACAAATAGCAGACTTCACTAAAAACCATTCACCATGTCACCACTCTTGTGGATGGGCTCTGTGACTGCACCTCAACGCAGCCATCTAACCCGCTGATCTTTGCGATGCAGACGATCTTCCGTATGATCACCAGCCAGCTACTGCTGACCTCGGTGCGCATCTTTGCCGGTGCGTCATCGGGGTGTGCACTGCCGTGCTTCGCAGCGGCGTCGGGATGCTACCACCTGATGCTCGTCAACAGCTGACCCGGGATGACCGTACCGCCAGGGGAGACGTGGCTACCGGAGGCCTAAACATTGTGGACGGCCACATCATCATCGACGTCAACAGCTCCGCTGCATATAAAAGCACACCCACCGCCGGCACCGCCCCGTGGGTTCTGTGACTGCACCTCAACGCAGCCATCTAACCCGCTAATCTTTGCGATGCAGACGATCTTCCGTATGATCACCAGCCAGCTACTGCTGACCTCGGTGCACATCTTTGCCGGTGCGTCATCGGGGTGCGCACTGCCGTGCTTCGCAGCGGCGTCGGGATGCTACCACCTGTCGCTCGTCAACAGCCGACCCGGGATGACCGTACCGCCAGGGGAGCAGTGGCTACCGGAGGCCTAAGCATTGTGGACGGCCACATCATCATCGACGTCAACAGCTCCGCTGCATATAAAAGCACACCCACCGCCGGCAACCGCCCCGTGGGCTCTGTGACTGCACCTCAACGCAGCCATCTAACCCGCTAATCTTTGCGATGCAGGTGATCTTCCGTATGATCACCAGCCAGCTACTGCTGACCTCGGTGCGCATCTTTGCCGGTGCGTCATCGGGGTGCGCACTGCCGTGCTTCGCGGCGGCGTTGGGATGCTACCACCTGTCGCTCGTCAACAGCCGACCCGGGATGACCGTACCGCCAGGGGAGCAGTGGCTACCGGAGGCCTAAGCATTGTGGACGTCCAGACAATCATCGACGTCAACAGCTCCGCTGCATATAAAAGCACACCCACCACCGGCACCGCCCCGTGGGCTCTGTGACTGCACCTCAACGCAGCCATCTAACCCGCTAATCTTTGCGATGCAGGTGATCTTCCGTATGATCACCAGCCAGCTACTGCTGACCTCGGTGCGCGTCTTTGCCGGTGCGTCATCGGGGTGCGCACTGCCGTGCTTCGCAGCGGCGTCGGGATGCTACCACCTGTCGCTCGTCAACAGCCGACCCGGGATGACCGTACCGCCAGGGGAGCAGTGGCTACCGGAGGCCTAAGCATTGTGGACGGCCACATCGTCATCGACGTCAACAGCTCCGCTGCATATAAAAGCACACCCACCACCGGCACCGCCCCGTGGGCTCTGTGACTGCACCTCAACGCAGCCATCTAACCCGCTAATCTTTGCGATGCATGTTAGTTAATCCTACGCGCTGTTTGCAAAAAAAACTAGCAATTACTTCTTGGTGCAGTTGCCGAGCACACGGTGCTGTCTCGCCATTGCCGCCGAATGTGTTTCCGTTATTCATTCCTTGTTGATGTTGTCAGGAGATGTGGAAACTAACCCTTGCCCTGGCGGAAACGATGCCGTGTTGACAGAACTTCAGAAAATAGCCGCAGGCCAATCCAAAGTAATTACCGAAGTACAGAGCCTCAAATCTCAGCTAAACACTACTGATAGAACATTAACGGATTTATGGAAACGGATGACCGACCTAGAAGCACACAACCAGGCCTTTATTCCTATCCGAAACATCGAAAAGATGCGGGCAGACACAAGCAGCATGTCTCGCAAGATCGAGGAGTTAGAAGACCGCCTAGACGACGCGGAAAATCGATCACGTCGAAATAACCTCATCTTTTATGGCATCTCCGACCCTACTGACAGCGAGACATGGAACGATTCCGAAAAAATAATTATCAATTTCTGCCATAATAATCTAGGAATAACCGTAGGAGCTCATGACTTCGAAAGAGCTCATCGCCTTGGTCGTCATTCGTTCGGTAGAAATCGTCCCATAATCGTAAAATTCGCATGTTACAAAACAAAAGACTCGATTCTATCAAATGGCCGGAAATTAAGAAATACTAACTTTAGCATTGGAGAGGACTTTTCGCTCTCCGTTCGACACGTGCGAAAACAATTAATAGCAGTTGCCAAGGCTAAATCTGATAAGTTCTCCTTGTGGTATAAAACCCTGCACATCGGTCCGAAACGTTATATTTTTGATAAATTGTTTACGACAGTTAAAAAAATCTCATAGCAGACGTCCTGTCACCATGTACCTACAAACCGACAACGCCCAGCACTTGCCAAACCACTCTCATTTTCCGTGATATTACTAACATCTGCAGTTTCCTTCCAAAGCGCGAACTCTTATTGAACATTGTTTTGTCATCCGGAAGCAATATACTGGTACTAACTGAAACTTGCCTCAAAGATAACGTTTCGGACGCTGAAATTCTGAGTGACTTACCCGAATTCCGCGTGTATCGTAGCGACCGAAAGTGTACTCCGGGGGGTGGTGTTCTGTTCGCTATTCACCAAGGTAAATTATGTTCCGTTGTACACGTCACATGCGACTTTGAATCATTATGGCTCATTTGTCACGCTCCTCCCCTAACAGTACTTCTTGGCGTTTGTTATAGGCCACCGCATACTAATCCAGACTTCTGTAGGCACCTAAACAATAGCCTAAGGCAACTTGTTGCCACTTACCCCAATGCTCGCATCCTTCTCTTTGGTGACTTCAATTATCCGAACATCGAATGGCATAACCTAGGCATGTTCTCATTATTATGTCATGCAGAGGCTAAAAACTTCATTGACGTATGTTTAAATTTTAACCTCAGTCAGTTAGTCTCGGAACCAACACGCGTTACGCAAGAAACAGCAAACATTCTAGACCTAATACTAACTAACAGTCCTGAGAACCTTTCATCTATCAGTTATCTCCCAGAAATCAGCGACCATAAAATCATACATGCCCTATTTTCATTCAGTTCTGCTCTAAAGTATACATCCGCAGAAACAATATGCCTTTACGACCGGGGAAACTACGATGCAATAACTGGAGACCTTAACACTTTTTTTTCTGAGTACAAATCAGTGTTTCCCACTCGCACAGTACATGAAAACTAGTCGATATTCAAAAATAAATTAAGTGTGCTCACTAATATGTTCATTCCGAGGGTTACCTTTCATACTAATCACAATAAGCCATGGTTTTCTGTACGTTTAAAACGGCTGGAAAATAAAAAGAAACGGCTCTTCCGTTCGGCCAAACGCCGTGACAACGCGGAGTGACTGGGATAAATACTTCGAAGTGGAAAAATCATATCTAGTTGAGATCCGGAATGCCAAGCATACATAATATCACGATAACTTACCAAAGCTACTAACCAGCAACACCAGAAAATTTTGGCAACTTTTAAATCCAAAGCAGACGCACGACATCACACTGACTAACGACGCGCATGAACCAGTGACAGACAATGAATGTGGGGATATATTTAACACCGCATTCGCATCTGTCTTTACTCAAGAACTTGACGCACCTTCACAGTCACCATCAGTTAACATTGAAGCATTCATGCCAACTACCTCATTTTTCGAAGAAGGCATTGCGTCTGTCATCGATAACATGAAGCTTTCTTCATCAGCCGGTATAGACTCATTTAATTCTAAGCTACTGAAGAATGGTAAATCAATTTGTGCCGCCCATTTATCTTTGACTTTTTCACAGTCACTCGCCTCAGGAATCATTCCAGATGACTGGAAAACGGGGAAGGTCGTTCCAGTGTACAAATCAGGTAACAGAGACTCACCCTTGAACTACCGCCCCAATTCATTTACTAGTGTACCCTGTAAAATCATGGAACACGTCATTTACTCTCAAATCACAAGTTTCTTGGACTCATGTAATTTTTTTCATCGATCACAACACGGATTTCGTAAAGGTCACTCCTGCGAAACACAATTAGCGCTCTTTCTTCACGACTTGCACACTAACCTAGACAGTAACATGCAGACTGATGTCATTTTTCTAGACTATGCGAAAGCGTTCGATAAAGTTCCTCACCGCCGCCTTTTACTAAAACTTTCACACTTTCACCTAGACCCAAACATTCTTCGTTAGAATGAACAGTTTCTGACTAACCGTTCTCAGTCAGTCTTTGTTAATGGCCACCTATCTAACTCTCTCCCAGTCGCATCAGGCGTTCTCCAAGGATCTGTCCTTGGTCCCCTTCTTTTCCTAATATATATTAACGACTTGCCCGACCATGTATCCTGCAGCATTCGCATGTTCGCGGACGACTGTGCCATTTATTACACTATCAGTAAACAGCATGATCACCTGTATCTCCAAACCAATCTTAACAACGTGCTTGATTGGTGTAACACATGGTTAATGACCCTTAATCCTTCCAAACGTAAAATTGTGTCTTTTTCTCGTCGCCACAGCCCATATCGCTTCCAGTATTCCATCGTTAACACTGTAATTGAATCAGTACCATCTTATAAATATCTTGGAATAACCTTGTCTTATGATTATCATGGCGTACCCACATCGCTAATATAGTTTCAGCATCTAATAAAGCACTTGGTTTTCTCAAACGCCATCTCCGCCTAGCCCCCCTACATGTAAAATTACTTGCGTACAAATCTTTAATCGGACCGAAATTAGAATATGCATCTGCCGTATGGAGCCCACATCAAGCGTATTTAATCAAAGCATTAGAAGCGGTACAAAACCGTGCTGCCAGATTCATTCACTCATCTTACTCATACGATATCAGTATTTCAACTTTGAAAGCGAAATCTGGACTACCACTCCTTTCTTCGCGCCACCGCACTGCAACTCTCGTGCTTTATCACAAATTATTTCATTCTTTCCTCAATAAGCCACCTTATATAGTAGCCGCAGCACGCTTATCTCATCGAACCAGTCATCCAATTCAGGTTTCCCGCCCATCTTCGCGCACCACTGCTTTTTCTGCCTCATTCTTTTTTCGAGCAGCCACGGACTGGAACGGCCTCTCCCGGGACATCGCCAACATCGCCTCATCATCTGCCTTTCAAGACCGTGTTATTGATCATCTTCAATGCTAAAACAACTCTTACTGCTTATTTTTAACCTAAATAAAAGCCCACCCCTTATGTAATGCCCCTCCTAGAAAGGGGGGTCTTTAAGGTAATAAACTGAATTGAACTAAACTCTTCAGTAACACGCCATACCTAAACACTAAAAAAAAGAAAGCGCAAAACTAGTTACTGAAATAACTTCTCTCCGCAGCGATTGCATAAAAAACTGTTCCAGACTAAAAAAACAATGCAGAACAAAAGTACCTTATAAAAAATCCGGTAGTTATATCCTTCCAAGAACTTACGGCTCCACTTCACTCTTCAGTCGCCCACGTGACGGTCCCATCCTGACAACCTTTTCTTTTGAACGGGGAATACGCCAGACATAGAACCCCCTCGTTCTACCGCCCAAACCCATTGCTAGCCGCTTTTGACGCGCTTTCTCGTTTTCTTTTCTGGGCAGTTGCCACCGCAAGAGTTGTCGATCGCTGACACTTCGTCTCGGCTAGACTCTGACACCACAGACTGGCGGGGCTGTTTCCCGTGTAATTTCTCCCTGTGATACAGTAACCGTCCATCGTTTCCTTTGACATGCGATACCTCTTTCACCTGGCGCAGAACATCGGCAAGTGGCTCGTCACGTTCATTCTCTCCATCGAGAGCATTTCCATCGAACGGACTAAGCCGTGCGCTGTCCACATTACATTCCGCAGCAGAATTGCAACGTTTCAAGTGCGCCTGCTCTAAAAGTGACGCGGACTTAGTCATTTGCGGTTCCATTGCCCGGCCGTCCGGTCTTTTCAATGCACACTGCACAGAGTTAGCCTTAGTGCTAGAACTTTGAGACACATGTTCCGGCTCTCGCATCGGTACATACTGCTCCTGTTTAATCTCCCGCTTTACACAGTTCACCCTCGCATCACGCTCTTTGAGACAATTCAGTCGCTTTTGCCGGTGGTGATGGAGACATTCGTAACTTTCGGTGTAAGCAAAACGGATACACTCGAAGCCAACTGATCGGTCACCGCGCATCGCAATTTCACCGGCTCAGCAACACTGTCGACTGCGCCAGTCAATTTCCTTCTCCTCGACTAGCTTCAACACTAGCTAAGGAAGGTAGATGTTTGAGGTTCGGAATGGGTCCCCCCGATGACTCGAGTGCACGGTGGCAGCACGAAGGAAGAGCCGTAGTCTGGTGAAGAGACGCTTTATTGCAGCCTCCGGCGACTGCCCGAGTCCAAGCCCGAACCTCCGCTTGTGAACCGTGAGAACGAAGAAGTCTCTTTTCTTTCCCGTGCTCGGGTCTTCCACGTTCGCCTTTGCGGAACCGATCAGCTTCCTTAGTTGACGGGTCGGGAACTGGCTATGCGCTCTACATCAGCCGAATTAATTGCGCTGCACCCCACATGCTGGCAATTGGTGCGTCATACTAACTATCCGCAATGTTTAGCATCTTGTATCTTGATTCAATGTTTTGTTCTATCGTTTTGCTGCATGTGATATCGTTGCCTTGTGCTATCGTTTGGATACTGTGTCAATTTGTATCGCATCATTGGACCCTATTCTAGCCTTTGGCTGTGGGTCCAAACAGTTTTTTTTATCTATCATGTTGGAATTGAAAAGTGAAATGAAATGAAATGAAACTCTAAGAAATGCAGCATTTATTCACGCTGCGCTGACAGTGCAACCCGATGCTCAAAAAGGTGTTTCCAACGCTTTGCTACGACGTCGCGGTGGTGGCAACTGCCCGTCGTTTTGCGTTCTACGCATTGTCACCTCCGAGACTGGCGCGCATCTTTCTCCGCGAGCTGCACGCCTTCGTTTTCGAAGACAACTGCCAGATGGCACTTGTGTCTAACGTGCCTCGATGCGCTCGTTCGCCTCCGCTACACGCTCGAGGCACTCTAGCGCAACACCTGCAGAATACCATTCACCCATTTTCTTGCGCAGAACATCAAATAAACGTTCTGTTCACTCTCACCAGACGATATGTTATCGTCTTTCCACATTTGCGGTGTAACCTTCATATTGGGAACCAATTTTTACTTGGATCATTGTAGGAAGGGCAGGTCTATACTATGTGAACGACCCACTCGTTACGCTATTCGCGTTGTGTGGCACCTCGTCGTTTTTTTTTTTTGCTGTTCTAAAACACTGTGTTACTCATAATAAAGCTCTTTCTTTCCCGACATCAAGCCTGCCTAAAGCAAGTTCGCGAACAAGTGAAAACACCGGCGTAGCTCTGTGGTAGAATACTGGGTTGGCACGCAGCGTGGGCAGGTTCGATCCCCACTGTGTATGTGGACAACGATGGCGGCGGCGGTGGATAACTATATGGCGCCACGCGTGACCGGAGATTTGATCTTATAACATCTTTCTCTGTAACCCTTTTGTTCCGCTCTTCATGTAAAAAAGAAGAAAAAAATGGCAGCATATCCACGGGGTGAATGATGGTGAGTGGGGCAAGCATCCGTCCGTCCATTTGTTCTTTTTTCCGTCCATCCATGCGTGCGTCTGTTCGTGCATACGCACGTCCATCTGCGCGTCCGTCCCTGCGTTCATCCATGCATCTGCCCCTGCGTCCGTTCATGGGTTCATTCGTCCGTGCAGACATCCGTGCGTCCGTCCATGCATCTGTGTGTGTGCCCGTTCGTCCATCTATTCACTGCAAGTACCACTATCTCGCATCTTTACATCCTATATTCCGCATATAGAGGCTATGACGGCTGCGTTTCCGATGGAGGCGGAAATGTTGTAGGCCCGTGTATTCAGATGGTCGAAATTTCCGGAGCCCTCCCCTACGGTGTGTCTCGTAATCATATGGTGATTTTGGGACGTTAAACCCCACATATCAATCAATAAATCAATTCCACATATAGAAGCACCGCCATTCAGCGGACATTCCAAGGACTTAATGAGAGGTGGCACACGCACACTTTCTGACAAACGCTTCGAGTCTATTTCCCACCTTTAACCACCTCGAGTTCATGGTAGCCCCGCCGCGGTGGTATAGTGGCTAAGGTACTCGGCTGCTGACCCGCAGGGCGCGGGTTCAAATCCCGGCTGCGTCGGCTGCATTTCCGATGGAGGCGAAAATGTTGTAGGCCCGTGTGCTCAGATTTGGGTGCACGTTTAAGAACCCCAGGTGGTCTAAATTTCCGGAGCCCTCCACTACGGCGTCTCTCATAATCATATAGTGGTTTTGGGACGTTAAACCCCACATATCAATCAATCAATCGAGTTCATGGTATATTCTAGATCACTGTATTCGTGGCACTGTGGCCCAACGCTCGCTAAACCTTCCTAAAACTAAAAAGGTTACGCCCAGCGAGTACAACGTAGCAACCTTTTCTGGTCAGATAGTGCTCAGTGTACATGCCAATGGCTGCTAATGGGAATTGAGAGACAGGAGAATTCGGCTATTAGTTAACGTGCACGCTGCGAACTTTTTATTGTTCAACAACGCACACAAGAAATCTTTCACCGGCACCACCTTGGAGGTCAAAATGTAAGACTGGTTACACACTACGACTGCGAAGGACAAACGGGTGCCGCTATAAGGAGCTTCACCCCTAAAAACTTGGGCACACTACGTGTCAGACGCCACCGTGAGGCAAAAGACGCAGAGGGGTAATCTGCGGCACTTCATAAGAATAAAAAAAAAATGAAATCTAACAGCATCAGCTTCTGTATTGCGGGCCTCTTCAGTGCATTCTTAAAACACGAAACCTAACAACTACGATGGTTGTTAGGTCGCGCTTGTCCAGTGTACACCTGAGTGTTTTCGAGCGTCCTTCTTAGTGCTGCAGCGGCGGGCGGAAAGTATCGAGCTGCTAGTAGTTCTTCGTGTGATATTCTAACTTCTATTGCATTAATTGCTTCGCTGGAGCGGTGAAACTCTTACTTCTTTAAGTTTTCAACGTTTAAAGATCCTCCTTTTTATACTTCTTTGCCTTCTTACGTCTTACGTTTTTGTACCATTATACCTTTGGACGACATCCGTTGTTTGTCGCATTTGTTGTTCTTCATTCCCGTTCATTCACGACCTTGTTTTGTCACGTTCTTGTTCATTTCGCGTACGTCACCTTTCTCCCCAAGTTGATTTTGCTGTTCTTATTGTCTTCATGATTCGTGCAATAAAGTCTTGTCAGATATCAAGTCCTTCTCTTTCGTCGCTTAATTTCCATGCATGCTATAACAAAGCCTGTAATCGCTATCGTGAAAAAAAACAGCAAAAAAAGGAGAGAAAAAAGAGCGTAGCAGTTAAAGAGAAGCTGATAGTACAGTTCTCAAGCATGCGCAGTTACAATTTTGTGAGTAAAAAGACCATAAAATTTGCGTACTTGCGTCGGGATAATTATGAGTGGGAAGTACCACTCTGCTAGTTCCCATTTTTCTTGCGCTTACCGGTTTCATAACGGGACTGATTTATACATATTTACCGTTGTGAATGCGTATACCTATGAGTGCTTCGCCGTGGCAGATACTAAACCTTGATAAGGCGCAAGGGCCTTAAATGTGCACTTTAAAGGACTTCGCCCCGCTCGTCATTCGCCGAGCTTGATTGGACGCCTCCAGTTCGGTACAATGGCCTAATGAACGCAGTCGCCTGCGCTTGCGCGCTTATATCTTGAGGGTTGTTCAACACAAGCCTCATAGTTTTGATTGATTTGTGGGTTTTAACGTCCCAAAACCACCATATGATAATGAGAGACGCCGTAGTTGAGGGCTCCGGAAATTTCGACCACCTGGGGTTCTTTAACGTGCACCCAAATCTGAGCACACGGGCCTACAACATTTCCGTCTCCATCGGAAATGCAGCCGCCGCTGCCGGGATTCGATCCCGCGACGTTCGGGTTAGCAGCCGAGTACCATAGCCACTAGACCACCGCGGCGGGGCGCCTCATAGTTTTGTACGTTCTGTGCTGTCAACGCGAAGTTTGCGTTAAAGCCATACACAGCATGAAAGTCACTTTGACTGCTGCAGCAGCCGTGTTTCCTTAAGGAGTGAGGCGCTAGAATTTCTTTATATGTATGGAATTCCAATTAGTTGCTTACGATTTATTTTTCGCCTTCGCAGTGAAAATGAAAATTTTTAGGTGCGAAGCTTCTTGGACCTTTAGTCATTCTCTTTTTTATTGCTACAAAGGCTAGCCTTTAAGGCACAATATTTTTGTTAAATGTGCGATGTTAGGCCCGTGTTGTGTGTGAAGGGAAGTGTTGTTTTGTGGAATCTGTTCTCATGTGTCCAGCGATTGCAACTGGCTGTATCGCTGTAGCGAATGCCGGCTTGAGCGAGATGATAGGAGCGTTCTGGCTGCAAACTTTACATGTCCATTAAAGGTGGTATGTATCTGCTTCCATCGCTGAAGTGGGACAATTAAGACACATATCACCAACTCGTAGATGTGACCAGTTCCATGACGATATGACGGCCGGTGTAAGGGCCACCCCTGCCCATCCTAAGCGCAACTTCATCCGCCCTTGTAAGGTGAGGGGGGAAAGAGCAGACACATGGTGGAATGAGAGCACGTGTATCCTGCCGGAGAACATTTTTACGGGTATGGAGTAAGTTGAGGGGCTAAGGTGGAAGGGGAATGGCTGGAACGTCTATGTCTGGAGGGCAGTGTGCCGGCTGGTCAGGAGCAATGTTATGTAGATTTGTAGCATTGTACTTTTACGCAAGTAGCCGTATTATGGTTCAGCTTGTGAATCGCCTCGCAGATCTTCATCGCCTTGTGCACTTTCTTGAGCTCAGTCATTCCCTCCTCCGTATGTAGTATGTACTACCTCTAGATTAATTATGGCTTGCTCATTAGATGACGTCGTTTGTATATGTCCTTGGGAACAATATAATAAAATAGCTTCAGTGGTAGTCAAAGTGTATTCACGGGGTTAGTGATGATAAGGAAGGCGAAGCGTCCATCCGTGTGTCCAACCGTCCATGCGCCATGCTTCCGTCCGTCCATTCGTGCTTCCATCCACGTGTACGTGCTTCTGTCTGTTCGGTCGTGCGTCTGTCTATCCGTGCATACTTCCGTCCATCCGCCCATGCGTCCAACCATACCTGATTCCGTCCGTCCGTGAGTCCATCCATCCGCCTTTCTGTCCCTCCGTGCTTCTGCCTGTCTGACCATGCGTCCACTCATTCCTATGTCAATTCGTTCGTCCGTGAGTTCGTCCATGCTTTTCTCCGCCTATCTGCCTATTCGTCCATACTTCCATCCATCCATCCATCCGTGCTTCCATCCGTGCTTCCATTCGTCCACCCATTCTTCCATAAGCCCATTCGTCTGTCCATCTGTGCGTCCGTGCCTCTGTCCGACCATCAATCCGTCCGGACGCGCGGACCAATGGACACACGTGCGGACGGACGCTTCGCCTTACTCATTATCATGCACTCCATGAATGTGCTGTGAATTGTTCATTCTTCTTTTTTTATTTTTGTGCGAGTCCCGCGTGCAACAGCAAAGCTTGTATTTTGAATGATATTCTTGTATGTTTTCATCTTTTCATTTTGATCTCTGCAGTCGTTGCGGTGTGGCAAACGAGTACTTGCAAAACGCGCACAGCTGCAACAGTCGGACACTCTTTTATTGGTCCGGCTTCTTTCATTTTTTCAGCTGCCGACGCAACATGGTCACCGAAGTGCTGGGGAACGCTACGTGATATATGTCGGAAGTATTCGCTTCGATACGTATAAAAGCACGCAACTTGATTTCTTTTACGCAACATTCAGTTGTTCAGACTTAAGCTTGTTGGTATCTTTTTAGACTCGGCTCACTGGGTAAGTGCAAACACTTTTAGTGCCTTTTATGAAACACATAGAGCAATGAAGCAATATGGTGAGATTTGTTTTAAATAATCCCATATTTATGAAAATCCTAATTATGAGTGTGCTCACGCAGAAATGGGGAGAATAAAGAATGCTGTTACAAACCCCATTAGGTTTTACTGATCTCATTCGCAGTAACCTAGATGACACCCCACCAGTAATGATAGAAGAAGTCAGAAAAGCCTTACAGGGCATGCAAAGAGGCAAAACTGCTGGTGAGGATCAGGTAACATGAGATCTGCTGAAAGATGGAGGACAGATTGTGTTAGAAAAACTAGCCACCCTTTCTACAAGATGTCTCCTGACGGGAAGGGTACCAGAGTCTTGGAAGAATGCTAACATCATCTTAATACATGAGAAAGGAGATGACAAGGACTTAAAGAATTACAGACCAATCAGCTTGCTCTCTGTAGTATACAAGATATTTACAAAGGTAATTGCTAACAGAGTAAAGAAAACAATAGGATTCAAGCAACCAAAGGAACAAGCAGGATTTCGAACAGGCCACTCAACAATCGATCACATTCATACTATCAATCAGGTAATTGATAAATGCTCAGAATATAACCGACCACTATACAGCCTTCGTAGATTACGAGAAGGCGTTTGATTTAGTAGAAATATCAGCTGTCATGCAGACACTGCGGAATCAGGGAGTCGATGAAGCATATATAAACATCCTGGAAGAAATCTACAGGGTATTAACTGCTACCATATTTCTTCGAAAAGAAAGCCACAGATTACCAATCAAGAAGGGTGTAAGGCAGAGGGATACAATCTCCCCTATGCTATTTACCGCGTGCTTACAGGAGCTTTTCAGAGGCCTAGAATGGGAACAGTTAGAGATAAGAGTTAGTGGAGAGTACCTTAGTAACCTGCGCTTCGCCGATGACATAGCAATGCTGAGTAACTCAGGGGACGAATTGCAACTCATGAGTACGGAGTTAGACAAGGAGAGCAGAAAGGTGGGTCTTAAATTGAATCTGCAGAAAGATTCATTTTCCCACCGAAAGATAAAAAGCGTGGTGGTTTGGGCTATAAGAGTTAGTATGACATGACGATTTTTACAGCGCGATAGCAGAACGACTACGAAGCGCTGGTGCTTCTCTTGTCCCTTCTTCGTCGTTCTACTCTCGTGCTATAAAAATAAAGGGTAAGGGTGAGCGAACAAGCACCTAGAGAAGGCAAGATGGTTAGAGGGAGACAGAAAATTAGGTGAGCAGATGAGATTAACAAGCTGCCCCCCACTTCCATGCGTGGGGCAAAGTACGCTTGGGAGGTATGCACGCGTTGGCACGTCGCGAGAAGCTGGGGGCCGAGCACAGGCAGCTATTCTAAGATGATAGTGTTTCTGGGGGGACATCCGACACCAAAATTTTCGTCTGTCTTTTTGTACATTTGTCTGCTTGTCCGCGGTAACGATACCTCAAATGGCACTAAATGATAACTCAAATTGCCAAACCCATCCGCAGCACCCACCAATATTGCTCAAGGTTCAGCGTTATTACTTGTGTGATTGTCAATTAAAAAGCAAATATTGTGCATACCTGAGGCACCAGAACAACACGGAGATGTTTTGTATGTGTGTGATTATACTAGAAAAGGCCCACAAAAGTAATTCTAAGGACCGTAGCGTTTAACACTCAGTGCTGCCAGTACAACACGATGCTCAAACAGGCAAGTGTTTCCAACGCTTTGCTAAGACGACCCGGGGGTGGCCCCTGTCCGTCGCTTTCTGTTCTACTCTTTATCACCTCCGAGACTGGCTAGGCGCGCCTCACTCTACCTGGGCGCGCACGCCTTCCTTCGTTTTCGATGATAACTGCCAGATGGCACTCGTGTCTAACATGTCTCGATACGCTCCTTTGCCTTCGCTGCACGGATCCAGACCCTTTAACGCAGCGCTTCCAGAATACAATTCACCGATTTGCTCGCGCAGAACATAAAGTAAACATTTCGTTCACTCTCTCCACATGCAAGACTATCGTCTTTCGACGACATTTGCAGTGAAACATGCAAATACGGGGCCATTTTTTTTTCTTGAGTTTTACTTTGTATAGATACGTATGCATATACGGTACAAGACGGAAGCTTTAGCAAAGGTGAAAAACCAGCCGAGTCCATCCATACAATTGTTATCGCAATAAAACAAAAAGGATACAGTACGAACACCATCTAACAACTGAATTCGCTGAAACAAAGCTGGTCACATGAATAACAGCACCATGCGTGCACAATAAGTTTACCTCATGTAAAAGACATCAGCAAGCGTACGTACCTCGCAGTCTACTAAACGAGCAGAAGGTTCGGATATGCAATGATAACCCTTCATTGTGATGAAGGGCACTACGCGACTTCACGATTCCTTCTGTCTTTATCCTTCAACGTATGCATTGTGTTGTTGAATAAAGTCGCACAGCCACGCCAACTGTATTGAGCTGAAATACGCGAAGTTCGCGTTCCCTTAATGGTAATTTTATCCTGCTGCAGTAGCTCATTATTGCAATTACTTGATTGACCAGCGTACACCTTGCCGCAGTTATCGGGGATCCTATGGACGACCTCAAAGGCGGGATTGTGATGCTCTACTGAAAAACCTTACAACCACTGCTCCTTTAGCAATATTCTCTATTGAAACACATTTGTTTCGCACTTTTAGGTATTGAGGACATAAGAACACATATGTTTAAACTTTTTTCTATATCTTTAGGCTAGTTTACACGTAGGCACCCCTGCGCATACGAATTCATTCCTCAGTTGTCTTTTTATGAACGAACAAACAATGCTAAAGCGTACGAGCGGTAAACTAATAACTATATTCAAGCGTATATCCTGGTACTTGCTCTCGCATTTGTTCCGCTGTTCCAGATTTGGGGGCGTTTTCTAGAAAGCTGCTAGTCATGACGACTCATAGACTCAATACGGATCTGCAGGCCATGATCTACATAGGCATCTTGTGCTTTTCATGTGGTAAGAATAATAAAAAATTCATTTTTTGTTATTTATCACCCACAGCAACCTTCGAGAGATACCGTGGTTGGTAGGTGTGAAACAGTTTTCAATTTGCCTCGAATAGCTTAATATTATTATGAGCACGTCAGTGTCAACATTCTCACCCTACCCCGCGGCTCTTGTCCATATTAAACTGGTTATCGAAAACGAGGTCTATAGCCTCCTTAAAATGAGCCTAGAGCGAAGGCCAGAAGGCCAAGTGCCCGTGGTAGTTATGCACCATGCTATAGATATATTGCTTACATCTGCAACAATTAACAAAAGTGAATAATGGACACACCTCCGTGTTCTCATGCAACTATCTCAAGCATTGCGTGAATTAGCGTCCCTGTAATCATTTAGTGTAGTCAGTAAGGGGAACGTGAGACGACGTCGTGAAGGCGGCCGATGGGGCCGTGCCAAACTTGCCACTTTATTCGTCTGGAGAGTTATCAGTTACTCGCTATAATTTAATGGAGTTTACTGTTGGGCGAGTAGGTGTTTGAGAGTAAAAACTATCATAAGTTGCGCAACCAGACACGAAAATAGAAACAGACGAGCTCAAGAACAAACTAAAAACTGATTTTATTGCATATGTATCTCAGGGTTATTCATGAATGAAGTGCGCAGGCGCACCACTTCTTTTGTCTCTTTTTTCGTTGCCACGGTGCACCTAGACCGGGTATGATACACAAAGTAGCATCTTCCCTCAACAAAATCAGTTGCTAGTTTGCGAATGTGCTCGCCTGCTTCTTTCTGCTGCCCTGTGTCGTTGTGCTACTCACAATTATTTTTGTGCTTGGCTATAAGAGAATTTTTGTGCTTGGCTATAAGAGCAGTGTCGCATTGTGAATGCTTCGATTGTGTGCCACTAAGTTCCAAATAGCGAAATTCTGAGCCATTCATTCCCACGACTCCAATCGCTAGTGTTTTGTCTTGACATTTTCAATATTATTGGTGCCTTACAGGGACTATGATGAGCCTGAGAACAAGTGCGGCTAGTTCTCAGCAAGACACTGGATCTGCAAGTGGTCAACCAGGATCACCGGGCACTGGCACAGGCTGTCCGAGCAGTTCATGCGCTGGAGGTCCTCCTGCAGTTGGCATTCAATCAGTGTTCGGACGATCATCAGAATCTGGTACAGGAAGTTCATCAGGTAGAGGGCCATTGTTCGGAATGGGCGGCAGTGGCCTTTTTACGGGTTTAAGAAGCAATGGAGCTGGTGAAAGTAACAGCATAACTGGCGCAAGCAGTGTAGGAAGCGATGAAATCGGCGAAAGCAGTGGAGACGGTGGAAGCGAAGCAAGTGGTGGAAGCAGCGCTACAAGTGCTGAAGGTGAAGGAAGCAGCGAAATCGGTGGCACAAGTGGTAGAAGTCGTGAAAGTGTCAGTACAAATGGCGAAAACGGCGTTGAAGCTGGTGCACAAAGCGGTGGAAGCATTGGAAGTGGTAGAGAAAGCGATAGCGCGAGTGGTGGTTATTTAGGTGGCAGCAATCAAGGCGGTGGTGAAAGTGGCAGCGCTGGTGAAATTAAAAAGATTCCTGTCGTTGGAAGGAGCCGCAGCACAAAAATGGGCGGAACTGGAAGTTCGTCAGATGCAGAAGAGGGCCCTGCTGGTACTGGAGAAAGTACAGGCGCAAGTGGCTTAGGAAGTGTGCAAGGCACCGGCACAGGTAGCGCTGGCGTCAGTAAATAGAACATCATCGACCAGCAGGCAAGTACGCGTGCTGAAAGAAGCGTGAATTATGCAGTGAAGGACCTGCTTGTGAGTAGCCAGAAATTCTAATCAGCAAAATGAAGGGTGATGGCGGCACACTGTTTACTCGGAAGAAAAATTTTCATGTTCACATTTATCTAAGGCGACTTCTGTCAATAAATCAAAATTTAGCTGAATAATTTCATTCATTTGTCGATGTCGATGACAGCGGTAAGGAGTTATTGTTGCTTCTATGTCACTTTGTAGTTTTTAAAACGCACACTATATGAAAACACTTACACCCTTAATACAGGCGAAAGTTCGCACTTGTTGCTGTATTTCGTCCGCTCCATGCACAAGGTGTACTTTTGCTCTGTTTGGTTTTTTTTTCGTTTTCAGACAATAAATTTTTTTTAGAATGTGTATCACAGGCTTCCGTCGTTTTCATACGTGAACTTAGTGTCGAGGGGGAAATACTTTTCTGCAGCTATAATGAGGTATACGTGGCTAATTAGGAAAAAACTTGTTGCTGGAAATTTTGAATACTTACGAGTGCGGTTGTTTCTGCTAGGCCAACGTAATGTATTATAATTTAGACCAAACCATTTTTATAACCACGAAGGTTGCCCGTTTTTTGACTTATCCATCATCGAACGTTGAGAGCTAAGTCAAAACTATAAACGATAATTCGCTTCGGGGCAACCATTTTTCTGTTCCCTTAAGACACTTCCTAGTTGTTAGGACATAAGCGCTAGAAACGCCACTTCTGCTCTATGGCACTCACCAAAATTAGAGGGGTTCCTTATACCTTAGCCAAACGCGACTTAAAGAAGGAAACCATTCGCTGTAGCCATGCTGAGAAAGTGGCACTATAGAGACTGTTGCAGCTTTGGCAAGGGTTATTAAAGTTCCAAAACGGGCTTTACCGTAAGACAGAAACGCTTGTTGTTGGACTAGTTTGTACATCATTATGAAGGAACATTCTATGCGCCTAAGCACCCCATTTTTTTCTTTTTGCGTCTTGCGCCTTCTTGGTGTGCTAGGCTTCTATTTTTTCTCTCATAACAGGCTTTTTAGAATTCCATGTGTTTTGTTACTATGCTAGCGCAAAAAAAAAACAGAACACAGTATGCGTGTGCAATGTTGTGCATGTTCATTGTGCATAACGTAGATGGAGCAAAGAAAACGAGATAAGACAATAAGGCACCCCCTATCTTGTCGTCCTCAATTTTCATTCTTTTACTCTCTTGTACCACCAATATTTAGCGAACAACGACAAAAAAGACACGCAACTGCGCACACTTAGCACTACCCTTCATTCAAATACTTTATTATGGAAGTACGAATTGTATTTGTACACTTTTGCACACAGCTGCAACTACCACATTGAAGAGCATATTTGGTAGTGCAGCAGCAATATGGAACCCCTAATCGCGCAATCTAATAATTATAAGAGAGAACATTAAAATCCGTGGTCCCAAACATCAGCTCAGGCGCATATATTGCGACCTATTTTCTGGAAACCACGACAGATGAATCGCTGAGACATGCACACAAACTAGATACGTGCTCACCTACTACGTACGTTCATTCATTTCTACAGCCGAGCGTGGTACGTGAAATAATTTTCACTCTATATATATATGGTGACATTTCCAAAGCCTAGACTGACTTATGCTTTTTTGTTTTTGTTTTTCAATGGCAGAAAACCATAAGGTGTGTCTTGCTAACATTGTTCCTATCTAGGGGTGCCTACTTCCAGTACAGTTGTAAGATACTGCGTCGAAATGGATCACCAGTTTTTGAAGTACTGACCGCGTGCCTGCGAAGTGACGCGTGTGGCTGCCATTTGTCTAAATGGCATGCCTTTCGTAAAAATATTTTTTACAATTTTGACGTTTATGAGCCTCTGAGCTCGGAGCTTATGAACCTCTGATAACCACTGTGGCTCCGTCGCAGGTAAACCTCTTATGTTTTAGCGAAATTTTGTAGCATAAGTGCACATCGCAGAGCAACTAATAGCATACTTAACAAAAGAATAGTATAACAATGAAGCCACCGCCGGACAGTTTTTTTTTACTGCCAGCGTAACTTGTTAGGCAGCAGTGAATTTCTCGATTAGAGCAAAGCATTTCATTCACGACGTTAGTGATTTATTTCACATAACGTCTTCCTTCAGGAAAACATTGAGTATTCCTCAAGAAAGAGTTTGCTGATTAGCAATCTCTTTAGCCATCTCTAGAAAAAAAATAGTGTTATCAACAACTCTCCTCTTTCCGTTACATGCGCTCAAAGTCCAGGAATATTGACTTTTGCGAGTTAACTTTTCTCTTTTTTAGCTAAATTCATTTTTACTTATGGCCGGTGACTTATTCTTGCCGCGAAACAACCGTTATATTTTAATAACTAAGATGCGAAGCGTGCGTCTAGAGTGAATATAATTGAAAGTGGGAATGCGGAGAAAGAAATGCGGAATATCGTCGCTCAAAAAAAAGCTCGTAAGAGACTGTATTCTTTCAGAAGAATACATCATTTGGCTAACTTGCTTACGCTTTCTTGAAAACTCAGCTTTTGTTGGTTTTCGTCAAGAATGACATTTCACTGCACTGCGGCAATGCCGCATGTACTTCGCACCTCGAAGTACTGGGCCCACAGTACGATGCGAAGAATGGCGTGTCAAGTATATTAAGCTCATTGTGGCGGGACAAAAGCAAACCCTTTCACACGCACTATTTTGCAGTGTAATTATTTTTATCTGGGCTCATCCTAGAAGTTATGTGTTAGTTTTAAGCAATAGGACAGGACACAACAAACGTTGACCAGTGCTTTCGAAAACATTTCCATTCATTCACCGTCTTCGAGAAATAAGCAGTTGAAAATCAGTGCAAGTCTCGTGTTTGAGACGTTTTTAGGGGCGAAGCTCCTTACGCTGTGGTCGTATGTCCCGTGCCGTCGTAGTATTCAGTTGAATTGCATCGCATGTCATAAAGACGATGTCACAGCACATACACGGAGTGAATGATGATGAGGGGGGCAAAGCTCCGTCAGTTCGCCTGTGCTTCCGTGCGTCTGCCCATAAATGCGCTTCGCCCCACTCGTCATCATTCTCCTCGTGGCCATGCTGTGACTTATACCTGCGGTCGCATAGTTTGGCCCGAAGTCTACCGCAATTACTGCTCCTTGAGGTTACGACAGACGCTCTGTGTAAATGTGTTAGCTAACATATACACTTTTTAGGATGTGCTTGCGGTCTAGTTGACATATGTTGAAGTGAGGCTTTAAAAAATGGCTGCATATCCACGGAGTGAATGATGGAGAGTGGGGCGAAGCATCCGTCCATTCATTCGTTCTTGCTTCCGTCCGTCCCTGCGGTCGTCTGTGTGGCTGCCCATGCGTCCATCGCCCGTCCGAGCGTGCGTCTGTTCGTGCGTCCGCACGTCCATCTGTGCGTCCGTCCCTGCGTTCGTCCATGCATCCGCTCCTGCGTCCGTCCATGCGTCCATCCGTCCGTGCAGCCATCCGTGCGTCCATCCATGCATCTGTCTGTGTCTCTTCGTCCACCTATTCAACACTCCAAGTACCACCATTTCGTATCTTTTCATCATGTATTCCCCACATAAAAGCACCGCCATCCAGCGGACATTCCAAGGACTAAACGAGAGGTGGCACGCGCACACTTTCTTTACGGCTTGCGCTTCGTCTCTACTTCCCACCTTTAACCACCTCGAGTTCATGGTATATACTAGTTCACTGTATTCATGGCACTGTGACCCAACGCTCGCTAAACCTTTCTAAAACCTAGGAGGTTACGCTTAGCGAGTATAACGTAGCAACCTTTCCTGTCAGATAGTGCTCAATGTACATGCCAATGGCGGCTAATGGCGAATGAGAGACGGAGAATGCGGCTTTTAGGTAACGCGCACGCTGCGAAGTTTTTATTGTCCTACAACGCACAGAAGAAATCTCTTACCGGCACCGCCTTGGAGGTCAAAATGTGAGACTGGTTACACACTGCGACTACTACTACTACTACGAGGGACGAACGGGTGCCGCTTTAAGGATCTTCGCCCGTAAAACGAGGTCAAATGGAATGAACGATTAAGGCACCACATGTGCAGACGCACACGTACTCGCATTGCTTCCAATGCCAATAGTCTTTTTTGGATACCTCAACGTAAATATTTTCGTCTACCTGTATTTTTAGCTTATCAATATGTCACACGATATAACCACATACAAGTTTAAGCGCTTGCTGAGCACTAAGCCACCTTGAACTAATTGGTACCGAACCTGGCACCGAACCTGGCAACAGGTGCAGCATCAGGCTCTGGCAGCCCATGTATAACCATGACGGTTCATACCTGTGAACATTTTCGATCAAAAAGCAAATATTACGCATATCGGAGGTTCAACACCAATATAGAAGTATTAGGTGGTTCCTTTAGTAGAAAATGCGTAGATAC